>OY744521.1:160148360-160248360 GCA_963556195.1 Sepiola atlantica | reverse complement strand
GGTGCGCATACTATATACGTACCTATTGGCGTTGCACGGGGATCACTTCTCCAGTCGCCCTCCTTCTACAGTTGCCAGGAGTAAAAGATGTCACGTACATGGTTGCCAATTCACCCTGGCTACACTATCTCCGGCCTCCCCAAAACTCTGCACTACCTCTCCATTCCCTGGAGTAAAAATGTAATATTTCTATTAAAAGTACCATATTTGTCTTCATTATTAATGTTAATAAGGGTGTTTGTTTATTTACTTCTTCATGTCCGTGTATGTTAGATAAAATAACCTAGGTCGATCAGGTCCCTCTGACAGCAGTCTTTGTTAATGATAATAATGGTGTCTATTTACTTCTTTCATGTTTGTGTATGTTAGATTAAATAACCTAGGTTGATCACCGATTAAATATTTTATATGAATATAATAAATGGTATCAATGGGGAAGAATAATTTTTTCTTTTAAATTCACTGATCGAGACATTATTTTATATGAATATAAATAATAGTGCTAACAATGGGGACCCTTCCTATGCCATTCTACTCAGACTCCGTAATATACCATTCGGGTTGAACTCCAGGCCTTGACTCTTTCCTGAACATCAGGCTCTGACTCCTACCCGAACAATTAGGACCTGACTACTTCCTGAAGAGCTGGCTCCGACTCCTTAAACATCAGGGTGACTCTTTCATATACTGCAAGCTCTGAATCTTTTCCCGAACCTCCAGCTTTGACTGTTTCACTGTTTCACTGCTCCCCGAACATCAGTTTGTTTTTTTTAATCCTGTGCTATGGTGTGTATAATAAACACATCTGCTCTATCTAGGATATTGAACTCTATTTAATTAAACACTCGTTCTATGTAGGATAATGAGCACTTGTAAAATAAGGAGGTCAAGAGAGCACTATCACAATCAAGCGCCTAGAACTTGTTAAATTTCAATGTAAAAAAATGATGACTGATTTGCTATTCTCTTTTACTGGATAACATTAAAAGCAGTGTTTAATTATAACATTAAAGGGAAAATGCCAATGTTACCTTACTGTAAAGAATTTACTATTTTATGTTAACCTTCCACTAACCTTACTCAGCAACAAATGTCTTAGCTGGGGAAACATAGAAATATTAATTTTTTTTCATATGTTAGAACAATGATGACCGACGACACTCTTTCCCACACTTCTGATGGTCTTGTGTCTAATTTGTGTTATGAGTAAATGTGGTATTGTGGTGACTAACATTCTAGTTAGAGTAGGATATACATTTTTATTACTTTAGAACACTTTTGAAAGCCTTGTTTTGAATGTAATTTTTTCATATTTTCTGCAAGTAAATAATTCAAAGTTTAGTATTTGTTCAGATGGATGGTTAACGTCCGTAAAAACTAAAAAGAATGAAAGTTTACAACTTGTTCAATAAAGCAAAAAGCAAATATAAGGTTATGAGTAAATGTGGTATTGTGGTGACTGATCATTCTAGTTAAAAGTAGAATAGACCGAATTTACAGAAAGCTGCTGTATTTAGGGTAAAGAACACCGACAGATTAAGCAGGTACACCTTACCAAGTTTTACACTGTTCTATCTAACATATTGAACAGTTACTGATTTAGTATATATCCATTAGTAAATTACACACATGCTATCTCTATGATATTGTGCACTGTTAGATTCACCATAAGACATACTAAGAGTCACACTATATTATAACACATACTTGCTCTATCTAGAGTATTAAGTACATCCGAATGCAGCATTTACTATGTTTTGAGTGTCCTACTGCATTATTGCACACATCTGTTGCATCTAGGGAACTGATCAGTGTTTTCTACAAAATATAACATTTAGAAAGTGTCCTAGTGCAGTAATAATGTATTGCTCCTGAGTTTGTTTCAGATTATAAACCTAGGCATGAACAACAAAACAATAGTCAAAAAATGTGCTTAACATATTTATGAAAAATGATTAGTTTATTGCTCAATATATTGAAACACATTTATTTTAAGTTTGTTCACCACTTTCAAGCAAGAATATAATGAAAAAAAAACAAAAACAATTTTATATTTAAATGGGTGATTTTTATTTTAATGTGTCTTTTGAGAATGTGTAATTGTGTCAAAAGATAAAAACACAAATTTAAAAAAGGAACTGCAGCACTTAATGATATCAATCACAGAAACACATTGTTCAACCGTGATGTTTTAGTAATAAAACGTTTTTTAACTGTCCTCATTTTGATTATTTGTAATAAGATTTTTGCTATAGTCTTCATTTTATATAAAAAAATATAAAAATAAATTTCAAGCTACATTGTCATCATCGAAATCTCCAGGTTGATTGTGTGGTTAATGAAACTAAGTAGGCAAATTCACTTAAATGAAAGATGTAATTGGGAAAAACAACCAAATTGTCTGAAATGGAAGATGAAATTAGAAAATATATTATTCAATTGAATGAGTACAGTAATCAAAATGATGTGGCTAAAAATGTACATCATTAATAATCACTTTTTAAAACTCAAAATATGAAAGTACTGAAATGTTTGTGTTAAGTTCTTATTAGTGACTTGCTATCATCAAGAATCCACCCCAAAGAATGTTCTTTCTTTTATGATTTTGAGGAATAGGTAATTAAAAACATGAGAGCTATGACGTAGTTATTATTGCAAGAACAGAGTCCTTCGTTTGTGATGATCAGTGATTTTTTTTTTTTTTTACTAATCATACATCAAACTAAAGTCATGTATTAAAAAGAAATTGTTCATAAAGATTACACACACAAAAAAAAATAACTGAAGCAGTGAGTCCTGTGTTTATAAGAATAAATGGTGTCTATTAATCCATGCATAAGGTAATGAATAGTCTGAATTTCTCTTAATTCAAATTGTGGTATAGCCGGACTCTGATAATCAAATCTGAAGGAAAGAAAGCATCAAATATATAGAACATAAAGGAATCTATTTAAAAGGTGTTCTGAATTGTGAATAGAAAAGGATAAAATGCAGTTTGTTTAAAAATAGATAGTTTTGTAGTAAAAGATATAAAATTACAAAGAACAAATGCTGTACTCTATTGAAAAAGGCTGCTTCAATTGAG
Source organism: Sepiola atlantica (assembly GCA_963556195.1). Lineage (NCBI taxonomy): Eukaryota > Metazoa > Mollusca > Cephalopoda > Sepiida > Sepiolidae > Sepiola > Sepiola atlantica. The sequence continues at coordinate 160,245,275 of OY744521.1, read as the reverse complement.
ATTTTCTGGTACTGGGGGGTCTCAGGCTGTTAAGCAATTCCAAACTTAAACAGAACTAAGATATTGTTTAGTAGTAAAATAGCTTGGCCTTTTGGCTAAGATCAAAGTGTGGTATCTGTTCTGATGGGTGCTGCACTTCATGGATCGGTGTTGTCTTGGCCTTCGGGGCTTGGTTTCCGCCGGTCTGTGGGTCTGATCTGTCCTGTGCAGTTCTAGGAGGTCCACCCTCCCAGGCTTTACCTCCCCTCTTTGGGGAGGAGTAAGTTAATTGCTTGCTGCCTGAAACGCCCCTGCCGGGGAATGTCGACAGGGTTGCCCAGGCAATTTTTAATGGCCAGAGTGCTCACCTTCTCGAGCGCTGGCTTTTCAAATCCCACTTTCAGTCCTTGTGTCACATATTCCTATTGTGGGTGGGGGTTAAATAACGCCTTTTGGCTAAGATCAAAGTGTAGTATCTGTTCCGATGGATACTGCACTTCATAGATCGGTATTGTCTTGGCCTTCTGGGGCTTGGTTTCCGCCGGTCTGTGGGTCTGATCTGTCCTGTGCAGTTCTAGGAGGTCCACCCTCCCAGGTTTTACCTCCCCTCTTTGGGAAGGAGTAAGTTAATTGCTTACTGCCTGAGGCGCCCCTACCGGGGAATGCCGACAGGGCTGCCCAAGCAATTTTTAATGGCCAGAGTGCTCACCTTCTCGAGCGCTGGCTTTTCAAATCCCACTTTCAGTCCTTGTGTCACATATTCCTATTGTGGGTGGGGGTTAAATAACGCCTTTTGGCTAAGATTAAAGTGTAGTATCTGTTCCGATTGATACTGCACCCCATAAACTGGTATCGTCTTGGCCTTCGGGGCTTGATTTACGCCGGTCTATGGGTCTGTCCTGTGCAGTTCTAGTAGGTCCACCTTCCCAGGCTTTGCCTCCCCTCTTTGGGGAGGAGTAAGTTTATTGCTTACTGCCTGAGGCGCCCCTACCGGGGAATGCCGACGGGGCTGCCCAGGCAATTTTTAAACCCCACTTTCCCAACCCGACTTGTGGGAGTAAGATAAAAACTGGCCTTGTGCCTAACTCCTGGAGAGGAGTAAATCAATACTCTAGTGTAAATTTGTGTTGATGTTTTCCTTTGTGTAACTTTCTAATAGGAGATGTATTTACTATTGCCTGTTGGGTGAGGTGCTTTACTATATTCACGAGGGAGTCTCAATGGGACTATACAGTCATTTCACTTCTCACCAAAGTGCCATTGTTTTCACTAAGTTTCAGTGCTAATAGTTTTCAAACATTTACTTAGAAAGTGAAAATAATTATAAAAAAAAGAATGTGCACCAAAAAAGTAAACAAAAATATTTTCTCTGATAATGACTGTTTTCCCCTATCTGTCCGACTGTCTCCCTTGCTTCATCTGTGTGCATGGTTTGGTTTATATCATGTAGCAGTATTTATATGGTGTTGCATAGTTAATAGAATAATACACATGCTGTTTATTGAATGTAACATCGACAGACTAATAGATTAAATAGCAAGCAAATAAAAATACTTGTTTGAAACAAAATAGTTGAAGAATACATTACCAGAGCCTTGTTAGCCAGGGTTATACAGAGTGAAACGGGCTATAATAACTGGTGTAAAGTTACATCCATAACCTCCTAAGCATTTACACTGTTTTACCCTGTTACCACCTCCCAGAACGGGGACCAGAGGTTGGATTTTGGGAGGCATGTTTGGATGTTAAACAACCAAAACCATGTTCTTTTAGTCAATTCTCAACTGTCATTCATTTTTAAGTTATTCTCAACTCTGGAGAGGTGTCATTCATTTTTAAGTCATTCTCAACTCTGGTGGATGTGTCATTCATTTTCTAATTATTCTCAACTCAGGGGGGGGGGCATCATTCATTATTTAATTATTCTAAACTCTGGGAGAGTTGTCATTTTAGAATTGGTAATTTGTATAAACAAAATGTAGTTAAAATGAGTTTAGAATTCTGAAAACTCTTGAGGAGTTTGAAATTGGTGACTTACTGGAAAAGAACATGATGACAATTAATATTGGAATTTTTATTGTGTTCTACACATTTCAGTTGTCAATTTTGTTTTGTTTATCTGTTTGTTTTAGATTCTTACGTACCTATTACAGACTCGGTGCGCATACTATATACGTACCTATTGGCGTTGCACAGGGATCACTTCTCCAGTCGCCCTCCTTCCACAGTTGCCAGGAGTAAAAGATGTCACGTACATGGTTGCCAATTCACCCTGGCTACACTATTTTCAGGCCTCCCCAAAACTCTGCACTACCTCTCCATTCCCTGGAGTAAAAATGTAACATTTCTATTAAAAGTACCATATTTGTCTTCATTAGTATTGTTAATAAGGGTGTTTGTTTATTTACTTCTTCATGTCCGTGTATGTTAGATAAAATAACCTAGGTTGATCAGGCCCCTCTGACAGCAGTCTTTGTTAATGATAATAATGGTGTCTATTTACTTCTTTCATGTTTGTGTATGTTAGATTAAATAACCTAGGTTGATCACCGATTAAATATTTTATATGAATATAATAAATGGTATCAATGGGGAAGAATAATTTTTTCTTTTAAATTCACCGATCGAGACATTATTTTATATGAATATAAATAATAGTGCTAACAATGGGGACCCTTCCTATGCCATTCTACTCAGACTCCGTAATATACCATTCGGGTTGAACTCCAGGCCTTGACTCTTTCCTGAACATCAGGCTCTGACTCCTACCCGAACAATTAGGACCTGACTACTTCCTGAAGAGCTGGCTCCGACTCCTTAAACATCAGGGTGACTCTTTCATATACTGCAAGCTCTGAATCTTTTCCCGAACCTCCAGCTTTGACTGTTTCACTGCTCCCCGAACATCAGTTTGTTTTTTTTAATCCTGTGCTATGGTGTGTATAATAAACACATCTGCTCTATCTAGGATATTGAACTCTATTTAATTAAACACTCGTTCTATGTAGGATAATGAGCACTTGTAAAATAAGGAGGTCAAGAGAGCACTATCACAATCAAGCGCCTAGAACTTGTTAAATTTCAATGTAAAAAAATGATGACTGATTTGCTATTCTCTTTTACTGGATAACATTAAAAGCAGTGTTTAATTATTGATAACATTAAAGGGAAAATGCCAATGTTACCTTACTGTAAAGAATTTACTATTTTATGTTAACCTTCCACTAACCTTGCTCAGCAAAAAATGTCTTAGCTGGGGAAACATAGAAATATTAATTTTTTTTCATATGTTAGAACAATGATGACCGACGACACTCTTTCCCACACTTCTGATGGTCTTGTGTCTAATTTGTGTTATGAGTAAATGTGGTATTGTGGTGACTAACATTCTAGTTAGAGTAGGATATACATTTTTATTACTTTAGAACACTTTTGAAAGCCTTGTTTTGAATGTAATTTTTTCATATTTTCTGCAAGTAAATAATTCAAAGTTTAGTATTTGTTCAGATGGATGCTACAACCCTTAATTGGTAACTGAAGTCGGTACCAGTCTAAGTGTTTGGTTAACGTCCATAAAAACTAAAAAGAATGAAAGTTTACAACTTGTTCAATAAAGCAAAAAGCAAATATAAGGTTATGAGTAAATGTGGTATTGTGGTGACTGATCATTCTAGTTAAAAGTAGAATAGACCGAATTTACAGAAAGCTGCTGTATTTAGGGTAAAGAACACCGACAGATTAAGCAGGTACACCTTACCAAGTGTTACACTGTTCTATCTAACATATTGAACAGTTACTGATTTAGTATATATCCATTAGTAAATTACACACATGCTATCTCTATGATATTGTGCACTGTTAGATTCACCATAAGACATACTAAGAGTCACACTATATTATAACACATACTTGCTCTATCTAGAGTATTAAATACATCCGAATGCAGCATTTACTATGTTTTGAGTGTCCTACTGCATTATTGCACACATCTGTTGCATCTAGGGAACTGATCAGTGTTTTCTACAAAATATAACATTTAGAAAGTGTCCTAGTGCAGTAATAATTTATTGCTCCTGAGTTTGTTTCAGATTATAAACCTAGGCATGAACAACAAAACAATAGTCAAAAAATGTGCTTAACATATTTATGAAAAATGATTAGTTTATTGCTCAATATATTGAAACACATTTATTTTAAGTTTGTTCACCACTTTCAAGCAAGAATATATTGTAAAAAAACAAAAACAATTTTATATTTAAATGGGTGATTTTTATTTTAATGTGTCTTTTGAGAATGTGTAATTGTGTCAAAAGATAAAAACACAAATTTAAAAAAGGAACTGCAGCACTTAATGATATCAATCACAGAAACACATTGTTCAACCGTGATGTTTTAGTAATAAAACGTTTTTTTAACCGTTTGATTATTTGTAATAAGATTTTTGCTATAGTCTTCATTTTATATAAAAGAATATAAAAATAAATTTCAATCAACCTGGAGATTTCGATGATGACAATGTAGCTTGTGTGGTTAATGAAACTAAGTAGGCAAATTCACTTAAATGAAAGATGTAATTGGGAAAAACAACCAAATTGTCTGAAATGGAAGATGAAATTAGAAAATATACTATTCAATTGAATGAGTACAGTAATCAAAATGATGTGGCTAAAAATGTACATCATTAATAATCACTTTTTAAAACTCAAAATATGAAAGTACTGAAATGTTTGTGTTAAGTTCTTATTAGTGACTTGCTATCATCAAGAATCCACCCCAAAGAATGTTCTTTCTTTTATGATTTTGAGGAATAGATAATTAAAAACATGAGAGCTATGACGTAGTTATTATTGCAAGAACAGAGTCCTTCGTTTGTGATGATCACTGATCTTTTTTTTAAATTTTTTTTTTACTAATCATACATCAAACTAAAGTCATGTATTAAAAAGAAATTGTTCATAACGATTACACACACACAAAAAATAACTGAAGCAGTGAGTCCTGTGTTTATAAGAATAAATGGTGTCTATTAATCCATGCATAAGGTAATGAATAGTCTGAATTTCTCTTAATTCAAATTGTGGTAAAGCCGGACTCTGATAATCAAATCTGAAGGAAAGAAAGCATCAAATATATAGAACATAAAGGAATCTATTTAAAAGGTGTTCTGAATTGTGAATAGAAAAGGATAAAATGCAGTTTGTTTAAAAATAGATAGTTTTGTAGTAAAAGATATATAATTACAAAGAACAAATGCTGTACTCTATTGAAAAAGGCTGCTTCAATTGAGATTTTCTGGTACTGGGGGGTCTCAGGCTGTTAAGCAATTCCAAACTGAAACAGAACTAAGATATTGTTTAGTAGTAAAATAGCTTGGCCATTTTGCTAAGATCAAAGTGTGGTATCTGTTCCGGTGGGTGCTGCACTTCATGGATCGGTGTTGTTTTGGCCTTCGGGGCTTGGTTTCCGCCGGTCTGTGGGTCTGATCTGTCCTGTGCAGTTCTAGGAGGTCAACCCTCCGAGGCTTTACCTCCCCTCTTTAGGGAGGAGTAAGTTAATTGCTTGCTGCCTGAGGCGCCCCTGCCGGGGAATGCCGACAGGGCTGCCCAGGCAATTTTTAATGGCCAGAGTGCTCATCTTCTCGAGCGCTGGCTTTTCAAATCCCACTTTCCGACCTTGTGTCACATATTCCTATTGTGGGTGGGGGTTAAATAACGCCTTTTGGCTAAGATCAAAGTGTAGTATCTGTTCCGATGGATACTGCACTTCATAGATCGGTATTGTCTTGGCCTTCGGGGCTTGGTTTCCGCCGGTCTGTGGGTCTGATCTGTCCTGTGCAGTTCTAGGAGGTCCACCCTCCCAGGCTTTACCTCCCCTCTTTGGGGAGGAGTAAGTTTATTGCTTACTGCCTGAGGCGCCCCTACCGGGGAATGCCGACGGGGCTGCCCAGGCAATTTTTAAACCCCACTTTCCCAACCCGACTTGTGGGATTAAGATAAAAACTGGCCTTGTGCCTAACTCCTGGAGAGGAGTAAATCTATACTCTAGTGTAAATTTGTGTTGATGTTTTCCTTTGTGTAACTTTCTAATAGGAGATGTATTTACTATTGCCTGTTGGGTGAGGTGCCTTACTATATTCACGAGGGAGTCTCAATGGGACTATACAGTCATTTCACTTCTCACCAAAGTGCCATTGTTTTCACTAAGTTTCAGTGCTAATAGTTTTCAAACATTTACTTAGAAAGTGAAAATAATTATAAAAAAAAGAATGTGCACCAAAAAAGTAAACAAAAATATTTTATCTGATAATGACTGTTTTCCCCTATCTGTCCGACTGTCTCCCTTACTTCATCTGTGTGCATGGTTTGGTTTATATCATGTAGCAGTATTTATATGGTGTTGCATAGTTAATAGAATAATACACATGCTGTTTATTGAATGTAACATCGACAGACTAATAGATTAAATAGCAAGCAAATAAAAATACTTGTTTGAAACAAAATAGTTGAAGAATACATTACCAGAGCCTTGTTAGCCAGGGTTATACAGAGTGAAACGGGCTATAAGAACTGGTGTAAAGTTGCATCCATAACCTCCTAAGCATTTACACTGTTTTACCCTGTTACCACCTCCCAGAACAGGGACCAGAGGTTGGATTTTGGGAGGCATATTTGGATGTTAAGCAACCAAAACCATGTTCTTTTAGTCAATTCTCAACTGTCATTCATTTGTAAGTTATTCTCAACTCTGGAGGAGTTGTCATTCATTTTTAAGTCATTCTCAACTCAGGGGGGGGGGGGCATCATTCATTATTTAATTATTCTAAACTCTGGGAGAGTTGTCATTTTAGAATAGGTAATTTGTATAAACAAAATGTAGTTAAAATGAATTTAGAATTCTGAAAACTCTTGAGGAGTTTGAAATTGGTGACTTACTGAAAAAGAACATGGTGGCAATGAATATTGGAATTTTTATTGTGTTCTACACAGTTCAGTTGTCGCTTGAAGAGCTTAGTTTTACTGTCCCAGGTATAATAAAGTGGAACTTCCGAGTAAAAAAGTGTACGTGCAAAAAAATCTGTTTGACACAATTTGAAGAAAGCTGTTAGAGTGGTTGTAGGTGGATTTGCAACTCTATCTGCTGCAGTACTTTCAGTAAAGTATATTCGCTGTCCATTTTCTAGAGTAACTGATAGGTGAATAACTGGGGGATGATGTACATGTATGTGATAGTTAAGTATTCTCCAAATGGCTGCATTGGTTGATATGTAACGTCCTGTTTCGTATCTCTTAACTTCATCATGAGCATTACTTTCAATTGTGAAGATAGCTTGATCACTACCTTTATTTACATATTTACAAATGTATTTTATTGATTTCACGCTGTTGCAGTATTCAACATTGATATGTGCATCAAAAATCTTACAAAGCAGTTTATTATGTGGTACAACCCATCGGTTGTCTACAGGAACCGTTATGTTGCCAGGTAGGGTAACTGTCGTCTCAAAACCTCCAGCTAAAGGAGCTAGTCGTCGATATTGTGGGTAGCCATTTGTATCCGATTGAGTTTCACTCAAGAAGTGTCTGGGATATCTCTTACTGCAGTGTCCATCTTTGAGACAGAGTGAACATCTGTTTATGTTTCCACATGGTCCATGAATCATATGGTGCCTAATGATATCATGTAAAAGCGGATCTGCCACTGGATCCGGAATTTCCGCACTGATAACTGAATCTATGTCAGAGGATCTCAATTTTTGTTGAAGCCAAACCAGACAATGAGCATGTGGCAATCCTCTTTTCTGCCACTCAACAGTGTAAATGTATGCTATGACCACTCCTAAAATGTTTCCTTTCGTTAGGAGTTGGATACCTAGCTTTAGATGGAAAACTCTTGCTATGAAAATCTTGAAAATGTGGCAGGTTAGTCACGTCTGATTTGCAAGAAATTAAACCAATTTTGATCTGAACCATGTATTGTGTTAAAAGTCCAAAGGATATGTTATTGTATGTAATATGTTTCTGATGTGTATCAATTGGGCAAATGAAGGGGGGCATTAATTACTATTTAAAGCACGTAAATTCTATTTCCGTATGGAGCTTGAAAGGCAAACAAATCTGATGTGTTGGTCAGTAAATACTACTGGAAGTTATTGTAGTAAGTGTGAAACAGAAATATTGTTGTAGTCGAGTGGTGAACACTATCGACAATATGTCGCTTGCCACCGCCTCACGGGTAAATCTAAGTCTAAATTAATGTCAATTAGTGTATGTTGAAAAAAGAAGAAAATGTATTTAATATAAGGGCAGCAGTTTGGGGAGGGGGTAATTTTAATGTGGCTCTGTAGGCCTCTTTAATTTTCAAAGGCCCCCTTATCACAGACAGAGTAAGTGTTTATTAAAAAATTTCAGCAATTGTTTTATTTTTTTTTGTGAGTTTAATGTTTTTTTTTTTAAATTTATTATAATGGAAAATATCCGAATTTGTCAATTGTTTTTTATCGTGTAAAGTTCTAATGCCTTAAAAAGAAGTATATCATATTTAATTATCGACGTTTACGAATTCATATTTGATTATGTCCGATGAGTTTTTATACTTAAAAATATTGTAATATTATTTATAAAAATATTGTAATATTATTTATAATGGGTGGCACGTTATTATGTAGTCGCTGTCTTATATATTTAGGTGGGGTGGGTGGGGGAACATTTATTCCGTTTACACAGATTTTTCATTTACACGACAAAATAATTATGCCAAATTCTTATACTTTATATTATAAAAAAGGAAAAAAATAAAACTTTAAACTCTAAAAAATAAGAAAAGAAACAATACAAAAACTTTAACAAATTCTGATATTTTATTGTAATAAGTAAGGGTAGTTCTGCATTTCAAACGTCACTTGGACTTAATAATTGAAGAGTTCCATTCATTCCACCGAGTCAACCGGAAGTGCCAAACTGAATGTAAAGTCATCGATTTATCTTATTGTATGAATGAAAAGTTTCTGAAAGTAGGCAACAGTAATTTCTGAAGTGAAAATTTATCAATGAAATGAGTAGTTAGTGATTAGTCAATAGTGATCGTTTAAAACGATTTTAAGAAAGTTCAAATTCTGTATAAGTAACAGTTGTTTTAATTTCATGTAAATAAGTAAAACTCTTAATACTTGTAAAGAAAAATACATAAGAATTATAAATAAATATATTTTAATTTGTTGTGTTTTTTTTGGGGGGGGGGATGAACAATTGTCAGTCAAATGTACATGTAAATGTTTTTATTTAAGTGTGAAAATACCGTTTTATTTGGAGTTGGCTTACGAAGAGAAATGTAAATATTTACTTGCCTCCCCACGAAGGGAGATTGCATAATAAAGTCATATCCTGTTTTTTTTTTACGATACGTTTAATAAACAAAAAAATTAAGTTATAGAAATATTTGTAAATAAAATTATCGATCTTAATTGTTGATTATGGATGGTGAGGCCAATGTAGGGTTATGTTTTAAAATGTATATATTTTGTTTATTTATTAAAATATATTGCGTTTCACGTTGGGAAACTAAACAAACATGTTTTTGTGTCAGTATTTACGTGCCTCCCCACGAGGACAGAATGCATAATAAACTCATATATATATATATTTTTTTTTTTTGCGATACGTTTAATAAACAAATAATATTAGCAATAAATATATTTTAATTTGTTGTGTTTTTTTTTTGGGGGGGGGGGGATTAACAATTGTCAGTCAAATGTGTACATGTGAATGTTTTTATTTAAGTGTGAAAATACCGTTTTATTTAGAGTTGGCTTACGAAGAGAAATGTAAATATTTACTTGCCTCCCCACGAGGACAGAATGCATAATAAACTCATATATATATATTTTTTTTTTTTTGCGATACGTTTAATAAACAAATAATATTAGCAATAAATATATTTTAATTTGTTGTGTTTTTTTTTGGGGGGGGGATTAACAATTGTCAGTCAAATGTGTACATGTGAATGTTTTTATTTAAGTGTGAAAATACCGTTTTATTTGGAGTTGGCTTACGAAGAGAAATGTAAATATTTACTTGCCTCCCCACGAAGAGAGATTGCATAATAAAGTCATATCGTGTTTTTTTTTTTACGATACGTTTAATAAACAAAAAAAATAAGTTATAGAAATATTTGTAAATAAAATTATCGATCTTAATTGTTGATTATGGATGGTGAGGCCAATGTAGGGTTATTTTTTAAAATGTATATATTTTGTTTATTTATTAAAATATATTGCGTTTCTCGTTGGGAAACTAAACAAACATGTTTTTGTGTCAGTATTTACGTGCCTCCCCACGAGGACAGAATGCATAATAAACTCATATATATATATATATTTTTTTTTTGCGATACGTTTAATAAACAAATAATATTAGCAATAAATATATTTTAATTTGTTGTGTTTTTTTTGGGGGGGGGGATTAACAATTGTCAGTCAAATGTGTACATGTGAATGTTTTTATTTAAGTGTGAAAATACCGTTTTATTTGGAGTTGGCTTACGAAGAGAAATGTAAATATTTACTTGCATCCCCACGAGGACAGAATGCATAATAAACTCATATATATATTTTTTTTACGATACGTTTAATAAACAAATAATATTAGCGAATTTTTTTGTTTAAATAAAAATTAAGTTGTTTATAATTGTTGATTACAGAAACAAATAAAAAAAATGTCGTAAACTTACGTTTTCATACTTGCCGCGTTCAAAATGGTCTTATTGAGGAAGTGACATATATTTCACGCATGCGCAATTCGTTTTTGTACTATGTCTTGATTGTGTAAGATATCCCCCCCCCCTCAACGTTTCGAGCCATTTCTATACGAAAACATGAACGTTTCCCCCCAATTCTCAGAATTAGCACGTCTGGGGGCTGGCCGGTTTTAATAATGTCACCCGCGTGACCGTGTGTTGGGTACTTTCGGAGGAGAAGACCAACATACATACATACATACATACATACATACATACATACATACATACATACATCCATACAGACAGGTGACGTTTATATAATAGATAATTTATATATTTTTTAACTTAATATAATTTTATTTTTATTCTTAACGTTATCTCCATTTACTTTCGATAAGATATATAGCGTCTCTATTAGTTAAATTTGAATACTTCTCATAACGGGCCACGTAATTTCACGCACGTGACAATTTAAACATGCTAGGTTCCCATCTGTCCAACTGTTAACGTTATTCCCATTTAATTTCTTGCTTTTTCGATGTACAGCGTTGCTGTTGTTTTGATCTGTAACTTTTCCATAACTGACTACGAATATTCCACGCACGTGACAATTTTAAATCTGAAAGTGTTCCATCTTTCCAACGGACAATATTTTGAAATTCCTGGCGGTTGTTCTCACTCATTAAGCTATACGACTCCGCTGATGAAGGTCCGATTTTCTCGGATCTGAAACCTTGGTCCGGATGTTGTTGTAACACTTTATTTAATATTAATAAATATCATGCTCTTATTAATTATTTAGTTAATTTTACTTTTGCATTAATAATTGAGCACTCTGCTGGGAAACTCTCCTAATTAAGAAATACGGTATGTATATATATATATATATATATATGGGAAATGTATAGATATATGTCTATGGGAAAGGTATATATATATATATATATACATTGGAAAGGTATATATATATATATATATATATACACATGGGAAAAGTATACATATATATATATATATATATATATATATATATATATATATATATATATATATATTGGAAAATAATCCGCCGTAATGGGAAATAAAAAAGGAATAACCAAGAGGTATTTTTTCATATATTCATCAATGTTTCTGCTTTATTGCAACACTTCGTCAGAGTGATAATTTGAGGAAGAATGTCATGCAAGTACATCGAAATTTAGGGTTGACATGGTGGATGAATACAGGAGAGTCGTAGCCGTGGCTACTGTGAGCGCTGGAGGAAAGTCCAGGCTGTGAGAAGTCAGTGGTAGCGAACAATGAAATGAATATGGGAAGCTTTGAGTTGGTACCATAAGGGTAGTGGTGGAATAAGGAGGGGTTAGAATATAATTAAACTAGCCTCAGGGTGGGAGATATGAAAAAGGGATGGAGTGGATCCCGTGGCGGGGTGTGGTATGCATTTTGAGATGCGAAAGGGTTTCGTTCAGGATGTGTTGATTATTTGAAAGAACAAGGGGTGTATATATCTGAATATTTTTAAGGATGTGTAAATTGTGTTTATTTGTAATGCCGTTATTTGTGGTTAAATAGTTTTGATTCGTTGTGCGTCATTAATAAGTATGTGCATGAATATATATGTGAGAAAAAAGTTAGCACGTAAGTCTGTAAGCGAAGAGTTGTGTATAATATCAAGTGAAAACAATAAGAAGAAGGGGTATTGATTTACTCCTCTCCAGGAGTTACGCACAAGGCCAGTTTTTATCTTAAACCCTACAAGTAAAGTTGTGACCCAAAGCCAGGTCGGGAAAGTGGGGTTTAAAAATTGCCTGGGCAGCCCCGTTGGCATTCCCCGGCAGGGACGCCTCAGGCAGTAAGCAATAAACTTACTCCTCCCTAAAGAGGGGAGGCGAAGCCTGGGAGGGTGGGCCTCCTAGAACTGCACAGGACATACCCATAGACCGGCGTAAATCAAGCCTCGAAGGCCAAGACAATACCAGTCTATGGAGTGCAGTATCCATCGGAACAGATACACCACTTTGATCTTAGACAAAAGGCCAAGCCAATTCATGAGTATCATACAAAGATTCGGATGGTCGTTGCTTTTTATGTAAGCATGACACACAAAATCACACACGCTATTGTATTTATATGTGTCGTCCCGGTCGTCCCCTCCATACCTCTCTTCGCCTTTCCCTCAAAATGTAGAAAAACATCTTAGAGGTTGGTTAGGATCGAACTATAAACCAGTTGGGCCGAAGTCAAAAATACTACGTCGCTAACCGTTGCGCCAAAGGGAAATACGCGAAAATGTTTCGAAAATTAGGCGAGTTGAACGTTTTAAAAATCTAGGTGTGGCACGCATGCGCAGAGCTTTAGCCGGAAGCGTGACACACGAACACACACGCTATCGTATTAATATATAGATAATAATAATAATGATAATAATAATAATAATAATAATAATAATAATAATAATAATAATAATAATACAAATAATTATAATAATTATAATAAAGTAAGCTACATGTAAAGTGGTATAATTTAATCCAAAGCGCTTAATATCATATATATAGCAAATCTATTTACAGAGGGTTTCCCGGAATTCACCAATATCCTTAATAGAGCAATCCTACACAGGTCTTTTTAAAGGAAACCTTGCCCGGAAGCAAGATTTTGTTATACTATTGTGTACCAGAAAAAAGTACTCTCCGTTTCTCGGGAGTTAGTGTTCAATATCTTTGATAGTACATGTGTGTGCAGTAATACATTAGTACATTTTCAAAAGTGGTACGTGCTACTTTGTAATTCCCTCCCACTCCAGGGATATGTGACACACGGTCGGAAACTACCCCTCTCAAACCTCAAAACACTAAAACCAACCAATGTCGCCCATAAGTTTAAATGCCTTTTCTCCGAGAATGTAACTCCCATAATAATAGTAGCTACATTGGTGTTACAAAAACAACTATATCCCGCCGTATTAACTTGTATCTCGTGAACTCTAGTTCAATATACTAACATCTACAAACACATATCTGTCTCCATCCGATTTAAGACAAACTTAAGTAAACACCACTAAAATAATACATACTGAAACTGAACATATATATATATATATATATATATATATATATATATATATATATATATATACTTGAAGTCATCTACGTAAAAGACACAACAACCTACAATTAATAATATCGCGTATAGGACTAGTAGAACCATTTAAAAATTGTTTGCGTAGTTTAATTTTATTTGGTGACGCCACCCCATCGACGCTGAATAGTAATTTGAAAGTAAATTACATTTTTATTAAATTCATTATTACTTCATATTTATTCGACTACACCAAATAAACGCCCTAAATAACAATAAAGAAATACATAAATAAATAAAAACAAGATATAATTCGTAAAACTCTTTCCTGTTCATCTCTGTGATAAATTTCAGAATTGATCTCTTTGTTCAAGCATTTAAGTCCAGTTTGCCATGGACACATGAAGATGATTCGAAGAGAAATCGAAAACGTTAGTGACGCATACGTTACTGTTATGGTGCCGTACCTGTACGAAAATCAAATGGACTCGCCCATCCATAATAAAATGCGAGAAGCATTCCAACTCACTGACTTCTTCCACCCCAGTTATATACTGGCAGTTCAGCAACCACTTATTGTATATATATATCATTTTTCGTCAATAATATTTTTTCCTGCAACCCCGTGTTTCCCTGTCTTTATTCCGACCCCTAACACTCATTCATTTGTTATGATTTTAAAAGATTGAAAAGATTTAAATAGGAACAACTGAACAGACAAGTTCTACTATTTAAAAAAATGTTTGCATGATTAAAAAGATGCTGGATAAATACACAATGTATATATATATATATATATATATATATATCTTATCGAAAAGTTAATCGATCATATAGTTGCTAAGCATTGAGCAAATAGTAATACTGTTGTAGCAAGGTGTCTCTAATACACATTAATTGTCTCTGTTTTAATTGTACTTCACTTTATATTTGCTCATATATATATATATATATATATATATATATATATATATATATATATATATATATATATATATATATATGGGTGTGTATATATATATATATGTGTATATATATATATGTGTGTATATATATATATGTGTATATATATACATATATATATATATATATATATACATATATATATATATGTATATATATACATATATATATATATATACATATATATATATATATGTATATATATACATATATATATATATATGTATATATATACATATATATATATATGTATATATATACATATATATATACATACATATATATATATATATATACATCCTTAGTTTATTTAGGAATAATAGTTTCTGGTGAAGATACACATTAACTTTATACATTCGAAATTTTAACAGTTTCTTAGATTTGGTAACGTAAGAGAGAATCTACTAGATAAACAATAATTTTTTTATAAGTCCTCCCTAACTACTTGCAGTATTGAAACTTAAGAGTAGTTTTGCTCGTATATTTCTTCCGACGCTCCTTTTCAGTAGTGTTTACACGACGTTGTTTGTACTGCTCAAATAAATATTTAAATGAATAGAAAGATCATCACTACTTTAATTTCTCTGGCAGTTCAGTAGTAATTCATTATGTGTTTCGATGGATAAATTAACCAGTCACCGTCTACATCCCTTCCAGCACTATTGTAATTGTTCATACTTGGATCAGTCTGCATCTTATTTCCTATCCTCAAACCCAGCTTCTTTTGTCTACGTCTCTTTCTGATGCACTATTGCCGTGTCCTGAAGGATGATATTTGTAAGTCTGTCTCATCTGATCGGTAATTGTTATATGAAACATTCTTGCGATATAAATAAGTAGTTTGACTTTCATTCGTTCAACAGTGCCTTTCAGCTCATAAACTCTTCGATCTTTTAAATGGATGTTTAAACCAGTAGTCTTTTGATGTTTTATTTTTGTTATCACTTTTTGATAGTTTTTCTCTTAATTGTGAATTGTTGTTACTGTATCAACATCGTTCACATGTAATTTAATATATAATAAAACAGTGTATTATTTTGCCTAAAATTGTATTTAGTATCACTACAATTGTAGCCATTGTGAATTATTAAGAGGATAACACTTGTTTATGATTTTCAGTTCTCTAAAATTGACGACGTTTGTCTTTGCACCGATGTTATCGTAAATGTATCGTAGTCCTTCCATATCCAGCAAGGTATCCTAACCAGGGCTCTGCGGTACCCTTGGGTGTCTAAAGATATAGGAAAGATTCTTTAATAACTGATGAATAGACTGAGATTATTTGAAATCTGCACATATGTATATATGCATTTTCTTGCACCTAATTTTATTATACATGTACGGACATATTTAAAAAAATGGGGTTATTATTACAATATTTTCAAACAAAAACATTATTGTAAAATATAATAGTTACAAAGAATATATTTGCTGAATACATTCGATGATTTTTAAGTCCAGTTTGTCACATAACTATCTCTGCCTCTATGTAGAATAAACATAATCAAAAGATAACATCATCGAATTTTTCTTTATTTATTAAGATAAACTTTGATATTCATTTTTATATAAAATTACAATTATTAATTTGCTAGCTGCCTTATCACTCCTGCTATCTCCTCACAAATTTTACTACTCGGATATATTAATTTAAAATAGTTAGCATTTCATCCATAATTTGGTTATAAACGCGACAGAAAATATTTATTGTGTATTCATATAGAGACATAAACACTGCTATTTTGTAAAATCCGATACAAATTTACTTATCTTTTAAATAAGACGATAAATAATGGAACATGAAGAATAACTCGATTTGTCTTTTTACTTGCAATTTAGAAATATATCGCAACTCGTTAAAAATCAAAGCAGCCCTCCACATAAAGAAAAGGTTAGACATAAATGCTAAATATGTTTCAAGGAAAATAAAACGCAACCCCGAAAAAGAAATATTGGTAATATCAAAAGCAAATAAGTAATTGAATTAAACGACCATAATCAATAATAGTTTATTAATAAAATGTTATTGTAAAAAAAAAACAATGTACAAATTAGTTTTCCTTGCAACTGATATTCATATCTTGCAGAATATAAAAAAGATAGCGTTTTTATTGCGTAATATGTAAAAAAACTTATGGTGTTGTTTATACCAATCAAGGGTTATACCTTATCAATCAGCCCGACAGACGCATTCTTGCTGCCAGGTCGAAGTATTGCCCTGTTCAGTGTAAGAATTTCAACATTTCCAGGATTTACGTTTTCCTTTTGAGAAAGGGGTTAGTTTATTGCTAATCGCCGGAGTAGCCCGTAATGTAGAATCCCTACATGGCTGCTCAAGCATTTGTGTAGGTCATTTACATATTTGCAATGGCAAACCTTTTGAGGATTTCTCGTATTTCTAGTTACTAATCCTCGGTCAAATGTGAACTGTATTATTCACATATAATGTCACATGTTTTCCCCTATATGTCACAATGTTTGCGAAGTTGATTTACTATCTCGTTAATATTCACCAATTTTAGCGACAAAGTCATATATCGCTATCTATCCTAGGAATACACACTCTTTCACGTGTTTTATCCTGATCGCTGTCTTTTGGTCTTCAACTTTTTCGCGGTTTGGTTGATTCAGCTGACGAGAACTGTATTGTAATTTTTCGCAACGTATGTAAGTTGACGTTACATTGAAAAGTTATGGCCCATTCGTATCATTTTGGTTTGTACTAAACTAGGATAGTTTAAGCAAATACATCAGTCTTTACATAGCAAACCCTACCTTCACTTTTTCGTTTATAATATTTTTTCATAGTTTCCGTACTACAGTAAAATCGTTTTGTTTTACTACCATATGGTCTCAGAGAAACAAGAGTGCTCCTTTTTACTGGCCGATCAGAACCATACTTTTTTAGGCTAAAGCAATGCTCTTTTATGGAGTTAACCAACATGATTTGTGACACTACTTCCGGGTTCAACAATGACTTTTGACATTTGCAATTTTCTTTTCTCAAAGCACCACGTACTCCTCACAATTTTAATTCTGTTTGCATAAAAGACAGGTTTCTCTGATAGCGGCTGAACATATATTTAACCCTGGAAATATCCAAAAACATGTGACGCTTAAATCGAAATGAAAGTCATCTTCGAAATTTTTCAATTGTCGATACTACGAGTTTGCCCTACTTTTATTATGTTGTAGACTAGACCAGGCAAAACATAAACCCACCAAAAATAAACTTGTGCAATTGTGTTCGGGTATGGCTTATCTAGTAGTATATTGACCTGTCTCATTGGGCTTAAAATTCTCAGCAATTCTTCATGTTTGAAGCCCTTATTAACATCACCTAGTATTCTGAAAATGTTAGTCATTGAAGACTTCCATTATACTAAGCACCGTTTTTTTTCTGTTTCGGATTATATTAGCATTAATAATTGTAACTAGTTGGACCCTTTGGAAATTCTATTGTGGTGTCTATATCAACATATATTATGTTCTGTTAATGATCATATTGCTTTTGAAATGTCTGTCAAGGTCAATAATATTGAGAAAACAAATTATCTTCCTTCACTAAAATATAATTGTCTTTGTCACCAATATATTTATTAAATAAATCAAACTGATTATGTCCCTCCCTTATTTATTCAAAATAACTTGCAGCAATTTAATTTATTTTAAAAGAATTCATATTCGCTATCATCTTAATATTCATCAAATTAATAATACATGTATTTATTCAAAATTGTACTGCTGTAGTCGACGCTACGACATACTCTTATCTGAAATAATACATTTTAAAATCGACAAAGTTGGGATTATTTACTGAGCGAAATCAGATTAATAACGACCCACATTTGTATGCGTGTAAAAAGGTTGTAAAGTATGGATGAACATGAACTACTTTTGTTTTATTATATATTTATAGAGTTTGAACAAGTTGTGATCAATTTCTGAATTCCATGTGAAAAAGAAATAGATTTCTACTGCCTTTTACTTTTTTACGGTCAGAAAGATAATTACATTTGGATCGATGTTACCAAGATATGAATGGGTATCTATCTATATCAATAAATAAGCATTTTTTTCAGGTTTACAAAAACGTTACGAATTAAATGTTCATTATTTAAAATAAATGTTACTATTTTCTTAAGTATCGAAGCTATATAAGGCCGGTAACGCCAGTTTGTTCACTCAACGGAATGATGTAAAATTGATTTTCGAATACTATTACAATACCGCAAATATGGTACTTAAAAATATAGGAAATATTATGTGAGAAAGTCAGAATTGTTTATATATTAACCTGCCAGTATTATATATATCTACAAAAACATCAGTCGTTCAGTTGCGCTGGTGCACCAACCGCTAGTCTCGCTCTCTTCGACAGAATCTAAAAGAGAGTTTATAACTTAATTGATCTCACACTGGCTACCTAGCTCCCGTCGCTGCTTCATCTTTCCAATGTTGCATCCTTGTGATTTTTACATGTACTTCAACGGAATGTGCTCTTATGACGTTGCTTCATTTGTGCTTCCGACCCAGTCAGCAAATAAATCCGACTCTATCACAGTATAGTTCCCCAGATACCGGAAATCGTTCTACTGTAATAGTTTATTTTCTTCAGAACGCTTGCTATTGGAATGTTCATTCCAGTTTCATATTACCCTGATTATACTAGTATGCGCAAAAATAAAATTTTATGTGAACCAACATATCGCTGCACAACTCCTAACTTAGTATACCCCTATAAACCGCACGAACAATTCACAGTACCACCTTACATCACAGTTATCATGTACGCGGTTTGGGGTGAACGAAAGTAAACTATTTTTAAATATATATAAGAGGCTGAAATGGGTGTCAATACCATATATGTTTCAGTGGACAGGGCATATTTCTAAATTTTCTGTATAATAATTGACCATTTGCACTTTTTTATAAGTAGATCTTTAAATATGTCCTTAACAACATAATTATATTTTTGACGTAACGTTATAGAGTAATGATTTGCGTCATGTTTCAAAACATAAATGTAACTATAAGCGAAAATGAATAAATAAATAGGTAAACTTTTACTTAAATAATTTTAATAGTACAAAACAATATATTTAGCTTTAAATATGTATTGTATGTAGCTTTTTTTTACTATAATAAAATTCTAGACACATAAATAAGACCACTTGCAGACAGCGAGAGAGAATGAAGTGACGATGAAGCTTCGTAAACTTATGCATATGCTAGTGTTATAAAACGAAAGTAGAAATAAATATTGATTTATCGCCCTTTGTGTTTGAGACAACGAAACGATTATTCGTTTGCTTAGCACACATTATGTCTATCGTCTAAGAATTCAACCAAACTTTCTATAAAATTAGTAGTTATTCTGAAGTAACACAATGGCCAGCCTAGCTATTACTTAAATGATGACTGCACATGTTAGCCACATAGTTGTCATAGTATTTCATTGGGGCGACTCAGCTTATTTTAAAATACTAATTAGTTTTTTCTTATATATTTAGACCTCGAGTTCGAAAATGTTTCCCTAAGGTAAAAGAACACGCTATTTTAAATAGAATTTTTATTTATACTATAACGTAATCAATAAGTAAATTCCTTAACATCTTAAAACATACTATTACTACAGAATTATAACAAGTACTATTGAACACGAAGAGCAAATATATTCCGAACGAACTCTCTATCTATAATTACAATACTAAGCGCCGTTATCAAACACTTTAGTTTTAGGCTCATTTCTTTAGAAACACATTTTTTTCATCATCGTTTAAGCAAAGTTGAATTTCATTATCACATAGCAAAGAAAAATACAAGAGACCCTGACTAAAAAAATATATATTCTACAAAAACGAAAGTTGGTAACAGCTTATACGAGCGTAAAAGCATGAGAGGATGAACATCCTGTTATTTGACTGGTAAATGTCACCTTTTCCTCTTCAGTTCTATAAAATTCTGTAATACGCACGAATCTAATTTATATTTATGAACATTATTTGTTTGGCGCATCATGACGATCTCAAAAAATGTGTTCAGTTTGTCGGAAGTGTTAGTCATTTTTGGAAACTTTTAAAGGATTTTAATGTAAATTTAATATCTACATTTTCTCTCAAATATATGCGCACTGTGGCCGTAAATATTCGCTCGTTTGATACATGCATACCGCACGATTAAAGTTATTTCTCTTTTATTTACATTAACTCTACACATATTTTTTCAGTTATATATTAAGAATCAAGGGATAAATTAAGCAATAGATATAGAGAAATTAACAAACATAAATACGCTAGAAAATATTTTAATGTAAATTATATTTCCTATTTACTCTTAAAAATACAACTTGCATCTAGCCACACCGATGAGGCTTTTTTAATATGAAACGAGTGGTCGTCTGTGTATATACATATATTATAATTATAGGTCCTCTTCAACTGAAGGTACGCTGCTTGCGAATAAATAATGGTTTCGATTCAAAGCTGTGATGCAAGGTTTTCTCTTTATTAACTTTTTTTTTAGAATTTGTACTTGCAGTATTTAAGCTTAACATTCTTACATCTCCATTGTGTTGTACACACACACATACACACACACACACACACACACATATATATATATATATATATATATATATATACATATATATATATGAGAGAGAGAGAGGGGGATTTCCGGTAATATAGCTCAAGTCAAAGGTTCAAACTCTGCGAGTGCCGGGTCACTAATGAGTCTATTAGATTAGACTTAAGCTTGCTTATAGGTATGAATACTTAATTATTGAATTATATATATATATATATATATATATATATATATATATATGTATATATACATACATATATTTATATGTATATATATATATAGCACTAGATATAGTGAAATAATAAAATAAGGTGCGAATCAAATGTTATTAGAATACAATGTTCAACAAAGTACTT
Source organism: Sepiola atlantica (assembly GCA_963556195.1). NCBI lineage: Eukaryota > Metazoa > Mollusca > Cephalopoda > Sepiida > Sepiolidae > Sepiola > Sepiola atlantica. Next base: position 160,223,577 of record OY744521.1, on the reverse strand, counting down.
TAAAGTCCTTAACTCATGAGTCTTCAAAGAAAATCTTCTCTTCAGAGGACCATTAACGCAATGACATTACTGCGGGTAATAACATTAAACTTTGAAAATATATAAACATATATATATAAACATACATTAAAGTACATAAAACATCAAATATATCGGCACAAAACATACCTTTTTGTTAAACTTATACAGTTCATCTAAGTCATAAAGTTTTAAACAGCTCCAAGAAAGATATACAAGAGGTTGCTAAAAAACAATTCAGGTGGTGAATGATAGTCCAAAAACGAAAAAGTTAAGTAGGCTGGAAATTTATTGCTATCGATGCAGTAGATTACAGTGAAAAGTGTATCAAATTAAGAAAACAATAGAAAAAACAAATCATATGAAAAGTTCAGAAAACTCACTTGGTGTATAAAATTATGATGTCAAAATTCAGGGTTCTTATGAGCTGATAGGAGTTGTGCAAAGCATAACTTCCTTATAAGATGCAGCTCCGCTAAAGCCAATTCGAATAAAATTAAACTGACCTGATGTATTCAGCCATTTTTTCCGGGTCCGATAAAGTTACTTCAGTTTTAAACTTTATGACTTGAATAAACTGTATAAGTTTAACAAACTAGTATGTTTAGGGCCGATATATTTTATGTTTTATATACTTTCATGTATGTTTATATATATTTTTTATATAATTTCAAAGTTTAATTTTATTACCTGCAGTAATCTCATTGTGATAATGTTCCTCTGAGGAGAAGATATTCTTTGAAAACTCATGAGTTAAGGACTTTAAAGTACTTTGCTTGAACATTGAATTCTACTAAAATTTTATTCGCACCTTATTTTATTATTTCACTTCATCTAGTGCTATCAATGCTCTATCCAGTATATTGAGCTTCAGTTTTATTCGGATGTTCACTAATTAAAGATATTAGTTGCCTCTTATATATTTTGTTGTATTAAACTTATATATATATATATATATATATATATATATATATATATATATATAAATATATATATATATATATATATGTTACATATTTATAAAAAAAACATATTATTTTAAAATCGACCCAAATACACTTACTTAACGCTAAACCTGTATACATCAGTATCAGAGGAAACAATCCATGTTTGTCGCACGATTCTGTGTGTGTGTGTATCTCTCTCTCTCTTTCTCTCTCTCTTTTATATGTATATATACATATATATATATATATATATATATATATATATATATATATATTAATTTCTATATAGGCATACTGTTTCGCTGTATTAAATCTCTTCAGTATGAATTAGGAGGCACACATGACGGGTTTTCCACAGTTAAAGCTCTTATTTACTACAATACAGAGTTGGTGTTTGCATGATTGTAATTAACTATGTAAATATTAATCAAAAGAAAAATAGAATTAGATCAGTATTAACAGATAACGTGTATAAATATAAGGAACTTTGTTATTCTTTTATACATAAATTTAAGACAATGCTCCTAATTAGGATTACATAAATGAATAAACAATTATATTTAAATAAAAGAAATAAAATGTTCACATGGTTTAGATATATATTGAGATCCAGGTCCAATAAAAGTATTATCAACTATTGCTATTGAATGGAAACGGAAAACGAAGAAAACAATTGCCATTCAAAGCAGCATTTTAAAATGGACGTGTGTTCACATTTTCAATAAAGCAAATTTAGATTCGCTGTGATCCGTTCCAAGTTTTGTAAAAATGTACTGAAAAAATCGCCAAGATAAGGAAAACCAATAACCGTTAGTCGAGATGCATACGTCCGTACGATGATAGAAAAACATCAACATATTATAATGTTGCTTTAGAGCATGGGCAAGTATCTAACTGTAAACTTTTCAGATAAAAATCAAAGAATAAGAAGTTTAAAATATTCTCTAAAAACATCGATAACAGACAAACACACAACTCTATTATACAAAGATCTATGTGAACTAACATTATAAATATAAAAATATACTTACGTCTACGTAATACATCCCGTATTTTATTGAGCAATGTCTTCATGATTTATGCTATAGCACTTCTATAACTCGCTACATTTATTTTAGTTCTCTTATGTTTGCTGCAACTCATATCTACCAATTCTCCCCCGATCCCCTACGTCCACGGCACACAAGCATCTACCGTTGCCCGTTCTCAATATATCTGCCCCACGTACTCGAATATCTTGCCCTGGAGATTGATCTTTACAAGTCCGTCTGAACTTGTGACGTGCCTCTTCTGATTCAGCTTCCGACTCGAGAATATGGAGAGGTGAAAAATGATAAGATCGGTCAGTGCTTTACATTGTCGTCCGGCTGACCCACACGTCAATCAGATGTTTAGCGCCGCTGATACCAATGTTTCATTTACTTCTGCAGCAATAACCGGAGAAAACCGAACCCCTATGTTCACGGAGAAGGAATGTTTTAGCAATACTAAGAACATATATTTACCGCTTTTTAAGAGATTTAAATCTATAGCATTTGACCTAATAGTTTAAGACGCACTACCTAATTATGTATTCAGACATATAGTAATTGAAACTGAAATGAACTAAGATTATTTTTTTGGGGGGGGGGGGGGGGGGGCGCCTCCAGCGAAATATTATATTTTTACGGATATTTTTGTGACTTATAATACTACACAGTTTTTTAGGAGAAATTGATCACATACATTCAGGATTATATTTTATATGTGTACTATTCTTTGTGTAATGATAGCTTTTCTAATAGCAATCCATTACTAATTTTCTTTTCTTTGTAACTCTTTACTGCCTCGTCTTAGGCGTGTGCTTATCATATTTATTTTCCTGCATTGTTTCTTTTGTATTCTCTTACTCGGATATTAACTACCCCGAAGTATACTTCTATACAATTTTCTTGTTGATTAAAAACTCGTGTAAATTCATGTTATACTCGCCGTAGTGGCACTGTTACTGTCTGTTATCAGTTAGTCTTATTGAAGTTAAGCATCGTATTTTCCTCGGTATGTCATGCTTGTTTGAATTCTCATTTTCCTACGGTTTACAGGTTGAAGTTATAAAAAGACATGTTCGTAATGTAATGCTTCAGTTTTAAATCGATTTTTTGTTGTTCTAACATTCTTAAATTTTTAGTAGTATTATCATTGATCTGTCGCGCTTCAGTTTAAAATAACATTTTCATTGGCATGTAACGCTTACGTTAAAAATATAAATTTCGTGGGCATGTAACATTTTCGTTTGCATGTAACATTTCCGGTAAAAATATCATTTTCAGCGGTCTGTAACGTTTAAGTTTAAAATATCATTTACGTGTGTATGCCAGGCCTTAGTTACGAATAGTTGCATTTATTATGTCTGAAATATGTCCCGCTTATGTCTGAAATATAGTTCTTCGGTCTTTCATGTTTATGTTTTAAATAGGAAGACCTTAATCTTTCATGCTTAAATTTGAAATTACATTTTGGCTTGTCTATCACGCTTTTCTCAAATAACATTTTCAGTTCTGTCACGCAAAATTACCTAATAGCATTTCTCTCGGTCTATCATGCTTAAGTTTTAAATAACATTTGGTGTTTGGAAATGTTATCATCATTGGTCTGTCACACATACGTGTAAAAAAGCATATTCCTTGATATTTCGCGTTTAAGTTTAAAATGACATTTTACAATGGGCTGTCACGCTTAAGTTTAAAATAGCATTTTGCAAAGGGCTGTCATGTTTAAGTTTAAAATAGCATTTTGGTCTGTCACGTTTAAATTTGACATACCATTTCATGTAGTCTGTCACGCATAAGTTTCAAATATTATTTTCGTTGGCCTGTCGCGTTAACGTTTGAAATAGTATTTTATTTGGTCTGTCAAGTTTTAGTTTAAAATAGCCTTTTTGTTTGTCTTCCACATTTACGTTTGAAGTGGCATTTCATTTAGTTGGTCACGGTTATACTTAAAATAGCATTTTCGTTCGTTTGTCACGTTTAAGTTTGAAATGTGACAACATTTTACAAGCATATTGATTTGACGCATCTCAGGAATGTTTTGTTTTTTTTGTTTATTTTGTGGTTTCACTTACCTTCGATGAATGCAAATCGAAAATTAACGTTGATTTTAAAAATCGATATTTACATGCATTATAAATGTGATACTTTTTGGTTTTATCATTTTTCCAATGATTGCATTTATACATTTAATGTAACCTTTAAATTGTATAATTTTATCTTTTCATTATGTTAAAATAATTCAGTTACCATGAAGTAATGCGTAAATGTATCTACCTCATAATTACTTTTCATATCGCTATGACGTTATATACAGTCGGTTTTTAGAAAAATTATATCTTTTGAGATGTAAATTTCATAGAAAATTCAAAGCTAAGGAAAATAATACAAATAGAGTTTAATGTAGTTAAATATAAGATATATTATAAAAAAACATGAATCACATATCATGTTTGCAAATCAGGACTACTGTTCTCATTTTGTGTAGTAATGTCACAACGTTTTGGCCTTCTTTAGAAGAGTCTCGTTTAGCTCCTAAATCTTGATGTTCAAATTAAGAAAATGTACGCAATTTCGAACGAAACACTTTATTCTAACCACGGAGTAGTTTTCTCTCGTTACGTCATCTATGACCGGGTGGATGTCTTAGGACATTCTTATTTCTATTCTTAGTATCGCCCGCACTGAAAATTAAACTATCAAACTCCAGAAACAGCGGGATATACAAGCATGTAATTCAGTGGAAGAAGCTCCTTGAATAGAAAGCTGTATTACATCGAGGTATAAACACAGCGAATCTGTGAAGAACACTAAACAACGAGTCAAACGATTTTACACAAAGGAATAGGGGAATAGATCAGACAATTCTGAAGAACGCATGCTATAATATTACCTATAGAACAACTTAGTCTACTAAAATCACGCCTGTTAGAGAGAGAGGGTGCAGAGTAGAAGAAAGTATGTGCGTAACCAAATTACAGATACTCTTCTGAACTTCATTAAAGACCGTCAAATTAGACATATATTGACTAAGCCAAATATGAAAACAGTACTAAATGCAAGGTATGATAGTGGATTTAAATAGATAAATAATAGCCTTAGCTGTAAGAAAAATGTTTGCAGTGATAGAGAGCACCGAATTTACGAGAAGAAGAAAGAACAATATATATAATGTATGCAGTAAACAAAGATTTGAACAGCACGATAGACCATAAAGCTTCAGAGTAAATTTCTCTTCAATACCGAGCCATCCAAGAAACATCACAGGAAGAAAAGGGAAAAACCTAAGACCGAAATATTTAAAGCAACCCTGTATATTAGACAGCTTCATCCCTTGTGTATAGATTTAAGTAACTACTTATGATAACATGTTTTTCTAATAATATTCGGAAAAGTATAAAACAATCACTCCTTTATATATTAGCAACATTAATGCACTTTTTCAAGTTTAAAATGAAATAATAACGCATGTTTTTCTTAAAAGTTGTATATCTGCATGACTGACACACCAACACATGCTTTATTACGGTTAACTCTTATTGAAACGCTTGTTCTTGTCACATTAACTAAGTTAACGTATTATAAACTGAGTTACTATTAATTTGACATATTTGTGCTGTCAACACCAAATGCAATCGTTCTCCGTGTTGAAAAATTATCACAGTAAATAGTATCCTATATCTACAAACATACACCATATAGGTTGTAGCAAAGACTTTTCTCCCCTAACACTGCAGTACTGATACTTCCTCTCACTGACACCTGAAACTTATAAAAGCATCTACTTTTCAAAAAAGTGTCCGTCAATATTAACTGTTTCTCTTTAATTCATTTACTACATAACACTAAACTTTACACACAAATGTAATGGACGATCCTGCTAATTCCGCTGATTTTCGAGACTATCGGAGTACGTTATTTCTACCTGTTACGTATACATTTATAGTCATTCCGGTTTAAAGAGAATGCAATTAGCTTACATAGTTTATTTGCAGTCTTTTATTTTTCAACATGGCGGTTAAATTTTTTTCAGCGACTCGACTTCCGAATGAAGTAAATACACACTAATATACTCTTCAAGAAACTATGAAGTTGAGATATACACAATGCTACACCTTTCACAAGCATAACATTTAACAATTGGAAAAAAAAAACATCGATTAATTCTTAAATAAATGATCGAAAACGTTTTACTGGTGGACCCTACATTTATTTGCCTTCTGGCGAATAATAACATAAAACACATGCCAGCTTACAGACATCGTTTAACTGACGTATTTTTCAATAGATTTTCTACTCGCTATCTTAGATCCATAAACGAGAGTTTCTAGCATTCGATCCAGTCGACCCACACAACTTTCTTTTTACATTGTTAAAATTTTGCCCAACTGAAGAAAGGAAAATAGGTCTATAGGCCGTTTTTTATTAAACATTATGATGTAGCCATTTTTCCTTTCTCCGTCCGATCCCCCGTTAACATTTCCAAATCGAACATCACAAGTGCCCGATGTGACCTATTTGCGTTCTGTCAGATGTTGACAAATTTTAATTCATTCTTTTATATTTACCCGAACAACACCTGGCGACGGGTCCCGCTGGTTGATTATATAATAATATCTAGTTCAATACATATACTTAACAATTACCTTAATTACCCGCATAACCACCATGGGTGTTTATAACATTAACACACATTGTATTGACTGAATCAGTCAATGCTATTTAAAGCGGCGTGTATCACTGCTTTTTTGCAGTATGCATGCCTTCCCATGAGGTTGTTGTAGACGAAAATAAACGCCTATTGGCATACACATCCGGTTGATGATAAACTAAAATTGTTCTATTGGGTTCAAATCTCGGGAGCATGGGAGCCAGATCATAAACTTTGTACCTTTAAAGCCCAAGGATGCTACAAATACTTGAGTAGCATAGGCAGAGTGAAGAGAAGCATTGACGTGCATAAAAAACGAAGTGCGTAAGTAGAGCAAGACTTATGTTTCCTAGCCAACGCACTAGAGATTGCAATAGACAGAAGCCGCAATTTTTACTCTTTGAGAAACTCTTAAAAGACCAACATATCTAAGTCATATTTAACCCGCCTTATGTATTCAAGCATCTGATCGTTTCCGTCTTTGAAAAGTGTATTTTAGAAATATATTTAGAGTACCTACATATTTTTCGGACAATAACAGCAGATGGGTCTCATTGACGTTTCATTTTATATGTTCATCTTCTCCTTTAATTAATGATTGTAAAACGTCACGTTGTAGTTTAGAAGTAAAACAGCTATCATATCTATCCACTTACAAGTGAGCACACATGTTTAATCACTGTACACACTTTTCTCAACAGTATATAAAGCAAGTAAATACTGTTATATCAATGTGCTAGAATATTCGTAAAACAATTGCTGAAATTGGTTAACGGAATGATAAATACGAGTATTCAACACCTATAAAGTACAGTGTCTATGTAGTGTACCGTGATTATATCGGTCTGGACATGTAATCTACTAAATTAGGAGCACTCTCGTATTTTCAGACCGAATCGTCAGCAATGTTCAGTAGTCGACTACTGAGCATTGCTAAATATTCTCGTTCTGACAATATGAGATGGGCTCCACCCCAGAAACGGATAATAAAGACCGATGAAACAACCAATTACACATACCCTGCAATTAAAGTCAAGAAATATATATGTATATATAGGTCTTCTAAAACCTACTATCGAGCATTGTATTGAATGTATTCAATTATTCTATCATATAGCCTCTCTCTCTTTCCCTCTCTGTTCTCTTTTCTCACTCTATTCTTTCTCTCTCTCTCTCTATATATATATATATATGTATATATATATATATATATATATATATATATACATATCGTCATGGAAGTTAATTTCTAAAACCATAGGATATATTCTCCAACTTGAAACGTATATAAATTATAAGTACAGTATCAATCCATAATGTTTCTCTCTTTCTGTAAGTAAAATATTACTTTACACTAAAAAAGTTTGCTTAAGTATTGAAACTTAAAACTTCAAAAATCAGAAGCACTTTTCAGCTTATCCGAGTTTATACTAGTTTATGTCTATGATTTTTTGCTGCAAGTAAACATAAGCGTTATCATTAAGAACAAGTTCGGTAACGTATGTGCGACCTTTCCCCTACATAAACACTTAAGGCGTATATACCGTATCTATATAAATAATAAGTTCCATTTCTTCTCTTCTGTAAACTCTGTTAGATTCACTTCCACACATCTATGTTGATGTCCTTATATCAGGCTCGTAACCTGTGTTCTTCCTTTGTATGATTCCATTCCGTCGGCCGCCCGCCTCGCTGGCGCCGTGCCTCAAGGGTTGCTCTTCACAAGTCCGTCTAGAAATAGTGTGCGTGTTCCACTTGAACTTCCGATACGTGACAGTGGTGAGGTGAGAATGATAACATCCGGACTGATGGTCAGATCGATCGTCTGTTGATATTTGCCTCAATCAAGTTTGTTTTTAGTGTCAGAGATGAAAATGATTATTTTATTGGCCCGGATGATACCTATGCAAATATAAGGCACGTATGATAACTCCGGTGGATTAATTTTCGAGGGAAGACCTAAACACATGCTAAATTAAATGCTTACTGGCCTTTCCAAAATATACGTATTTGCATTCAGAAACACAGTTACACACATGTACACACGAACATATGTATATATATATATATATATATATATATATATATATATATATATATACATATACTTACTATTGCACGTATTATATACATGCATATATATAAACACTAGACAACAAGCATATACACACATCTACATACACTGCACTCCACCACCCCCCACATATATATATATATATATATATATATATATATATATAATTGATATATAAGTATGTCAGCGAATATATATATATATATATATATATATATATATATATATATATATATTCACTAACGCACTTATATATAAATTGGATGCTGTTGTAAATATAAGCATACACGTCTACATATACTCGTAGATACACGCACACATATACATTTAGCCGTACATACAGGTAAACGTTTACATATATACACACATTAATGCATACCCTGATACTCACACACATAAGAATATATATATATATATATATATATATATATATATATATATATATATATATATATATATATATATACGTAAAGTACCCTGTATATTTATACATATATTCATATATAAAAAACTCGATGTCAGTATGTTCATTAGGGTTTGACCTATATTAAAAAAGCATGGAACATCTAAATGATAATCTAACAGTGTATTCAACTGCAAGATTAAGCAGTGAAGATAATGATATTCCCAAACATCTTAGTGCATCCTTTCAGGTTGTTATCAAGCAGATTTTGTCAGGAGATGGAGTCAATATTTTCAGGTAAAATTTCGAAATTAAAAAGTGTAATTTCATTTGCTTGGAATTGTCTTTCTTTCTTATTGCACGTTTCTTAAACTTCTTATTGGACTAACTAAATCGGGGGCAATAAACTAAGAATTGATGGCTTTAGTATTTATCTTTGACCATCTTTAACTTTGTGTAGGTTATTTCAGTGGCGTGATAAACTAGAGCAATACAATTACAGTTTTACATTTGGTAAGTGGTATATAGTAATCAAGCGTGCTCAACATCTTATATAGAGTAGGTGTGTTTTTACGCAGCATTTCCCTGGATAGATAAGTTCTCTGTCTTTTAAGTAGGTTTATTTCTGGGAAGAGGGGGAGGAGGATAAATAATAATAATAATAATAATAATAATAATAATAATAATGATAATGATAATGAAAATGATAATGATAATGATAATGATAATGATAATAATGATAATAATAATAACTAGCGGGACCCGTGTAAATTAAACGAAATGATGTTTTACTACTAATTATCTTGTTCCTCACCTATACATGTTTGAATAGAATATGATAAGATTTGGACTTGTATATTTATTTTTTAAAAAATGAACAATACATGAAACAATTTACAAAACTTCTTTATATACAATATTTCTAGTTAAGGTAATATTTCGACAACTAACCTTTACTTTGTAAATGTTTTCGATTAAATAAAATTTGGCTCCAATTCATGAATATTTATTTACTCCTCTCCAAAAGTTAGGTACAAGGCCAGTTTTATCTTACTCCGACAAGTAAGATGTGACCCAAAGTCGGGTCGGGAAAGTGGGGTTTGAAAAGCCAGCGCTCCAGAAGGTGAGCACTCTGGCCATTTAAAATTGCCTGGGCAGCCCCGTTTGCATTCCCCGGCAGGGGCGCCTCAGGCAGTAAGCAATAAACTTACTCATCCCCAAAGAGGGGAGGCGAAGCCTAGGAGTGTGGACCTCCTAGAACTGCACAGGACAGACCCTTAGACCGGCGTTAATCAAGCCTCGAAGGTCAAGACAATACCAGTCTATGGAGTGCAGTATCCATCGGAACAGATACTACACTTTGATCTTAGCCAAAAGGCCAAGCCAATTCATGAGTAGCATACAAAGGTTCTGAAGGTCGTTGCTTTTGATGTAAGCATGACACACAAAATGACACACGCTATTTTATTAATATGTGTCTTCCCGGTCGTCCCCTCACTACCTCTCTTCCCCTTAGAGGTTGGTTGGGATCGAACTATAAACCAGTTGGATCGAAGTAAAAAATACTACGTCGCTAACCGTAGCGCCAAAGGGAAATACACGAAAATTTTTCGAAAATAAGACGAGTTGAATGTTTTCAAAATCTAAGGGCGGCACGCATGCGCAGAGCTTTTGCCGGAAGCGTGACACACGAACACAAACGCACTCGTATTAATATATAGATAATAATAATAATGATCATAATAATAATAATAATAATAATAATAATAATAATAATAATAATACTACTACTACTAATAATAATAATAACAATAATAATATTAATAATACAAATAGATAATTTGCAGAACATTTAACTGAAGTTCCAATGATTTGAGGATGGTGCGTTGCTTTGATACAACCACGCTTATTAGTGTGAAAAAAGGAAACACATGTATGTCAATATATATATATATATATATATATATATATATATATATATATATGATTCATTTTTATGTAATTATTTTTTTGACTATTGCAGCTTTCGTTGTTATATTGCTCACTATTATTTCGATTGTCTAACTTCCTACTAGTGATAATAATGGTAAGCAACATAACAACGAACCCGGTAATCACGAATAAACATAATTACATAAAATTACATAAAATATTTAGGTTATAAAAATCGTACATATTTCTATACAGAGCGTCTTGGCCCAGTGACAGAACGCTGAACTATAGAAATTAATATCGAAGGTTCGATATCTGTGTAAGTTAGCCATGCTAATGACGGCTGTGAGCCAGAAACACGTGTCCAATGATTACTTTCATGTACGTATAATACACACACACACACACACACATATATATATATATATATATATATATATATATATATATATATATATATATATATATATATATATATATATATATCTTGCAAAATGGTTCTTACTCTTACTTGAAACAACTTTCACACATAGTGGGTTGAGCCGACTCCATATATTATTTGCACTTCGTCCCTCACGAATTCTGACCAAGCCTTACTATTTGAAATCAACAATTGAGTGATATCTAGCACCTCGCCGTTCCAATCCTGAACACTGTAGATTCGGTGTCCAATGGTTTGTTCTAAGTCGCCGGGAGTTTATTTGTCCACCACATCGCTTTCTCAAACTCCGTAGGGGAGATGGGGCAATTGCTTCGTAGATAAATTATCTTGGCTTATCGATCCAACGTGGGTCTCGTAAGGATGATTTGTCATAATAAATTAATTTTGCAGAAGAAACATACTGTATTGGTACTAATAAGGCACTACTTATCAAGGCCTAGTTGCATTTCAAGGATAAGGGTTAATTCGTGTGTCATAGTCGACGGTGGAAGAATCACGTTGAAGATTTGGCATTACATTTGAAACTGGGCAAAATATGATTATTTGAGAAAACGGCTAAAAAATAGTGTATATGAACGCTGGACTTCCAAACCAATATATTATGGCCAGCTGAGAAGCGACCTCGGGGTATTGTGTTCCACAGAGAATAAAGTTTATGGAACGAAAATAAGTAAATATAATGTATATTATATTTCGAAGGAACCGTATCGATCAGACTGTGTAAAATCATCATTATTATTAATATTATTATTATTATTAATACTATTTTTTTTATTATTCATATTATCATTTTTATTATTATTGTTATCATTAATATTATCATTATTATTAATATTATTATTATCATTATTATTATTATTATTATTATTATAATTATTATCATATTATTATTATTATAATTATGATCATTATTATTACTGTTATTATTATTATCATCATTACGACTTATTGTGTAAACTAAATAAATGTGTTAGTTAATTTATTTAAATGTTTATTAATTGATTAATGATACTTAAATAATTTAAACAACTAAAAACAGTAAAATACTTAGAATTTAATCAACATCAGAGCCCAATGTATTAACGACCCACAACACACTACCACCACCACCATCATTGCCGTCTCTCCCTCTTTATCATTAATTTTGTTTCTCCCCTTCGTTCCCTATATTCAAAATGATTGTATTTTTTTTATCCCATACCATAATATTTTATTTTATTTTATTCTATTTCTATCTATCTATATATCTATCTACCAATCTATTACTTATCTATCTTTCTATTTCTTCGTCTTTCGTTCTTTCGTTCATTCTTTTTATTTTATTTATTTTTTGTTTCATTCTATTTTATTTATTTTTTATATTTTATAGTTTTAATATGTTTACTTCATAGCAGTTTTGATTTTGATTTTTAACGGTTCACACCACGTGACTTTCTAAATTTTAATTTTAATTTTCTTTTTGTTTCTTTTCTCTCAATTTGATTCTTTCCAAATATGATCTAAGCTTAAGATCGGATTTAACTTCTTCTTGATGAAGTCTCAGTTTATGCCAGCTGTTTGTCGATAACATTTGAGTGTCTCAAATGTTGTACATGTCTGTGTAAATCAAAATTAATAATATATGGTAGTTTTATTGTATATTTAGCACTATTTATAAGCCCTGCTGAAATTATTTAGAATACTACCTTTTGGATGTGTATGTTTCCTAGATTCTCTCTCTATATATATACATATGTGTGTATATATATATATATATGTGTATATACGTGTGTGTGTATATGTATATATATATATATATATATATATATATGTGGGTGTGTATATATATATGTGTATATGTATATATATACATATATATATATACACATATGTATATATATATATGTATGTGTGTGTGTATGTATATATGTATATATATGTGTGGGTGTATATGCATATATGTATATATATATGTGTGTATATGTATACATATGTATATATATATGTGGGTGTGTATATATATGTGTGTGTATATGTATATATATACATATATATATATATACATATATATATATATATATATATATAGTCGTCCACATACAGACTGTTTCGCTGTTTCACAGCTCATCAGTGCGGCTATACCAGTTAGTGTCTCAAGCCGAAAGGCAACCGTCGAGCTGACAGTCGGCGATGCTAACCCCTACGCTATCATGCGACACTGACTGAATGTAAGAAACATCTCAATGTAACGAAATGTAAACATTACAAATGCCTGACCTCGAAATTAGTTTTACCTAATGAGCATTGCCTTAAAGCTAATGGCCGTTGACGATACCCTTACAAAAATAAGCTCTACCCTATATATATATATATATATATATATATATATATATATATATATATTATAGCCCTTCGCAGAAAAGTATCGTGTTTATTTTAGGATGCATCAGTGTGAATAAATATAGCTCGTCGATCTTTACTGTGAGTGTAAACCTTGACGCCAAATCTTTTTCAACCCTAACTAGCGTTGTTAGATGTCTAATAGAAGTGGCAGAAATTATATCGCTTAAATAATTTTCTATTTACACATATTTTACTATAGTGTTAACAAACATAACTTTATTCATTTTAGGGAGGAGTATCGTATTACGCTAAAGAAAAGCATACCTTACAAATTATACGAAAATAAATTGATAATACTGAGACATCTTTGGCAAATGTTATAAATGTAGAGATTCGAAGCTTACAATATTAATATGACTGGTAAGAGTACAAAGGTGAGAATATAGAGATTAAACGACTCAAAATATTATTATAATATATATTATTAATATTCCAATAATTTCGTTTAATGCACGGTTCTTATCTAGTTGAATATTCACTGTGATTGTATGAAATTTATATGGTTTTAATGTGTTAAAATGCGCTGTCATCGTTTTCTTGTACTGAAATGTACAATCATTAATCTCTGGCTCAGTGATTTATTTTCTCGTTTCCCACATACTACAAATGTGAAAACGATACAGCGCTGCTTGTGTAGCACTCAAATTGGTATTCACTTCGGTTATAATATCAAATTACTTACGAGCTTCCAATAATACTCAAGAGAACGTAAACATGTAAAGGCATTAACTAACGTATGTACAGTAGTCTGTCTTGTGTCGATTACCATCGTAATATGAATGAATGTGTTCTACCTTAAATCAGACAATCACTTTTATTGACCAACATTCGAAAAGTTCAGCTCGTCATATGAAAAGAGAGTTAGAAGTTATTACATCTATAAACCGTATGACTGTCTGTCCAACCGACTTTAAACCTAGACATAATATGCTTGATACGACATTCTCTGGCAAGGAAAGCAGAAAGAGAGGCATATACTCCTGCCTTACTTCTGTTGAGATGAAGGATACGAGCATACCTATTATGTACATGCAGCGAACATTACAGCAAGGTAATAATATAAGAGTTACAGTTAAGGTTACATTCTCGTTGATGATGGTGTATGCCAGAATGTCCTTTCACTGCATATTTAACGGCTCATTTGAGGAAATATTTGTTTTTATTTAATTTTTTAAGCTGAGCTTTGTGTGTAAGAATGAAAAATACATTAACCATTCTAGTTGCATATTTCTATCGGTATAAATAAAATTGTAATCGCTGATGCTGGGTGAATAAACACTACTAAAAAATACCGTTGGTACAAACTAATCTTAATATATGATTTTAACATATAATAGAAGGTGAATTAAATGAAATTATTTAAATGGATTGAAAATGTCAACAACTGATAAAAAATAGAAGTTTACCTAATGTTATTACTAGATTAACTCGACAGGAATTGTTTCGACAGGAATTGGAGTGAACGAAATAATAGTAAACAACTTATAGTTTCATTATTGCACATTATTTGACAGAATAAAATAATGTTGCAATTAAATCAGTAAAATATAAATGAATATTATTAGATGTTATTTGGTTAGTAAAACTATTTTAACTTTTTAAATATTAACTTAAGAATTTCGGAATTCCATGATTCTAACATTTAGACACAGGCCGTCACCAACTGGCGTGCTGATTAAGCGACCAGGAGGGCAAGAGGTTATAAGATTACATTTCCTTATCTGTTCTGTGTCATATGTATGTACTGCAATATAAATCATTTATGTTGAATTGAATGTTGAATCTCTAATGTTTTAGTTTTCATTGTGTGTGTTATTAGTTAACCACATGCGAATGTGTAATCCATTTTGATAACTCTACTGTTATGGTGCAAACTGATCTACATATTTCATAAATGAATGGACTTACCCAAACAATATAAATACAGTACCATCGAAACGTCATGCACACAAATTATGGCAGTTATAGCCACAGAATCATGACGCGTACTACTGCAACATATTGTTATTAATACACTTTTATTTATTATACCATTGCGTTTGTCTTGATTAATACCAACCTGCAAGGACATAAGATTAACATAATTACAGCAATTATCATCTGAGTCATAGTTCTTACCATGAATTCTAAGTAACTTTATTTAACATATTGTCAAGGCATAGCCTTTACAATGAGAACCTGTATGTTTCTCATTTCTCGTTGACAGCCTTAATAACACTATTTGAAAATAACTCCTTCGTCTAATTACATGTAATGTTGTAGGAAGAATAACAGGTTTTATATATAATAGACTACCCAAACTCTCAAACCGTACATATACGGTACAACTAAACAAATCATGATGCATAAACACTTTTACTATTGTGAAAGTATTCAAATTTATATCTGATGTTGTGTTTACAAAATGAACTGATAATCCATGTTTATTTATTTCCAAAGTGCAGACACCCGATTCCAGTTACCGAAAAGTGAATGCATAATACATTCGGTTATCATTGGAGAATTCTTTGTTAGAAAATGTTTTATGAATTCAAAATATATGGACATCCGAACTTGAATAATTCATGCAAAATAAATTGTTTCGTATAGCACTTTCATCGACGGCCTCGAATTCAGCTGCTTATCAATATGAAAAGGATACAAGAAAAGTTGCAAATATTATTTTCTAGAAAACATTTAGATTCAAAATAATATTTGACGATGCATTTAAGCGCTGAATAATGTAACCAGAGATACATATGCCTACAATAATATGCATGCTTATATATGTTTGTAAAGTTTATGTTTTAACTTCATTTCAATAAAAATAAGTAAGGCATAACGTCAATTTCTTCAACTAACGAGCTAACTGTGATATTGCACAGGATCAGTTAATCTATTGACAGGTCATCGTTTCTAGGGCCCAAACTCTTGGTATATGAAAAGTCTTCCATAGTGTTTGACAATACCCATACCCATAACAAACCGGCTCTACGCACGCTTGGCTGCTTGAACTGGGGCCAAGTTACTCACTAGATACACTGTTAGTGTGTATCACTTCGTTGTCAGTAGTTCAAGCAAATTTCATTCTCAAAATAAATTTTACGTCATTAAATTTATTTTAGCTTAAGTTCAGTTATTGTATCATTATTTACATTTGGATTATATGTCTGTGAGTATACTGTAAAAAGTCAGAATTTAGTGTTGTTTTATTTACATGCAAACAGCTCTGTTTATTGACGAAATATAACTTTTACTTTTTGAAGTTCAAAATAAATATTGTCTTTGATAATTTATTAATAAATCATACATTCTGAATTTTAAATACTCTATGAATATATACTATGCATGTGTTAACGTTTCATTTACATGTTTACAACTCTGTTGGTGCTTATTAACGAAATATTAAAATGACTTGTTTTTACGTAAAAAAAATATATTATCCGAAGTGGATGAAATGATAAGTTTGCACATATCTTAGATAAAGATAGAATTGATAATTTTACAAAGTCGTGTGCTGATATTGACTGTCATAATTTTGTACCAGCAGTTATCTTCTACAAATCCAACAATCAGCAGTTTATCCAGTTTTGTCATTGTTTCACTGGAAGTATTCCGATTTTTTAATTAACATTTTTCAAAACTTAACGTTTGAATGTTATCATGCACGTATACTCACACACATCTTAATCCCTGTGAAAAAAAACAGAATAAATAAGTTTCAACATTGGTCCAAAATTGAAGAATACATTTGTTACTTTAGTAACTTGAAAATTGAAATAGAGAAACAAGTTTGGAGAAAACATATCGAAGTTATGTTACCACGAATAGTTGGCAAAAAAGTCGGAAATAATTGTCCGAGTATTCGAATATTTTGCAACATCTCGGTCTCTTTATAGCAAACTTCGAAATTATTACAAATTACCCAGCATGAAGTCACTAGTGAATATGACTTAAAAATGTCGAAGGTAGATGATCTGAATGTTCTTGCTGATGTGTTTAGCCAACTCTCAGATAAACATGAACATGTATAATTGTAGTTCAAAAGTGTGTATGTTAAAGTGAGTTTACAATACCAAAGAGGAAACATATTTCGTGTTGCCAAAGGTTCTGAAAATAAATTAGAAAAACTGTATTAGATACTATTGTCCAATTCTTACATAGTGTTCAAAAGTTGTTGATTAAGATGATCCCATTTGTAAAACTAAATTCGAAATTCTTGTTTCGGAATTGTCGAAATGTTTATAATTTAGTCAATCATTCTAAAAGTCATGTTATTGCAGTTATTTGTGGCAATAATACAACTAATCAAATGTTTATTCATGAAATGTGATTACGTTAAAGATAAGTCTTGGTTTACTAAAATAGTATATCTTTGTTTTTCGATTATGAACATATATTGAAATGTTTTTGCAATAACTGAGGTTTGTTCAGAATTGTTGTTTTATTCTAGTGGTAAAAATGCCAGCAAAATGAGAAATAGTGAAACAACTCCAATAAATTTGTTTAGTTAGCAAAACTAACAGAAGTAGCGGTTCTTCAAAAACTAGTTGAGAGACAACACGTTTCCGACAATTTGAAAGAGTTTCTTTTGAGGCTGTAAGTGCAATGAAACCCCATTCATTATTACAGTATGATTGTACAAGGGGAACTTACTTTAATCGAAGAATTTTGAAAATTTGGAAAATAGTGAGTGTAACAATATTTATAGAAGTGTCAAGACAAATTATCGGCTGATAAGAATATTATGAGATAGAAATGCTAGAAATTGAGCATTTCCTGCAGATTTTGAAGTATGGCTAACAAATAAGTGGAAAACTAAGAACGAGAATCAAATCATTCAAAAACGAACCCTAGTACGGTTATCAAGCATACATGTTATGGTTTAATCAAGGTTTGCAGATATTTACTTGACAGTGGGTTCAATTTTGTCATTCTTTGATTATTTACAACCGACTATCATGAAACTAAATTTTGTAAATTGAGACAAAGTTCTTGTGGTACTTATTTTATTACCGTACAAACTATTATTAAGAAATACCATATATAAAAAAAAACATAATTACTTCTTCGATTCAAAGTTCATGTTAGAGAGTATACCCATGATCCAGGCCATAATTGCACAAAATGCGGATATTTTTCTGGATTAATTGACATGCCAAACAGTCACTAACTTTTTAGACTTATAAACTGGTATTCCCAAATATATTAAACTACTGCTGTTTATATAGCAGGATATATCACACGAGAAGATTGCCTTACAAACGAGGAAATATTCTATAATACTGCTTTTTATTATCATGAGTATGGAAGTTATTTGAAGGAAATAGATGGTGATAATTTAACAGTTTTAATGGATACAAATGTTCACTGGGTGTTTTGCCTGTTTCATGAAAATAAATGCTGTCTAATAAAAGGTTACCAGAAATGTGTGTATCACAAGTTTCATGTTGATGTCTGAAATGCATTATTCTAATACAAAGAGAGTTCATGGAATTATATTATCAAATGTATTGTTCAATAATAATAGTTAGCATCAGTCTCCCAAGTTAAGTAAGGAACCAGAATTAAAGGTTTTTAATTTATCTTGAAAATAATTATTTGTAAGTAAGAATAAAGAAACTAATTATTTTTTGCAAGAGCCTGGTGTAAAATACATGTCGATGTCAAAATATTTTTTAATTGAATTAATCTATTTCTGTATTTTTCAGTATATGAATTTTGAAACTTTTGTTTTTAAATTTTAAAGGGTAAATCCAGTTTCTGTTTTAATTAATTATTGTGTTTTCTTCTTTATTATCACTGCGAATATTTAATCATCATAAACAAAGGACTCACTGATTCTGTGATATGGTGTCAAATTATATGTCAAAGATTTATTTCTAATTTATTGTAAAATGTAAACTAACTTTCTTTTTAAATACAGGATGTTGTTGTTTGTACTTTACAATCAGTAAAAAAAATCATTGATCATTAGAAACACAGGACCTGCTGCTTCTGCAATCTCATAGTGTACACACCTATGGAAGAATACAATGATTTTTTATGGTTTTTGAGGGTATTTTATGGTGGAGCATGGGGATCCGGGAAGTACTTTTTCTGTTTTCTATACAACAAAAAGGAAGATGGGATGGATTATTGATTATAGCAAGTACCTCGTTAGATATTCAAATAATAAGTTTTAATTACTACTTTCAGATAGTGTAGGTAAATAACTTTCCTTAGAATTTTTATAAGTAGTGGCTTCTTTGTTTTGCAACAACATTCACTTAATGTGTTTATTTTTTCTAATTCCCTCTTACAATTTCGATAGATGTGTTTGCATAGAATATAAACTACGAAACTACACTAGATATTTTGATGCTGAAATATTTGTTTGAACTTTGTTTTTTTAAAATTATTTTGATGATGTAAAATGAAGACGGTTGCCAAAATGTTGTATTGAAAACAATCAAAATGAAGACAGCTGTAATTGTTGGTTAGTGAACACACATATCGCATTTGAACAAACTATGTTTCTCTGCTAGATATCAGTAACTGGTGCGGGCCCTTTTTTAACCACACCATACAAGTCATGATTTTTAAAAATTGTTGTGAAGTTGTCCAACAGTAAATAATAAGTAAAGGAAGTCAAGTCAAGGGTTGGTTTAACAAGTGTATTAACAAAGTAAGACACTGACTAGCACTTGGCTAGACAGTTACAAGACTGTGCGTTGTCTTCTCTGTGTCTCTGGTGACTCGCACTATTTATAGTGACAACCGGTGTAGTTTCTCCTGTGTAAGAACGGTCGGTGTAACACCCCCCTTTGAAAATATCCCCTCTGGGGATTAATAACGTTTTTGTTTGGGAATCACCATCATCAACTCAGTCGATTTCCGTTTTCTTTTTTATCTCCTAATCTCAGGTACAGTCTCTGGTATGGCCACCTGAAAAGTATCAAACACTGCATCCATGATGTCTTCCTCGGGCGATCTGGTCACCTAACTGTTCGAGTATCTTTTCCGGATGTTGTTAGTGTGATGTGTGCTCGAAATCTGGCCCCTTAATCATATAGACCATGTTGTCTATTTGTTTATCCACAGTGCCGTAGATCTTATAAAAACCTTTTTCTCCAACTTTATACCGTTTTTTTTGTTATCGTTCTTTTTATATTTGCCCTATCCTGGTTTGGTAGCAACTTGTGGAAAATCGATCTAACCTTGCGTCCGAACATGACCTCAGCAGGTGTCTTCGACGTTTCGATGTTTGCATTCGGAGTGACTCTGTAAACCTGCAGAAACAGTTGGAATGACTTATCCGTCGGTGATCCACTAGCTTTTTTCAGAGCTCTCTTGAATGTGTTAACGAATCTCTCCGTCTGTCCATTGCTTCTTGGATGGTATGGAGGCGTTGTTATATGCTCGATGAGATGATCCTCGCAAAGGTGTTTACATTCAGTAGAAGTGAATTGTGTACCATTGTCGGGGGCAATGCAGTCTACTACTCCCAACCTTGCGAATAGTTCGTATAGGAAGTTAATAGCTGCCTCGGATGTAGGGGTTCTTGCATTTTAGTACTTCCGGCCACTTAGCTAGGCTGTCTACAACAAGGAGATAGTAGAACCCATCCAGTGTTCCCACAAAATATAAGTGAATTCTAGACCAAGGTCGGTCCGCTTTAGTCCACGATCCGAATTGAGTTGGAGGAGCTTTCATAGCTAAGGTGCATCCTCTACACTCCCTGACTTTTTCTTCGATATGCTTATCCATGTTTGGCCAGTAAACGAAAGAGCGTATAAGGCTTTTCATTCTCGATATGCCTGGATGTCCTACATGGAATTCCTTGAGCATTCTTTTCTGTAATGTAATAGGAATTACAACCCTGCCGCTGTATAACAGGACGTTGTCGCAAATTGAATAAATTCCATCATCTAGTTGGCTATTGTTGATTTTTTCTTTCGTGCTTATGAAAAATGCATTCATCTCTGCCTTACTCTTAATCTCATCAAGCGTTACTGGAAGTTCTCTTGTTGTGTCACATAACGTATTTTTTACTTCAGCTTCCGCTTGAATAGCTGCTATCACCATATCCTCCAATGGTTCTGTCTGCTTAGGTATCAACCTTGATAACCCGTCTGCATGACCAAATTTCTTAGATGGTACATACTCCATTTGAAAATTGTAGTTAAGAAAAATGGTACCCCATCTTTGCAGTCTATTCGCAGTGTATTGTGGTAGTCCCTTTTTCGATCCGAAAATCGTTAATAAGGGGTTGTGGTCTGAATGTAATAGAAATTGTTTACCGTGCAGGAAACGATGACATTTCCTTACCGCGAATATAATGCTTAGAGCCTCTTTCTCGATTTGAGAGTATTTTCCTTCGGCTGGTAGAAGTGTTCGGGATGCATGGGCTATGGGTTTTAATTTCCCATCATCCATTTTGTGCAATATGCATGCTCCTATACCATAGTTGCTGGCATCGCTTGTAACTACAATATCAGGCTTGGAATTATAATGTGCCAGAAACAAGTCAGACGTTAAGATATCTTTAATTTTCTGAAACGCTTCTTCGCACTCTTGTGTCCAGACCCATTTTTGGTCCTTCTTTAACAGTTAATTTAAGGGTGATCTTAGTTTATGCATGTTTGGTACGAACACATTGTAGTAATTCGCCAACCCTAAGAAGCTTTGTAAGGATGCAGTATTTTCTGGAGCAGGCATGTTCCTTATCGCCATTGCCCTATCTGGGTCTGGCCTTCTTCCTTGCTCATCGATGATTTGCCCTAAGTATTTTATTTTTTCCATGAACAAAGTACATTTCTCATCTTTGATTTTACACTCATAATCCTGGATTGCTTTTTAATACTTGGTTTACATGAGTCTTGTGTTGTTCTTTGCTAACGCTGTTTATTAACACATCGTCCAGGTACCCTACTGCGAAATCCATCCCATTTAACATCATGTCCATAATTTGTTGAAAAATCGCAGGGCCGACCTTGACCCCAAAAGGAAGTCGGTTAAATTTGTATAATCCCTTATGGGTATTGATGCATAGCAGTTTGGAACACTCCTCATCGACAAGGATTTGAAGATAAGCGTCGCTGAGGTCGTTTTCAGAAAAATATTTTCCTCCACTCAGTTTCGCAAATATTTCTTCAGGGTTTGGAAGAGGGTAATGATGATCTTTTAAAGCCTTGTTAAAGCCTGTGCAAAAGTCGGCACAAACCCGAATCTCCTTGTTCTTTTTCTTAACTGTGATCAATTTTTGAAATGACAGCCATGTTCTCGAGTCTTTCTAATTCACCGTCCATTTGCTCTATAGCGTCGCATGGAACATTTGTCTTCTTTCTGAACACATGTAGTTCATTTGTTTTGACTTCAAACTTTGCTACCGCTTTTGTACACCTTCCAAGACCACCTGAAAATACGTCTAGAATAATTTTCTTTTCATTCCCTCTTGAGTTTTTCTGCCTCCACATTCGAATCCTTAACCTTTTGGCAAAAGGAGCTGAAAGGCAGATCCCATAGGATAAACTTTTCAATCAGATCAGTTCCAAAAAGGTTATTCGATTTTCGCATAACAAAGGTTCTGGCTTTTACGGTCTTATTCTGGAAAGAAATATTCGTCAATAATTCCCCTTCGAAGGTTATTTTTTCACCACTGACGCTTCTCGCCGTTTTTTGTGATTTGATCATAGTGGGTCTCCCAAGCTTCTTCCATGTCTGTACATTAATGATGGAAATGTCAGACCCACTATCAAGCTGTAGTCTTACTTTTTTTTAAAGCATTTTGACCTGTATATATTTCTGGATATTTTGTTCTTCTAGTTCAATTTTTGTCAGTTTAATGGCTGTCTTTCTACCAGATTTTTTTCCTACAACGCTATGCCTTATGTCCTTTCTGGTGGCAGTTGTCACATTGTTTGAATATGTAGGGACACTCATTGTACCAATGGTCATCTCCACACCTCCAACACGGTCCAGGTGGATCTTTTCCATGTTTTTTTCTCTGGTTATTCACTGAAGTCAATTTTTTCTTCTGATGGATTTTTTTAATGTGCGACACTCCGTTTTCCTCTATGTCACGACTGTCCTGTTTCAACGCAACAACACGTTCACAGTCTTCCGCTAAGTTTTGTATTGTTAGACATAACTCATTTTCGAGTTTATTTAAAACACGACGTCTGATTTCAGAGTCTTTATTAAAGACCAGACCTTGCAAGAATATTAGACATTTAAAATTATCCGATGATAATTCCTCTAATTTAAAATCGTCGCAAAGTTTATTTACTATACTTGCATACGTAATGTAGTCGTCTTCCTCTCTTCTAGTGACATTCATACACTTATATCTCCTGTGGAAAAGAGAAGTTTTTGTATAAAACAGTTCTGTTAGTAAAGTAACTGCCTCCTGGAAGTTCAACTCACTGGTCTTTTTTGGAAGGATAAAATTCACGAACTTTGTATGCTCGGCAGCTCCTAATTTTCTTAGCAAAAATCTAACTTTTTTAGAGTCTGTCCATGTACTGCAGTCCGATACAAAAATATCCTCATATCTTCTATAGAAGTGAGCAAAAGTGACATCGTCTTCGGGATTATAATTGAACATTTCGATAGCGCTCCACACAGCCGTCTGGGAGAATGCATTATGATTCTCGTTTGCTTTCGTTAACTGTGTTGCCTCCAGAAATTTTCTCTGTTCCTCCTGTGTTTTTATAAAGAGTTCTTCGAAGTATTTCTGCTGTTGTAGCAGTTTTTCTTGGAATCTTTCTTCTCGTTCAGCATGCATTTTTCTTTGGGCTTTTTGCTGTTCCAACGACTCTCTTCTTAATTTCTCCTCCATTTCAACTTGTTTTCTTTGAAGTTCCATTTGTTGTTCAACTTGTTGTCTTTGTAACGCACCATTTTGTTCCGTTTGGAATTTAAGTAATTGAAAAAGAGAATCTTTTAATTCAGTGTCCATCATTCACGAATTCAAATTATGCACCACACAATTTACACTTGTAAAAATATATCAGTTTTTCCCACAACGTGCTTAATATAATTAGTTTGCTCAACTAATACACTAAACAGGAAATATATTATTCCTTAATAAAAAAAATTCAATCCCAGTTTTTTTGTTTGAAAAAACAAAACTAAGAAAACAATTTTTTTTTGTATATATGTGTACGTAGTTTTACAAAACCAAGTCCGTCGCAATATGCCTAGTTTTATGGGAAATCTTTTTAACCCCCTTTCATTTTGCAAAAATGCGACTTGCTTATTTAACAGTTCTTTGTTAGAAGCACAAATGACTATATTTTTTCACTGTCCGTCCTTTGCTCTCGACAATTCTGTGGTAGACCGTTTTAACAAATAGTCAATCCGGATCTTGCTCAAATATCAGATGTTGTCCTAATAATAACGACAAACTTACAGAATATATGTAATAGTTGACGCGGGTAACATTTATCTTAACGAGTCAGTGAAACTTGAAGAGAAAAAAAATAAAGGTATCAGTGTATTCAATTATTTCAATAATTGAAAATGTCTTTCGCGTTTTCTAGTTTTCGATTTTTGGTAGCAAGTTTTGAGTTTGTGTTGTTTTTTTTTCGTCGTTTAACTACTTTTGTAGTAGTTAATTTGCTGTTAATCCTTGCGAATCCAAATATCTGACGAAGATGGGTTTTATTTTCCGTGAAGATCTTCCGAATCACTTTGGGTGATGTTTTTGTAGTGGAATCGTTTCGATTCCTCGTCGCCAATCTGTTGTGAAGTTGCCCAACAGTAAATAATAAATAAAGGAAGTCAAGTCGAGGGTTGGTTTAACAAGTGTATTAACAACGTAAGAAATTGACAAGCACTTGGCTAGACAGTTACAAGACTGTGCTTTGTCTTCTCTGTGTCTCTGGTGACTCGCACTA
Organism: Sepiola atlantica; assembly: GCA_963556195.1. Lineage (NCBI taxonomy): Eukaryota > Metazoa > Mollusca > Cephalopoda > Sepiida > Sepiolidae > Sepiola > Sepiola atlantica. The sequence continues at coordinate 160,197,839 of OY744521.1, read as the reverse complement.
TTTATAGTGACAACCGGTGCAGTTTCTCCTGTGTAAGAACGGCCGGTGTAACAAAAATAAATAACAATTTTCTAAAATATCACAAATTGAAATAAAAATTTCACATTGAAATATGTATTTGTTTTTGTTTATTCAATGTTACCTGTCGCTTCATTTATTAGGATTCATCTATGATTGTAAAAATGATCAATTATCTCACTTTTGTTCTTATCTGGTATGTACAGCACATAAAAACACATCAAACTAAATTCACATGTGGGGCCTCCCCTTTGTTTGCAACGCATATATTGAATATTTAAGAAAATTCACACGACCCCTTGTAAAATACCCCAGTTGCATGCTTGGCTGACATGTAGAAACAATGTTTATCGTGTGGCACATATGTTTTCCCCACAATCTTGTTCGTTATGGAGTATTTCGAAATATCCTCCTAACCATGGAACGCGTTCTCGCTGATCAGTCTATTAATACTTTTATTTACGGGCAAAATGAAAAGCACATAGGATTATGCCGGTGTGTCATATTATGTTCTGGGCTGAAACATGTTGATGATCATCATAAATTATCTTCTAAATCATATTCTAAGATCATCCATTGACATTAAGGCAAACGGCATAACTATTCATTGCAGCAGTTCTAAGAGCATTAATGATCAAGATCTTTCTTACTCTCTGTCTTCCGACTTTGAACACGTAGTGTGACGAGAGAAAAACATATGTTGTTTCTGTTAACACCTCTAAAACCAAGCTTCTCCTTTTCCACTACCAACGCACAGATCCTAACATGTCCCTAGTTAAACTGAATGGCTATCTATTCAAGGAAGCCCTTTTCTTGATAAGCTTCTAAAACTGAATTTCACCCCAGACATGAAATAAAAGACTTACATCTAATCTGTTTCTAAAGCTGCTGGAAAAATTGTTCGATCATTCTACCGATCCAGATGCCATCCTGATCCTGTTTAAGATCCATATACGTCATAAAGCAGAGTGCTGTGTTCATATATAAGGAGGTGACGCTCGCTGCACTCTTTCTCGAGAGCACAAACTTCACTTAGCAATATAGTATATGATGATCTCTTATCGTCATTACACCATATTTCTAACAGAAAATATATTCATAGCCTATCTCTACTGTATCGTTATATGCATGGTAGAAGCTCGGGTTAACTCCATTCCCTAATCCCTCAGTACAAGATCTACGGCAAACACCCGTTGGGCTACAACCACAGATCATAAGCTTACTGTTAGCTATGTCTTTACCAAAAACAACGCGGAGCTTCCATGAACAAATTTCTTCCCTAGAACATATAATATGTGGAGAGAAATGCCACAAATCTGTTTACTAACAGAGTACATCCTTGTCGTCTTGAAGTCTAATGTGAACAGCTATCTGACGAGCCGCCCTCTTTGATAATCACACCCTTTTAAATAGTATTTTTTCCATTTCACCAATTGATTTCGGTCCGCTCCCGTGAACGTCATCGTTAACTGATAATCTATTGAACCCTTATTCTCGATTGGTCTCGACCCTTGCATTAGTAGGTGTTAACCTTGTATTAGAGTGCATATCAAGATAAAATGTATCTCTGTGATCTCATCGGTCACTAAACTATACGAGCAGTATGGACAACACACATCACATTTACAGACTTCAAAAGATTCCACCATTAATAATGTGAAAAACATGTAAGCTGCTTGACACTATTATACAGATGTGCAGCTGGTCTACACATAATGTAATAGACGGATAGAAATGTTTATCCAATAGCTAAATTTCATATGTAAACTTGAGAGAAATACACCTACATCTGTATATGTATATTCACGTACATGTATATGTATAAGAACTATGAAGTTTATTTATTTTGAGGCTATTCTGGTAACATGACGCGGCTTTAGAACTTGACCAGACACTCTGAAAACGATTAACTCTGCTAGTAATCTAATGATAATTGCTATTATACGATATATCAAATATTTATAAATATTACTAACGACAATTATGACAGTTATTGTATAGCGTAGTATGTCATATTATTGGATCCTTGATTCCTTTCCAAAAACTATTTAAGACGCTTGTAAGAGAGGGCTATTTTTCGAAATATTGGGTTGTTGATACACTAACAGAAATTTAGATAAATTTACGCCTACTATACTATGCGTACTTCATTGAGATTTACAATAAGTAAAGCATTGGCGCGGTTGATATCAATACCGTTAGTAGCTGATACATATAGGAAGACTAATCCATACGTCATACAGACGTTTATGCCATTCAGTAGCACGCTTTCTAATAATGTTAGTTACCGTGACGTTGATATAACTTACACGATTAAAGAAGTTAGTATGAAATTGTGCAAGTTGTGCATACTGCGTGCTATATATCCTAATAATACAACATTTTTTTGTAATCACTAACTTATCGTATGCGTGTCTAAAGTTTTAATTACCTAATTTGAAATGTATTTAGCGCATAGTAAGTATAAAGTTAGATCGCTTCACCGTTTATGGTCTGGTACTAGAGAAAACGATTATTATGAGTCCTATGTATCTAGTTTGTGATATGGTAAGAATCGATTAGGAATTGCGTATTATGCAAATATTTTATGAGGAACGGATTATGAGAAATAAGCCACACCATAAACCAATGCTGCGGCTTACGGATGGCATAACATTTATTCTGAATACTTTGAGAATTTATAAGGATACTCTTCAGGGACTGGATTAAAAACAGTCCATCATAGAAACATATCACAAACTTCATACGTTCTTATACATATATGTACGTGAACATATGTTGTATAGTTGAAAAAAAGCGAGTAGAGTGTGGGAAATTAAACTTTTCACAGATGTTGAATTTACTAATTTCACTTGTTGAATAATAAAAAAAGTATTTCGTTTGTGGTAAACATGCGGAATGCTACAGATTTTATGATGTACAGTCTTGCAATCTTACAGATATGTCGGGTAAAATATTTGGCCTTAGAGTTGATATTGAACATTTGCATTTCTCTCCTTGAGAAAATGAGTGTATTCGTAAACGACGGTTCGTGTATGGGAGTCAATTCACTTTGAATACTAGGGAGATAATGTACAGTCTATATATATATGACCTACTGGTCTCATGACCAGTAGGGTTTTTGATGTCCAATGATGATACGGCCAATAAATTTAGGTAAGTAGCTGTGTATTACTTAGCAGGAGGTCAGATCTAATCGGGTGTTCGTTAACTATCATTTCTTGAATAGGGTGTAGCTAAAACGAGGCCCTTCTCACTTCATAATACATGTTAAATTTAGCTTAGGTAATTCAGACTATTTTAAAAAATTTGTTCTAAAGTTGATTTCTGTCTAAAATTACTTTAATATAATAGCAAATAGCAGTTTCTAGTTTTATATTTATAAATATCTATTTTATTATAATTCAATTTCATTAAATAACGCATCGAATATTTTCTAGTAATTACTGCCCGGTGTTTTGGTCCAGATGCAAATGTCTGCAGTGAACTACATAGGCAATACTTTAATATTTGCTAAACCAAAGAGGATATTTTCAGATATCCAATACATATTTGACCAGCTACATAGGTACAACTTATTTTTAAATTGAGAAGAATGTGAATATTTCATACGTGAGAATTAACTGTATAGCTTTTTCTTATAAGCTCACTTCCTTTCTTCTTTTATTTATTCCTTCTCTTTTTCCTCTTACTACCATCCTTTCTTACATCGTTTCTACTTTGCCTTACTACTACTACAACCCTTTCTACCTTCCTTTCTTCTTCCCTCTCATTAAAAGCTGTATCCCCTATTTTATTTTCCCTCCCACTACCACTCATTATTTTATAATTAATTCTTGCTTTTTGTCCCTCCCACTATTCTCATTCTCCCTTCCTGTCCTTTGAATCTCCCCACTACAACGCTTTCTTCTTTCTTTCATTTTTCACTCCCACTAGAACCCTTCTTTTTTTCCTTTCTTCGTTAACTTTAACTACCACTCTTTTTCGTTCTTTTTTCTTTCACCCCACAACCACCCGTTCTACCTTTCCATCTCCTTTCCTTCTACTACCACCCTTTATACTTTCTTTACTTCTTTCCCTCATACTACGACCATTTCTACCTTCCCACTTTCTTTTTCCTCCTACACCCCCTCATTTTAGCTTCATTTCTTCTTTCCCTCGCACTACAACATTTTCTTTGTTTAATCTTCTTTCACTCCCGCCACCACAATTTCTTCCTTTACTGCTTCTTTCTCTCCCAGTTCAACCCTTCCTTCCTTTCTTCTGTCTCTCTCACTACGACCCTTTTCTACCTCCATTTGCTCTTTCACTTCCGCTACCACTTTTTCGAACTTTATTTCTTATTTCCCCCTACCATATTTTCCAACTTCATTTCTTTGTTTACAACTACCACCCTTTCTAACTTCCTTTGTTCTTTACCTCCCACTAACACTCAATACTCATTTTTCCTTTTTTTCCTTTCGTGCTACCACTTTTTCTTACTTCCTTTCTTCTTTTCCTCTCACTACCACCCTTTCTACTTTTCTTTTCTCTTTTCCCTCCAACTACCAATGTTTCTTTGTTTTCGTCTGTCACTCTGACGACAACCCTTTCATCCATCTTTTCTTTTGTCGTGCCGACCCTTACCCTTTATATTGTCCATTTGTTATGCCCCCCACTACCACCATATCTTCATTTATCTTTCATGTCACTCTCACTACCACTCTTCATTCATTCCGGTTATATGTCCCTGTCACACCCACCCTTTCTACGGTCCTATGTGTTTTCACTTTCACTACCACACTTTCTTCCTTCGTATATGCTTGCCCTCTTACTACCACCTTTTCTACTTGTCTTTCTTCTTTTACTACCATCGCCACACATTCTTTCTTCTATTTTATTTCAACTTTCTCTCCCACTACCACCCTTTCTTCTTTACTTTGTTTTTTTCTCTCCCACTACCAGCTTTCGCCCTTACTTCTTTACTTTCTTCTTTCCCTACCTCTGACACCCTTTCTTCTGTCTTTTCCTCTTCCCTACAACTACCAACCTTGGTTCCTTCCTGATTTCTGTACCCCCTACTACAACGATTTCTTTCTCAATGGCTTCTGTTTCTCGAACTACTACATTTGCTATCTTCTTCACTTCTTTCCCTTCTACTATCACCCTTTTCTTATTGACTTTCTTCTTTGCCTCCAACTTCCTCTCTTTCTTCTTTAGTTTCTTCTTTCTCTTTCACTATTAACCTTTATACCTTAATTTATTCTATCCCTCCCACTAACAAGCTTTCTTCTTTCTTTTTTTCCTTTTCATTACCACTCCTTTGACTTTCCTTTTTCTACCTTCCTTTCTTCTTTCCCTTCCACTACCACCCTTTGTTTCTTCTCTTTTTTCTTTACACTATCATTGTTTTTTGTCCTTCATTTTTTCTGTCCCTCGCACTACGACTTTTCTCCCCTCCTTTTCTATGTCCCTTCACCAACCACGATTTCCTTCTTTCCTGTCAATTGTCCCTCTCACTAACATTATTTTTCTTTCCTCCTTGCTGTCATTCCCAATACCACTATTTCTTTCCTTTTCCTGTCATCTGTCAATCCAAATAAATCTTTTTCTTTCTTTTCTGTCTTCTTTTCATCCACTTCTACCCTGTAAAACTTCCTTTCTTCTTTCCCTCCCACTACCCCTCGTAATTTCTGCCAATTCCACGATCACCCTTTCTTCTATCCTTTCTTCTTTCACACCCACTACCACCTTTTCTCTCTTTCTTTTTTATTGCCATTACCACATTCTCTAACTACCTTTTTTTTGTTGCCTCCCACTACCACGTTTTCTTATTAGTTTACTTCTTTCCTTCCCATTACTACTATTTCTACTTGCTTTACTTTTTTTCCCTCTCACTACCACCATTTCTTCTATTTTCTTTTTTCCATCCAACTAATACCCTTTCTCTATTTTTCTTCTTTCACTTCCACTGCCACTCTTTCTTCCTTTCTTTTCATTTTCCCCTTCTTACTACAATGTTTCTAACTTCCTATTGGTTTTAACTTCCACTACAACCCTTTCCAACTTCATTTCATCTTCCCCTCCCACTACCATCCATTTTCATTTTCTTTCATTTTTTCGCCACACTACCACCCTTTCTACGTTTCTTTCATTTTTGTTATCCTATTTTCTATCTTTCTTCCTAATTTCCTTTTTCTTACCCTCCAACTGTCCCCCCATTTTATTTTTATTTTCTTCTGTCCGCCCTACTACTACCCTTTGTTTTTTTATTTTTTCTTTATTTCCGACGACCACCCTTTCTTTCTTCATGCATTCTGTCCCCCATTGACACTTTTTCTTCCTTCTTGCCTACTACGCCTCCCACTACCACCGCTCCTTTCTTTTCCTGCCTTCTGTCCCTCTCACTACAACCCTTTCCGTCTTAGTTCATTCTCACTACACCTCTCTCTACCTTCCTATTTTCTTCTCCTCTCACTACCACACTTCATACCTTCTTTTTTCCTCTTTATCTCCCTTCTCTCTCACTACAAACCTATATATTTTCTTTTGTACTTTCTCTCACTCTCACCGTTTCTGTCTTTTTTTTCTTCTTTTTTCACCAATACACCTATTTTTTAGATTCTTTTTTCATTCTCTCCAAGTACTCCCTTTTCTTTCTTTTGTTTCTTCTGTTGTATTTACCATTATTACCCTTTCGTCCTTCGTTTCCTTTTTTCTACAACTACCACTCTGTTTCTTTATCTCCCACTACCATTATTACTACCTTCCTATCTATTTCCACTCCCACTATCACCTTGCCTTTTTTCTTCCTTCCATCGCGTTACCATCTTTTGTTTCTTCTATATTCTTCCCTCCTACCACTATCCTTTCTTTCTTCATTTCTTCCTTCACTTCCACTACCACCCTTTCTTCCTTTCTCTTCTTATTCCTATTCCACTACCAACTTTTCTTACTTCCGTTCTGTATTTACTTGCACTACCACCCTTTCTTCTTTCCTTTCTTATTTCCGTTCCACTACCTACATTTCTCACGTCCGTTCTCTTTTCACTTCTACTCCCACCATATTCTTCCTTCCTTTTTTATTTTCATTCATCTACCAACATTCATTATTTCCGTTCTGTTTTCACTTCCACTCCAACCCCTTCTTCCTTCCCTTATTATTTTCATTCCGTTCTGTTTTCACTTCCACTACCCCCCTTTCTAATTTTTTTATCATGCCCTTCTCACTACCACCTTTTTCTAATTTGATTTCTGTTTTCTTTCCCACTGTCACCTTTTCTTCCTTCTTTTCTTATTTCCCTCCAACTAGAACTATTCACCCTACGTGCCCCCATTTTAGATACACTGGAATTATGCGCAGTTTGGACCAACATTTTAAATACACTGCAATGATATGCCATACATCCGCACAGTTTACATACACTAGAATTATACGTCCTACATACTCAATGTTTAGATACACTAGATTTATGCGCATTACGGACCCACATTTCCGATACACAAAAATTACGCGCCCTAGTGACCAATGTTTAGATAGACTGAAATTATGCGATTACAGAGCAACATTTAAGATACACTTGAATGATACATCCTATCTACCCAATGTTGGGATACACTGGAATTATGCACCCTACGAACCTAAATTTCAGATGCACTGGTAGTATGTGTGTCATGGTCTCACATTTTACATACACTGTAATGATGCGCCCTACGGTCCTAATTTTATATACATTATAATCATGCGCCCTACAGACCTACATTTTTTGATACCCTAGAATTATCCGACTTACCGTCTACAATTTTTGGATACACTGGAATGATGCGCCTTACCGACCAATAGTCTAGATACACTGAAATTATCCGCCAAACCGACCCAAAGTTTATATACACTGGAATTATGCGCCCTACGGATCTAAAATATAGATACATTGGAATTATGCGCCATATTGACCCACATTTTATATGCACTAGCATTATGCGCCCTATGGACCCAACTTTTAGATACACTATAATTATTTGCCCTACTGACTTAAATTTGGGATGCACCGAGATAACGCGCGCTACAGACCTCAATTTTAGATACACTAGAATTATGCGCGCTACAGACCCACATTTTAGATATACTCGAATTAGGATCCTACGCACAGACATGTTTAATGAACTCAGATTATGCGCCCTGCCGACCTAAAGTCTAATATATATATATATTAAATTGTATTTAACGCTAATACGTAGTCAAAACAAAATATATTGTTTTTGACTTTTAATTTATTTTCGTACTTTATTTATAATGTGTTACCATGCATTTAATGTTTGTTTTTATCGCTTATGTTTGAATTCGTGTTTTGAAACAAAGTTATAATTATTTTGTCACCGTAATGTTTTTAGCTCTATTTATACAAAGTAAAAATTCTCGATTCGTAGAAGCTCAGCCTGAAGATATACCGGTTTAAGTTTCTATTTTCGGTCATGTCATCCACTTTTATTTTGAGAATTTCATTATTTACTATAACTGCAGTATTCTCGATTTTTAAAGGAAGTTAAGATCTCTTATATTTCGAAATGAGACAAACTCCACAATGTATTTTAGATATTTGAAAAAGTTGTGACTGACGGACATATATATTGCAAAGTTTTTTATTCTTATTTATAGAACATCCGTGACTACATGCAACGTTAAATAGCTATTCAAGTAAAACTCCACACTGGGACGTAGCGCTCCTACGTCACTTCGCAGCGAATTAGTTTTCTATAATGAACTATATATATATATATATATATATATATATATATATATATATATATATATATATATATATATATAGTGTGTATTTAGGCAGCATATTTTAATTTAGGAAAACATTATTAAATAACACGGAGTGGTTTTGTTTGATGCGACTTTTTTTTATTTGTTCAATTTTCCGAATTGTCCATCTAATGTTTCGGTCAAATTGATGTAAATATGATCCATGGGTTACTTGTTCCATTCTTTTGTATTTTGCAAGTACTTTCGATTTGAATCGTCAAATCATCTTCAGGCGGTATTAGTTTGAGTGTCTTTACAAATTATAACTTTACTGTTGTGCTCATTTTTGAATTATAACGGCAAGTAGTTTATAACTTGAAAAAGCGTCTGTGAAGTTGAAATGTACATGAGAGCGTGATGGTGTTCTACACATATGAGATATTTAAAAGTTTGACTGTTTAAACCGTTAAGAAATCGATGACGTTAAAGAAAGTGCATACAATTACAACGCATAACTACCTAATAGCTAAGAATTTTGTAATGTTAATTATTATGCTAGACACTGGGATATATATATATATATATATATACATATATATATATATATATATATATATATATATATATATATATATATATATATATATATATATATATCCCAGCCTACAAAAGATTCAGAATATCACTAGGAATATTTCCCAAGTAGCTATTCGTTTTATAAATGTTCTGCTATATAATTTAGTTTAAAGGAACCTTTCTTATCCTTCTACGTTTCCTCGATATTTATATTTTTCGTGTGCGTCAAGTTTCTTCATAACACCAATCCCCTTCTTATTTTTCTTGTTTTATCTTCTGATTATATGTCATATCTATGTACGTTGTAATATTGAATTATATTTCAGTTCCACTTAAATATTTAGATTTGGAAAGGATGCACCTGAAAAGATCTGGAGATTACATCGGTTTAAACGTTGGGAGCTAAGATGAATATAGTAGTCCTAAATATTGGTCCGTTATGGGACAACTGTGCCGAATTTTGTAAGAGGGTACGTTTTACACTAAAGTTACGTTATTATGTAGTAATTTGGAAATCAAACAATATCATTGTGCAGTAATACTGGTGACTCATTCTTGTGCACATGACCTCACAAGAAGACGTAGGCGGACTGCCAACTCATATTTCCAGATATGACGTCATGTAAAACCAAAGTTAAAAAATTCTTATACTTGCCGATACTAAATGGGTGATGATTTGGAGAAAATCAGATCCTCTACAATCAAAGTAATACGTAACAATCTGCAAATAATTCCCTAAAATTCAACTAGAAATTGTAGCAGACGCTACTACCGGGCAGGGGATATTTGTTGCGACTTCTTTTCTTTCTTTGTTTGCTCTGCCCTTCTTCGTCCCTGAGGTAGAGAAGTAAGGGTGATCTCGTGAAAGCACGTTGACCAAAAGAATCCGGCCAATCAGAAACCAACAAGTCACCTTTACCACGCATGATTTGACTCCCTATTAGAATAGTCACGCACCCTCTTTTCTCTCTCTTTTCTCTTCCGCTTTCTGGCCGAACGCACACAAAGGAGACCCTCGACACCCCTCCCTCTCCGGCTCGATCAAGCAGGTGGGGGAAGCAAAAGTCAAAAAGTAGGTAATCTATATTAATTTCTACTACAAATAACGAATTCTTCTTTCAAACACACGCCCATTACAATTGCCACAAAAATACATCAAACACGCTCACAAATACATATTCGTAAAAACATGAACTTCAACACACCGAACATTTTACTCGTACACCTTCGTAAAAACGGAACTTTTCATTCCTTAAAACTAAACTCTGAAACTGATAGCTTTACGAAATGTCTTAGTCAAATAATTGTTTTGTTTAATATAAATGTTTTACTCTAATTGTTGAGTTTACAAAATACCATTCTTGTGGGTACGCTTTGTTATTCTTCCGCTTGCTTTCTAATATAATTTCAGATGATAATAATAATGTTTTTCTTCTTCCCTTTGTTAGTTTTATTCTGGTAATTATATCCATACGTAGTCGGGCCACATCTAACATCTGCTATAAAGGCATCTCTCCCACAACCTTTGGTCGGGGCACCCTACATGAGTTTAACCCTTTGTCCAAGAACAACCTCCGGCCATAAAATTAAATCAAAAGGAGGATGCGGGAGAGGGAAAATTAAAATTAACAGACGTTACTACTAGCGAACTACCAGTATCGAAGGAGGGGGCAGGATACGCCTATTCCCACATCTCGTTATATTCTCAACCGCAACCACCACCTATTCTTATAATTCACCACCGCCACCACTACATCCCATTCTCCTTCACCACCAACATGACTACCGCCACAAGACAGTTATGTGAAGGCCTTCTTACGAATCTTACATTATTAAAAGAGAAAGATAAATATACGGCGCGAGTGGGAGAGAGAGACATGTTTTAATATAAATGTGTTACACCTGCTATTAAACTTCTATTTTGTTTTATAGCCCCGAGCAACGCCGGGTAGTTCTGCTAGTTAAAAAAAAAAGATAACTCAGAAGAAGGTAAATTAAACTAGTATTGAGGTTAGATTACAAACGAAACATCCTACTAAGAGTCTCCGTTAAACATATAGAATATCATTCTAAAGTACTTACATCGATTTTCCAAACACACTGTTTATACTTTTCAAACAATTGTAGCGCAGAGGTGCATACGTTTCAGTAGAGCGGCTAGATGTCAGAGCACATTTGATATTTTAATGGCTGAACTGATCTTTGTAATTGAATGAATGAACTGAGCTCGCTTACCCGGATGTTAATACTTATATAACTTGAAACACAGACGTCTGGATTCCATCTGACGGTGGTTGCCTCAAACAATACAAGTTTATGAATTACTCAGCGTTGAAATTTATGGCCACGTAAATGACAGATGACCTCATTGCTAAACTAAGCATATAAAACTTCCCAATAATTAATTGCAAATACTATTACACTATTTACAACATTCGATATCTAAATGGATATATATATATATATATATATATATATATATATATATATATATATATATATAGAGAGAGAGAGAGAGAGAGAGAGAGATTATATAAGAAGTGCCTATTTGAGTTTATAATGCAAAAAACGAAATGATCGGCGAAAATATATTCGATACAAAAATATTAATTCATAAGTAAAAGTCCTGTTAGCACAACGGTTCCAGTCGTATGAGTGGAATAAGCAAAGTTGAATCTAAACATACATCAAGGAATGATCGTTTCAGAATGTCAGGTACTATAAAGAAATACTCCAGCTAGGTGTGTAAATGGCTATTTATTTTGCCGGGGAAGTATTAACATTGACATATAGCATCATCTTACTGAGGCTGATTTAGACCGCTTTTTTAACATTATAAGACCGGAGATAAGAGTCTTCCGGTACTTAGTATGGATGTTTATGATTATAAATAATAATCTTTCTGCGCATCTTAACAGGATCTTCTGCGCATCTTAACAGGATCTCAAAACTTATACATAGATATAAGTATTGCGGTAGTGAGGAAGTAGCAACAATTATTGCTAATAATTGGAACCAGCACCCGATTTTCTTACAGAGCACCGTGAATAGAAACCTGATTTTTAGCGCAAAAAATAAGTTATAAAATAAGTGGCAATTTAGCAAAAGGTAAACATATCAGAACAAACGACCTTAGCGCGAAGGCAGCATATGATCAAATGAATTTTCTTTTTATCATTTAACGCATAAGTATGACGGATATATATCACATCATCTCTCAGAATATCTGATATAATGATGATTAAAATAAATATATGGGAAGAGAAAAGTGTTCTTAAAGACAATGTTAATTATATAATTGTATGTCTTAGTACGGCATAAAACGTTTACACACCGGTTCCCACTAGATCATCGAAGTTAAACGACGTCGTATTTGATTAGTACTAGATCGATGACAATTTAGAAATAATAGGTGCTGTATGTGGACACCTATTTTTGGTTCAATAGTGTAGTACACCTGCAGTGCCTATCGTGTCAACTCTGGCACCCCCAGTATGACAGTCACTATTAAGGTGGACAGAAACTAGGGAGGTGTTACTCCTTTAGGAGTGATTATGGTATCATAGTAGACATCTACAGAAAATAAAACATGTAATGTAGAAGAACTATTTGTCTTCGTAACCTTTTGCTAATGTCATTGTTGATCTTTCTCGACTTGGCATAATTATTACCAAGAAATAATTAAATAAATTTTATTTACATTATCAGAGCGTCTCATAAAATTGTTCTTTTAAATAAAAAAGCTGAGGTTTACTGCTCATTTTTTGTTAGATTCAATTTTTTTACGTAACAATTTAGCATGATATTATCAGATATCGGTAGTAAGGAAATAACTGTGTTAATGATTACACACTGAAAAAGTTGAGGATTGATCATGGTATCACCTTATTTTCTAACTCTGAATAATGTCCGAGCTGACAGACGTGAATTTGAAATACAGGAAATTCAAACGAAAAGTGTAGTCGATAAAAATTGGGCACGCGATATCCATTCTTTATTGGAAATCGTTCCATACAAGGCATGCATCCAATTGGTGCAAGGAGCTCAAGAACAAACTATCATTATCACAAAGATAGGGAGATGCCTATTAGCCTTAATCTTGAACATACCAAGGCTATATGTAGGAGCAAAACAGTCGATAAAAGAGAGTTACGTAAGCCTGCAGTTCTTGGAAATAAGCTGCTGGAATAGGAAAGTGTATTATCAGGCTGGAAAGAAATTAATGTCGTATTTTTTACTTCCTCAATTTGCCGCCTCGTAAGTTGTACACAGTTCTAGATTTATTGGTGAATTGGTGTCTTAATATCTTGCTTTGTCTTTCAGATATTGTAATTAGTTGGATAATATTAAGTTAAACGGTCTCAGTCGTCAACGCATGGATATTAGTGAGGAGCATCTGAGACATTGCATACTCTATGAATTCAACGAATAAAACTAAGCTAGAAAAATCTACAAGTAATATTGGAAATGGCTATAAGATAAATATTCTGAATGATCGAAAATGTCAACGGTGGTTTTCAAAATGTGCTTCTTGAGACTTTAACCTGTCAGATCGGCGACGTTCGAAAAAGCCATAATCAATTAATGAAGACGCCATTAACGTTTCTGTGAAGGCTCATCATAAGTTAACCAGCAGAGAATTAACTCAACAATTCAATATAACTCATACAACTATTAGTTCATGCCTTTACAAGTTCGGAAAAGTTTCAAAACTTGGAATCTTGGTACCCCACTATTTAACCGACGCTCAACGAAATAAAATATCTAGTGTTTGAACATTTTTGCTTTCCATGAATCATCAAGAAAATTTTTTGAACTCAATAGAAAATGGTGTCTTTACAAGAATACGCAATGCAAAAGATAATGGTTAGACCGAAACCAAAATCCACAGCATGTTTCAAAAGAAGGACTACACATAAAGACGGTGATGCTCTCTTTATGGTGGGATATGTGAGGACTGATTCAGTATGAAATACTAGAGCCTAATCTAACAATGACAGCAGTAAAATATTGTTCGCAGCTTGATGATCTAAGAATTGCTGGCTTAAAAAAAACGACCATCACTACATAACAAAGGGTGTGGTGCTTCAGCATGATAACGCGAAACTTCACACAGCAAAACTTACTCAGAAAAAGGTAATGCGTTTCAATTGGGAAGTTTTGCTTCATTCGTCTTATTCACCTGACATTGTTCCATCCGACTACCCTCTTCTCCGGTCGTTGCAGCATATCTTACACGATAACACTTATGAAAATGGCGACCTATTAAAAAATGACCTAAATTTGTTCTTTCTCTCAAACATCAAATAATTTATTTGAAGAAGGCATGAAGAAGCTTGTTGATCGTTGGACAGAAGTCATAGAGAATAAAGAGAATTATTGTACAGGTTAACATGCCTTGATGTGATTGTTTCAGGTGAAATAAATGTGTTGGACAAAAAAACATTACTTTCGTTCTAACCTGATACGATGACGTATCAAAACAGCGAATTGCCGGAGACCATTATATTCACGAGTGAGAAGAGCTAGAACAAAATCAGCGGGGCTGAGATTACACAATTCCGTATAAAACATTCGATAATGGAACTCATAGAAAAACCTGAGATTAGCAACATTACGTCTGTGAAAAGACGGGTGTAAAGATAAGAAATGGTGGGTCAAATCAAATAACATATACGTTTCCTCACCTTATCAAGAACCCTGAAATAGGACAGAGATTTACCAGCCCAAATATGGCAACAATATCCCATACATTTGAATCAGATTCTAGCTGCAATCATTCAACGTAAAGGACATATGTAGTGTTAAGGATATATAATGATAACTAACCTGGACCATTTTCTTTTGAGATAAGCATCAGCAAAGGATTTTCTGATAGATAATTATAATGAGTAATAACGTACTTACTTCTACAGAAAAACAATAACATATGCAGTTATTACGAGCAATAAAATAACTTTTAAAATACTAGAAAGTGTATACCATAAGAATAATATGTTTATAAAGTAAATAAAATACAGAATTCGTATTATTTAGTGATAAACAAAACAGAGCTAGTCCAATATTGAATCGCAGATTAACTTACAGGTGCAACTAAACTGACTTACATTGTCGAACCTTACAGTGGCATGGCCTATAATAAAACAGTCAAGACGAGTGATGTAGACCTATACGATGTGTTACGTTAATGGCAATATGTATTTAAATACTTTAGCGGCATATAATTATCCCCCAGGTGAGATAAATCGACAGCCCTTGTAGGAATCGAAAGGGTATTGATAAAGAATATGTAGTGCAATTGTTGAAGAGAGTAGTGCCATATAGAAGTCATTAGATTCAGAGGAAAATATAAAGGTCTTTGTTAAATATATCATGACTGATTTCACTGGGAGAATAGCTAAGTCCTGTTACCGGAATTCCTAAATACCAACGAGAACATAATAGACGAAAATGGCTACAACGCGCCTGAGAAAGATACCCAATCACATAGTCGGTAAGAGCGTTAGAGTGAAACAATCTTATATTCAAATAGATTAACAGCGTCGATAGCGATTTTCTTAATTAATTTAGATTTAACCTTCTATATTTGTAACTTTTTATTTAATTTCATTTCTTTTATTTACGTTTTGTGTTTTGATAGGTTAACAAACGAGCGTTAATGTAACTTTTTAATGCAATATATGTGGATCATTACGAACTAACATGGATGACAAGCCGCATAGACTATACAAACACATTTAAAGTGATGTTTTGCAGCATTGTTTACTTAGTCGTGTTCTGCCACAGATTGACAGTGAATAATTCTGTATTTTAAAAATACTTTGCTTCGTTTTCCGAGATTGACGCAAACAGCTCTTACAAAAGTTAAGGAATTATTCGCGAACTTCTTTCTGCTTGCAATATATGTTTATATTTCGCTTTGTTTTCTGAATCGTATGCATAACTATGTTAGCCAGGCTGATGAGTCGTTTAAAAAACGGGCTGCTCATACAAGCTGTTACTTCTGAGGTTATAGCCTACGATATGCATTGAGTAAACGAAGTAAGCACAGAATGATCGACTTGAATTAATATTGTATCTACGTTCTAAAATATTTGCTTGCACACAATATTTCGGGATAAACACTTTATATAATACTAAATTACATCATGCGCATTGTGTTTTAAATATTTGCAGCTGTTAATTTTAGTATTACCTACTTTGCGTTATCGCACGAGTCGTTACCAGTAATTTATTACTGATATCAATTAGTAGATTTACCTTGACTCTAAGTGACAGTAAGTCTATCTTAACTCTCAAGTATAATCTTTATATTTCGATAATTATTGTCATTTTCGTAGTTGTCTTGCATCAGTAGAAAATGATTAGCTCTCGCTGACAATGATCTGTGATTTTCTCTGGAATATGTGAGACAGTATATCGTCTCAATATTTCAATAGTACTCAGCATTCTCTTCTATTTAAACTCTAGATGCTGTGATCCTTCTTCTTTCTTTCCATCAACCCAGACCTACCGCTGTCAATTTCCTTGGTAACATACGATGTTGTTGATGATATTACCTTATCTAATTAAGGAATGACAAATCCTATCAATGCAAAATGAATAATATTTTATTGAGAGCTTATTAAAACAATGGAAAATAAAGAGTTTGTGAAGAATAAAAGGGAAAAGACTGTAAAGAAACGCTTTAGAAGGAAACAATTGTTTGCTGGTAAGGAGAATGTTCTGTACACGTGGTGTTTTCCGCTGAGGTCCCGTGCGTTTACGACTGTGTAAATGGAGTAGACATAGATGAGTGTGTGTGTGTATATTAGTGTTGCTGTTTTGTTAGTGATAAACAAAACATGTATGAGCGTGTGCGGATGTGTTCGTTTAGTAAGTGGGTATATTCTCCCACTATGATTTTTTAGTTCGTTAAGGGTTTTCGTTATGGTTGTGCTTTTTGGCGAGGCATGTTCAGCAAGTGTATTGGCTTTGTCAGAAAAAAGAAAAAAATCTGTGTTTGTGTATTTTTAGTATGCGCGAGATTTGGGGTCTCAATATATTATGTGCTATGGTCGTTTGAAAGAAAGTGATGGTGCAGCTATTGCACAATTAATTGTAAATACTTAAAAACAACATTCAATTGCTCTGATATTTTGGGCAACGTTGATGCCACTGCAGTTTGTATAGTAAAATGATCGAGTAATATTCTTTACTACATCGTCAGTTTTTATCTAACTGATCCTCCTTAATCTTGATTTGCGTTTGCTGTAATGCCATCATATTTCATCCATGTTTGAGAAGTGTGAACAAATAATGTGGTTCGGTTTTTAAATATTTTCTTAACATGCAGGCTATTTTAAATGTGTCTATACAGTGTGAATTATTACGCTTATTGTTACATATTTAAGGCTTATTTTAATGGGAAATAATATTCATCAATTTTCCGAGGCTTTACATTAATAGAATATTAATCTGCATAGTAAGTTTAGACTGTTTTCATGAATATCTTAATAATAGATGTTACAGTAGCTCAAAATTATGTTAGGAATTTTCGGTGTTTGTCAATTTCGAAGGTAACATTTCACGAAATTTCAAATTGTTTTAGTTATTGAAATTCAATGTTATATGTTGACGTACTAATAATTTGAGTTATTATAAAAATTGATGGATTAATCACCAAAATACTAAACAATGACTTCAGAGAAATTGAAATACAACACTATATCGTTGTTAATGGCGGCACAACTTGAAACAGTGTATATTATGTGAAATATGTGTCTGCATAATGTGTTCATGGCTTAATCAAACATAATATACACCGTTATTGAAATTTAAAATAATAATAATAATAATAATAATAATAATAATAATAATAATAATAATAATAATAATAATAATAACTAGACTAAAAACCCAGATCACCAAACTTTAAAAAAATGAACCGTAAACACAAGAAAAGAGAACAAGAAATGATTCAAGAGGGGAAATCTGACTCACAAGGAAAAGCTAAATACGAAACACTAAAGTCGAAAACAAAATGTAGCAGCAAACAAGGCAGGTTGACACGATACAGATACACATCGGAAGAATACACATGGAACAGGGCCTTTTCAAAACAATAAAACCAGTTTTACAAAAACGTAAACGGAAAAAGAAAAAAAACAACAACAGTAGAACCGAACGCGACAGAGACAAAACACCTCCGAGCAAGAGATGTGAAAACCTTTAAAAAGACAATAAAATGCTAAATGTCTAAAGCACATTAAATATAAACTATAGGAAATTGAGAGAAGGAACAGAAACAGAAACTAATGAAGAAACGGTTAAGACAACTTTAAAGAAAAATGGCAAACTGAAAAGCACTAAACCACGTAGGAGGTAAAAAGCAGCAAAAAGTGCCTATCCATGGCATAGATTGACTACGAAAGCATGACGCAAGCACATATATTTTAATGCTTTAAATGTACAAGATGCCGCACAGGATTATTAATCTCATTAAGAAAGTAATGTGAACGTAGAGACTACAACTGGCAACTGGAAAACAAAACCTGACTGATATAAAAATGCAGAATGAAATATTCCAAGGAGACTCCCTATCACGACTACTATTTATCATTAGCAATTATATCATAAAACAACAGCTTCATGGAATTGCGTTGCCGGATAAAGTTTACAGACACATAACAAAGAATACACCACCTTATGAACATAGATGACCGGAAGCTAGTTGCAAAAGAGGAATTTAAATAGCTGATGAATTTAACCAGAATCGTCAGCCAGGAAATTTAAACAACATTAGGAATAAAAAAGAGTGCACTGCTACAGAAAAAAATACGGGTTGGAAACTATAGAGGACAACCAAAAAGAGGCGAGAGCGTCAGGCGAACAGGATAGCTAAACCTATTTGGGAGTTCTGGAAGCAAACGCAATCAAATCTACAGAAATGAAAGAAAAGCTTGGAAAAATAATAGTGAGAAGAAGGAAACTATTAATAAAGGAATTATATAGCAGAAATCTAGTGACAGAGCGGTATCTATAATTAGATAATCTGGACCATTGATAGGTTGGACTTAAGAAGAATGCATGTACTTTGACCAGAATATAAGAAGATTAAAGACATTGAACAACGCACTCACCCAAAAAACGATACAAAAGACTACCCGTGAAAGAGAAACGAAGGGAAAATAGACTGGTAAGTATAGACGACTGTGTAGTAAACACAAAAGAGAGTTAGAGAAATACATACCCCAGAACACAGAAAGGCTGATCGCTGCAACAATAGACATCGTCCCAGTGAACAACTCCTGAAACACTGAAACCTGAAACAAAAATACAAAAATAGCAAAAGTAAAGATGGAAGAAAAAAACAGCTGCACAAAAGTTGAATAAGAATGACAAAAAAAGAGACCAACCAACATCCCTATTCATGGCTAATAAAAGGACACCATGAACAGGGAAACGAAATATCTGCTGACAGCGGCATATACAAATGTCATTAGGACTAACTACATTAAAGCGAAAATAAATAAAGCCAAAGAAAACAGTACATGCAGATTGTGAAGACAAAGAGAAGACACATTAAATACAATCATAAATTAATACAAGAACAGATACAACTGCGTTGTGAATCCATGCAAACGACTGCATCTCGAACACGCGGATACATAATACAAAAATAAATCAGAGACAAAAGTCAGAACGTTCTCTGGGTTATGGATGTGCATACAGATGAACGCATACAAGGAAAAAGACCGGAGTCATAATAGTCAACAAGAAAGACAAATCCTGCCAAATCGTAGATCTTACCGTTCCAGCAGACAAAGAGTAAAGATTAGGAACGGAAAAACGAAGCAAATAGAATATACTTGCTAGAGAATTGAAAGGCCTATGTAGCATGAAAAAAGTAAATATAATACCAATAATGGTGAAAGTACTTGGAGCAGTCTAAAAAAAGAACTTTTTAAAAAACTCGGGGAAATTGGAATCAAATGAGTCATTACGATCATATAAAGTACGGCAATGATGCAAACATCTGACATCTTAAGGAACAGCCTAGAATGCTGCAACCACACTACATAAGCTACGAAAGGTAACCGGTCACATAGAAGTCAACATAGAAAGAAAACACAACAACAGAATGAACACTACGACAGTAACCAAAGGGACAGAAACTGCAAGAGATTCATACTTCTCCCAGCAAACAAATAAGTGATGCCACCCGCATCGGCAGATACTACCAAAACAGTTGTTAATAGCAAAAGAAGGTGGGAAGAGGAAGGATGGAGAGCACTTACTTGAAGACTGTGGAGATTACTGGAACATTGGGCAGGTTTTTGCCACCCAAATCTTATAAGAGACCAATGGTCGTTACCAGCGAGAAATCAATAGTAAATAGCTGTTGCAATACAACCAAGTATTTTGCCAAAACTGGTGGAGAGTAATGGAACTGTAGAAAAGCGTGTTGTCACTCAGACTCCAGGAAACACCACCGGGTATTATAAGTGAACAATCACTGACGATAACTTGTATGTGAATTCCTAGTGTGCACAAATAATAATAATAATAATAATAATAATAATAATAATAATAATAATAATAATCATAATAATCATAATAATAATTATAATAATAATTATAATAGATTATTTCTAAACAAAAACAAGAACCCGATTTAATCTTTCTAATCTTTCTAGACAAACACAAGAGAAATTGCATACTCATTGATGTATCCTGCTTCTTCGATACCAGAGTGCAAGAGAAAGAACACGAACAAATAAATAAATATCTAAATCTAAAATGTAAAGAAGTAAAGGTGATTCTGTTGTAAGTTGAACGCTTGGAACAATTACGAAAAACAACCGTAAATGTCTTAAACTGATTGAAGAAGCACGCTATACTCCAAGTTTGCAAAAATAGATTGTGTTAGGAAGAGCGAACGTGTTAAAGTGCAGCTTGGATGTCTGTAGTCAATGGAATTGACTTGATTTTCAAAAAAAATATCCAACCTAAAATATCCAAAAGTTGAGACGTCTGTGAGATAATACTACTACTACTACTACTACTACTACTACTACTACTACTAATAATAATAATAATAATAATAATAATAATAATAATAATAATAATAATAATAATAATAATAATATGGCATGGATTGACTACAAGAAAGCCTACGACAGAATCCCCCAAACATGGATAATTGAATGCTTAAAAATATACAAGATACCAGACAGGATTATTAATCTCATCCAGAAAGCAATGGAAACATGGAGACTAAAACTGACAGCCGGAGGACAATACCTGTCTGAGATAAAAATACAGAGAGGCATTTTTCAAGGAGACTCTCTATCACCACTACTGTTTATAATAGCCATGATGCCACTCAACTACATACTCAGAAAGTGTGATGCCGGATACAGGTTTACGGATACAGAACAAAGAATAAACCACCTGATGTACATGGATGACCTTAAACTGTTTGCAAAAAACTAAAAAGAACTGGAAAAGCTGATAAACACAACCATGATATTCAGCCAGGATATCCAAATGGAGTTTGGAATAGAAAAATGTGCACTGCTAGAGATCAAAAGAGGAAAACTGGAAAAGACAGAAGGTATAGAACTCCCCAACCAAGAGGAGATGAGGGCGCTAGGAGAAGAAGATAGTTACAAATACCTGGGAGTTCTGGAAGCAGACACAATCCAATATACAGAAATGAAAGAGAAGATTGGAAAAGAATATCTACGAAGAACAAGGAAACTCTTAGAAACTAAACTATATAGCAGAAATCTAGTAAAAGGGATAAACACATGGGCTAATAAGATACTCTGGACCATTCATAGGCTGGACCAAAGAAGAACTCAGGCACCTTGACCAAAGAACTAGAAAACTAATGACTATGCACAATGCACTGCACCCAAAAGACGACACGGACAGACTCTACGTGAAAAGAAATGAAGGAGGTAGAGGACTGGTAAGTATAGAAGACTGTGTGGAAGACACCAAAAAAGAGCTGGAGAAATATGTAAGCCAGAACACGGAAAGACTGATCGCCACAGCAAGAGACACCAGCCCAACAAACAACCCCGGAAGCACTGAACCCAGAAACAAAAAGACAAGAAAGGAAAAGTGGGAAGAAAAACAACTACATGGACGCTTTATAAGACTCACAAGCGATGAAGCCAATGAAAAAAGCTGGGCATGGCTAAGAAAAGGAAACCTGAACAGAGAAACGGAATCTCTGCTGACGGCCGCACAGAACAATGCGATTAGGACAAACTTTATTAAAGCAAAGATAGATAAAACCCAGGAAAACAGCAAATGCAGATTGTGTGGACAAAGAGACGAAACGATAAATCATATAATAAGTGAATGCAGCAAGCTAGCACAAAGGGAATACAAGAACAGACATGACAGCATCGGGGAAAGAAGTACACCGGGAAATGTGCAAACAACTGAATTTCGAATATGCAAGAAAACGGTACACACACAAACCAGAAACTGTACTAGAAAACGAAAAACACAAAATCATATGGGATATGAATGTACAAACAGACAAACCCATAACAGCAAGGAGACCGGATATGATAATAATCAACAAGAAAGAAAAATCCTGCAAAATCGTGGACTTTGCCGTTCCAGCAGACCACAGAGTGAAGATCAAAGAGACGGAAAAGAGAAGCAAATATACTGAACTTTCCAGAGAATTGAAAGGAATATGGAACATGAAGAAAGTCAGTATACCACCAATAATCATAGGAGCACTAGGAACAGTCCCCAAAAACATGGAGAAAAGACTAGGAGAAATAGGAATCAAAGGGATAACTGAGACCATACAAAGGACAGTAATGATCAAAACAGCTACAATCCTGAGAAATGTCCTCGAATGCGGAAACCAACCCACATAAGCAACGAATGGAGAACAAACACATGGAAGCACAAAACAACAGAACCGGGGGAAATACAACCGCACGAGAGAGGCGCAAGCATAGGCTGACGCCACGAAAATTATGGACAGAGGGTCGAGGAGGGAAAGCGCAAAACCAGACCTCCACTGGAAGAGCGCGGACAGCTCTGGGACCTTGGGAAGGCTTGTTGCCACTCGGGCCCCAGAGGGGACCAATGGCCCTTATCAGCGGGAAATCGTTGGTAGGTGGCTGTTGCGATTACCGCAAGGTCATCAGCGGTGATGAACGAAAAGAGGTGGAGCATACTGGAGGCCTGAGGAGACTTGTTGTCACTCAGACTCCAGGGAATACCACAGGTTGTCGGCAGTGGGTGACCACTGACGATGACCAGTGTGATAACTCCTAGTGAGTAAATAATAATAATAATATAATAATAGGACATGAAACAGAAACGAAGGAGTAAGCGGTCTCGTAATTATAGAGAATTTTGTAAAATACTTCAAAAAGAGCTGGAGAAATACATAATACTGAACACGGAAAGGCTAGTCACCACAGAAAGATACCGTTCCAACTAGCAAATTAAGAAGCAAGAACACCAGAAACAAAACGACAATAAAAGAATAGTAGGAAGAAGAACAACTACATAAACACTTCTAAAGATTGACAAGAGAAGAAACCAAGGAACATAGCTGGGTAAGGCCAAAAAGGGCACTTGAAAAGACAAACATAATTTTACTGATGGCTGCACATAATAATGGAATTAGTACAAACCACATTAAAGCTGAAATAGATAAAACCTAAGAAAACAGTAAATGCAGACTGTGTGGACCAAAAGACACAACAGTATAATATAATAAGTGAATTCAGCAAACTAGCCCCAAAGAATAAAATAACAGATACGACTTCGGGGGGAGCAGTTCACTGGGAACTGTGCAAACGATGGAATTTCAAATATACAGACAAATGTTACAAAGATAAACTAAAAACACTACTGAGAAAACAAAAAAAACATAACACTCATAAGATATGGATACACAGACAGACAAACTAAAACAAGCAAAGGGGCTGGATATTATGATAAGCGACAAGAAGGAAACATCTTGCAAAATCGTAGATTGCGTTGTTTCAACTACCTACAGAGTGAAGATCAAAGAGACGGTAACACGAAGAAAATACACGGAACTAGCCAGAGAACCGAAAAGAATATGGAGCATGAAGAACGTCAGTATAATATCAATAACCACTAGATTAAGAGAATTTGGGATCAAATGGATTACTGAGACAATACCAACAACGGTCATGATACAAAACAGTTGCAATATTTAGGAAAATCATCGAATGTGGAAACTAACCCGCATAAACTACGAATGGTAAGTAGTCACATAACATTTACAGCAGGAAAGAAAATAAAATCACATGAAGAACACCACATTATGAACCAAGAAACACAAACTGCAAGAATACATCAGATCATAAGCTCTCCACCTCCAATAAATTACACCGGTCTCAGCTTACAGCACACACAAATGGACCAATGAACATACATGGCAAGAAACATCACCATACGTTTCCCCCTCTACAAAATGGCGCCGGCCAAGGCTGACATCACACAAAATATTTGTAAAGTGTCAATGAATATGAGAACACTAAGAAGTGGCAGCACACACCGAACCTCCACTAGAAGAGTGCGAAAAGTTCTGGAACCACGGAGAAGCTTATTTCCACATACATCCCATAGACGAGCTATGTCCGTACCAGCGAGAAATCAGTGGTGAGCGGGTGTTGCGATACAACAATGTCATTTACGGTGGTTATCTTAAAAGGAAGGAGAGTACTCGGAATCTGGGGAGGATTGTTGTCACTCACACTCCAAGGAACACCACAGGTTATTGTAGATGAGTCAGTACTGACTGTGTGTTATAATAACAATAATAATTTAAACAGCCCCGAACACCCTAAATAGGACTATGCGAAATTGTAATCATAGTTAAGTTGTAAACCATATAACGCCCGATAATCATAAAATCAGACGAAATCTGAAGGCAAATCTTTAATTGCGGGAATCAAGCCACATAATCAACGAAGACTACAAAGACTGAAGTGGAAAATTATTTCAAACAATAGCTGTGAGTAAGGTTTGAATACGATACATTCGCACTGATGTTTCAATATACTACACCAACATACTAAAGAAATACCAGTAATAATTTGATAAAATCAGGTATAACGTTGAATATTATACATGTTTAATTTTAAACCCACCATATATTTTAGCTCTATCTTCTTTAGAGATACATAAAATAAGTAGCTCGTAGGGGGGTGTCACTTTATTCTCAATGTAGTGGTCAAACACATTATGAGCTATGAAAATTGATGACAGATGCCAGCTTGACTTCTAAAGTTGGTGTAAAAATAACTTTTGCAATCTCAATATTATCCTCAAGGCACTCCGCAAACGCGCAGCGTAGTCGTGAAACACAATCTGCTCCACTAAAGCTGTGTTATACACACACACACACATACACACACACACACACACACATACACACACATATATATATATATATTATTAGCTACCGATCTTTTTTAGGAGACACTCTTTTGGAATTTAAGGTTCCATCTTTACTAATGGGTGTAATAAGAAATAATAACGAATAAGGAATACTAACACTTTAAAAGATCGAATGCAAAATGCGATAAAATTCATACTTATAATTGTTAAATAACCGCACTCCGAATCAGTTTCTTACAGTAATGTGATATTTTCATGATATTCTCGCTTTAAATTAATTTTTGATATTTTAAATATCTGTATTTGTGAAGTTTAATTTCTCTATTTGAAGAAATTGGATTTATAGAGTGTTTAATTCGAGCACTTTCACTTCAACTATGTCTTAATTACAACAATATACGCACGCGGATCAAATAACAGTTCTTAGATCGAGATTCCATACAGGTTTCCGACTTCTACATAAATATGTTTAACTTCGATCTCCAAGCTTAAAAAGCTAAACCTCAAGATGTTCGAATGTTTACTCGACAGATATGTTTGGATATGACAACCAAATATGATGATAGTTTTTCGAATAATTCACATAATACCCCTACCCCTTTACAATCTTACTTAAAAAATATTCATGAACACGTGCTATTGATAATGTGGTATTAATTAATCTCAGCAGATATAGCATTTCATCGTATATTTTCGTGTTAAATCTTTCTAAAATTAAGTTATAACTTGCATTTTACAAGATCCTATTAGTAGAGTTTTGTCTCTCAAAATAGCCACGATAATCAATGCGAATATGGTTACTAGATTTCCTGTTAATATCTACTTCATTTGGGTGCAATTAAACAATTATAGCTGCTCCAATATTAGTTTATATAACGAATAAGTAAACACTTTTTTAACTCATAGTACATATATGAATGCACGTAATGACACACTGCCAAGTTTCATAAATACATGATTGCAGCTTTTGCTTCTTATATAAGTTTTAAAAAGTAATATTTTACTAATATAATATAGAATAGATTACCGCCAAAAGTATCCGCCGTTAACTTTCATATTATCTTATATTAAATGAACATTGTTAGTTATATGTCTGCAGCTGTCAGGTTGACATTAATAGATTATGAAAAATTGAGTTCATAACTTCTGTCAACATGAATAAAGAGATATAGATAGAAACAACTCGAATCAAAACGGTATTTTCGACCCGCATTGTATGGGATACAAATTGCTGCGAGCTGGCTCACTTTTTCTATTTCCTACTGCAAAATTATTATCTTAACGTGATATTTCAAGAGAACGTCTCCAGGAGTCAAGAATCACAAATCAAGCCGATAAAACCAATAAAAAAAGCAAAATTATAGAAACCCAGTAACTATCATTCTAGATATTACATATAATTATTTTTGTAACTGTAATCCACTTAGCCATAATCTGGTTTCGACGACATCACGTGATCCTTAAAATAATTAGTTTAATATATCCATGCATAGTACGATGTTTATGTGTACATGTATACAGAGTATTGGCTATATTTGTAGCAGTGTATCAATACATGCCCGGGGATATATTGTGTATGAACGGTTATTATTTACCAGCTGCGTCTGCTTAAGTTGGCGCGTGTTAACTCGCGAGAAACGAACCAGTTTGTCAGTTTTCTATTCGATTTTTTTTTTCATTCCATGTTTTTGTGGAAATGTTCGCGCAGTGCGACATATTCACACAATCAAGTTCTTTTCTCGTTAGGAAAATGTCTTATTACAGAGGTATACCTTCAGGCTAGCAAATGAAAAAGTAATGTCTTTCCTTAGTTTATACGGAATAGAACAGCAAGTAAATGGAGGTAATTCTGCAAACGAAATGACGTAGCTGTCCTACGAGCGTTAATTTATGAAAACCAAACGTTTAGACTCACGAAAAGCCCAAATGATTTGTATTTTTTCCCTCATTTTCTGAACAACATCCTAGCCTAATGATACTAAACGATCACTGATACTTATACTACAGGTATAGCATATACACAGACACATTTTAATAATCACTATCAGGCTGTCGTCTTTAAATGAATTTTATAGAATAGCAGCCAGTGCAGATAAGTATCATACAGCAGAATAAGGAACACATCGACAAATATTAAAAGGACGAAGAGAGAATATTTCGTTGCTACTACTGCTTTAGCAATATCAAACAAGGTTAGCCTTTCTAGAATTAAAATAACAAATACAATTATTTTTTTTTATTATAGACTTCCGTAACAAAACTATGTTAACTTAAAAATGATGCATCAGTTCTTAGTCTCTCTCTCTCTCTCTCCCTCTCTCTCTCTCTCGGTTGGCTGATATTCATTATAAGATTCATTTCCCTTAATAATCGGAATTTCTACGTAATATCTTATTTGATGAGGATAAATCTAAAAAAAAGAACGAAGGCTTTATCTGGTTCAATTTCGTTTTAAGGCGTTTTACAGATAGACATTCGTATATAACATATCATGTTGAGCAAAATGAACGTTGAAGTGTTTGAAGGTCAAAATAAGATCAAAGACACATAGTATGATAGAAGCGAACCACCAATAAAATATAACGGTTAATAACAAATCAATAGATGGGTTGATTTCGCACGTTTTTGTTAGATCCTTATACATGAGAAGTGGTATTCAAACAAAATCCAACTAGCACATTGCCAATGATAGGTTGATTGTATCCAATAGCGATGTATGCACAAGAAAAGTAAACATGATATACTGTGCATATATGTCAATTTAAACTTTTTTTATTAAATTCTAATAAGTTTTGTAAAAAACGATCATACTTCAGTTAGCATGGAAGAAAATAGGGATGCAAACATTTACTCAGAATAAGATACAGTGACGTACACATATCCAATTGCGCGTTGAATTGCTGTGTCATTTTGCGCATTTGCTAAATCTCTTTCAGTCTATTTAAACATCAATAAATCTTGATCGATGAGGCAGCCCCTCTCCAGTTCAATGAAAAGTGGCTGTGAAATGGTTTCTGATAGGGCTTTTGTTGAAATCGTGCAGGAGTTAATAGTAGGTGCTGCGCATATGATACTGTTTTTTTTTCTAGGAGATTGTAGAAACAAATGTAATCACAGCGCTCAAAAAAAGAAATTCAAGCTTTTTGCGCAATCTTCGTAGGGCACCATAGAAATAGGTATTCGTTTAAATCTTTATTGGTACCGGACAATACGTCTTGTATCTGAAACATGCGCCTAGACACTCTACTCTAATAGAGGTTTGCCTCGGAAAATAAGTGTATTAATAATACTTTTGTATGTGTATATAGGTTAGGATCCGTTATACACGAACTATCATATCACTGTAAACGCTTTAGTGTATTTGTATATATGTACTTGCAATGTGACCCGGCGTTTTTCAGTGTTGGATGATACTATTACATGCAACAGAATAGTTAGAAGTCAGGAATGATTTTTCTGAAAACTATCCACGTTCTTAATTTTATTAAATATTTACAATACATTTAAAATCAATGTGACGATTTACTTTCAAATTAAAAATAAATCTCCCTCTGCTCTCAATATACGTTCCGGATTTAATCTTTGAACGCTAGTTTATTTATTACATGGGTAGACATATTCTCCAAAAAACTTAGCATTATTTTGTTGTTGACCGAAGTTAAGTGAGTATCCGAATAGGTCCTAGTCCAAAATAAAGTAAGATTTTAAAGTTAATCGTCGTTGTAAACATGCTGACGTGTTTCCTGTGGCTTTGATAATATGTGTCTAGTTTCATTTAAAGAACTTGACTTGATGCTTAGCCTAGTAAAAATGTATCTGAAACATGTATGCACATATGCAGGTAAAAGGCTTGTATAAGTAAAAGTTTACACTAAATTAATATGTATGTTTACCTGTTATTGAGCACTACATAACAACGATGGTTGATTCACAAGGTTGTTTATCAAATTCCTATGTACACTACTTCACAAAAAATAAGTTGATCTCACTCTTTCTGTTTTTTTATCTGTCTCTCTCTATCTTTGGCTCTCTATTTCACTATGTCCTAATATATATATACATATATATATATATATACACACCTATATATATATATATATATATATATATATATATATATATATATATATATATACATATAAGTGTGTAAGGTGTTATATTGTTATAAATTATAGGTTATAGTGGGTACGCAAACTAACTGCCAACTCCTTCAAAGAGCTGGCTTTCTATTCATATGTTTACCAGTATAATATATAATAATATATAATATATTTACCAGTATAGTATATATAAGTTAATGGGGTAAACTAAACATTTGCCATATTACGTCATAGGCAAGCAAATGTGTCATAATACACCACTTAAAAATTATATAGTTGCTTATCGGGTTAGTTGTCTTTGTGCGATATTACACTATGCAGGCTCATGTATGAACAAAACATTAAAGAAATGTAACATAAACAACTCCTGTATATATATACATATATATATATATATATATATATATATATATGTATATATATATATATGTATATATATATATATGTATATATATGTATATATATATATATATATATATATATATATGTATATATATATATATATGTATATATATATATATGTGTATATATATATATATATATATATATATATATATATATATATATATATATATATATACAGTTTAAAAGTATGTAAGTTTCTTGAACAATCGCTGGTTAACCCTATGATTGTAAGAACAGTTATTTAACGTGCATCCACGGTTTTCCAATCCTATATATTAGTAATCAGCTTGCAGGCTGGTTTTCCATGGAGTTATGTATGTATGGAGACGTCTTCAGTGATGTTTAGGTCGAAGTGTAGGAGAGAGAGTGAGCCGGAATCGTTGAAATATTTGTTGGTAATTTGTATGTCGCAGTCGGTGGCTTCATAACTAAACGATTTCAGGTTAAGCATCCCATCTATGTATCTGGAGAAAAAAAAGTTGCAGGTGCTTAGTGCTCGTTGCTCTAGTTGGTTCATGTAGGGCATTGCTAGGATACATAAGAATCACGGGATCGATTCTCATCTCAAGATTAAATTCCTCGCCTAATCAACGTCACGAACTCTACTCACCGTTTATTCTATTATCAACCTTCTCACCAACTGACCAACCCTAATATCTAAGACTCATTGTCATATACTTTCACTATTTCACTTCCCCTCAATTTCATCACTACTTAACCTCTACATTGAGCCCTCCACTACTACTATCACCAACGAAACAATAATCGAGTATCCACCCCATACAAGTATTTACCACAACACATCCTGTCACAAGAGGAATAACAAACTGCATGTATGTATAAACTTAATACACATACTTCTAACGATTAAATCTATGAATTTATTCTCATTAAATACCTAATTTAGTATTAGCCACAGTTATCCTCCATTAAACCGGTCATGTCTTACGGTTAAAACCCAAATTTTGTTTGATTCAATAAAGCCTAAACTTTATATATAAATGCCTATAATTAGCAACAAATTTTACTAATTCGATAATATACTTTAAGGAGCCCCACAATTAATAATATTTCTATAATATACGATAACCAATGAAAATGTAATATCATGTAATAATAAAAAGTGTATTAATTAAGTACTTTATATCTTAGAATAAAACAAAAAATCAAAGAAAACAAAAACACACATAAACAAATACAAGTATATTATTAAAACAAATAGCTAATTATTAACCATACAATGCAAAATTAATTTATCTAATATAACACACATATATTTGAACACCATATTAATATACAAAACACAATATAAGGAAATCTGAAATTTATTATTTATTATTCTCTGTTTAACTGGTTTGTTCAAATCTTACACCCTGGCATCAATTTCAACGAATTCTCTACGCAGACGTATGTTTCCAGTGGTGTCTATTTGACAAAGGGAAGCTTTACCCGAAATATTAAATGAGTCTTACTCATCATCCGGACAACACACCCAGCCGACACCACACTTGCTGTTATGTTAGAAATACAAATAGAAAGTTCTGCACTTCGATTTATTATTTTTGTTCTTTTCAGCTTATGATCTATCCGGCACTTTTCATTGCCCCGAACCTTCTTAATATATTTACGACACTTGGTAGCAATTATTCGAGTAAACTACAATACTCTATTTACATTTCGTCTAGGCCAGACACAGTTTACATACACCAAACAATATTCTGACGCTCAAGAGAAACATGCCAGAATCAGCTGCCAGATCCATTTCCTCAAAGAATGCCACAAGCACAACATAGCACTCAACACTATAGGAAACATCCACTTACTGGCCTATCTCCACATACCTATATTTTACCAGTCAGAAAATGCATACATACTTATCAAGAAAATTATCCAGTACCTCCTTTGTAAACTTCATCAACTGACAACACCACTACGAAGATCAACCCTTCCATCTCCACATCCACAGAGCAATCAACACACAATACAACTACAACTGTAAATAATGTCTACACAGTGTTTCAACCTTGAGTAAAACTTACTTACACAGAAAATACATACCTTTTCCAGAAATATCTCTTACTTCACACCACAGGGAGCGCTAATACAACACGAACCCACAACTCTAACAACCTTCTCACTACTCCCCTCTTGGCTACCGACCTCACTGGCTCTTTTACTACTACCGAAACTGGCCTCCTCAGCCTTGGCCTCAAATTTAAGATCACCCAAAAGCTGAACAGCCACATGAAACTTAACAGCAACACTCAATTCTGTAGAACAGCATACCACCTAAAATGTCTCTCCGCATGTAATCAATCTGCCCAAGATTCTCCTAATAATGCAACTGACTCTACTAATTCCTTTCCCGTCTACTAACTTCACCATCAACTGCACCCACAACCCAGTAACTTCCTACCTGACCAAACACTTCATTGATTTAAACAAAGGATCTTCAATATATTCTAACAGGAACAACCTAACTTCACCCCAAACATCACAAATATCAACGCAAAGAATTTTGCATCATCGCTCAAGTTTCCTGCAACACCCTCGCCTGTGAACACCTACATTAAACCACACTGTTCACCCCCGCCCTAATATTTCAGTCACATTAGTTTAACACTCTATCAACAAATTTTTGTCCTAGATCTGCATCATGCATAACCTTTCAAAAAATACAAAACTAACTCCCGCACCAAAAGCAGCTAACTCCACACCTTTTACCACCTCATTAAAACCCAGAAAACCAGCACCCACACACCCACACACACAACACACACACATTTTACCTATAGTTTCCAGCATCGAATAACCACTCGACAAAATGTCCTGGCTACTCCCTCAGCTACTCAAACTGTTACTACACACATTCCCCACACATGTCAACAGCCCCGGCCAAGTCATTAGCAACACTGATCTATGCGACCGTACAAACTGTGTATACACTTTACATTGTACAAAATGCAACAAATTATACAAAGGAAGCACAACACCACTGTCACACTTACGCATCAAAGAACATATAAACGCCCTATGCAACACTACTAAACGTGACATCTGCGTCTCTATCTTTGCCTCTATCAGGAAAATTGGTGACCTAAGAATCACGGAATCGATCCTCATCTTCAGATGAAACCTTTCACTTAATAAACATCACGAGCTCTACTCACCGTTCATTCTATAATCTACCTTATCGGCAACTGCGCAACCCTTATATCTAAGACTCATTGTATTCGTATTTTATCATTTTACGCTCTCAATCTGATCACTGCTTAATCTCCATATTGAGTCACCAACTACTACCACCAGAACACACTCAATAATAAAAAAGACCCCATACAAAGGTTTACCTCAACTAACCCTCATTCAAAGGGGAAATACCAGCCCCAAATAACAAATAACTACAATTTACTTACATTTAATATCTCACCAAAATACTTCACCTCTCACCCTGACATAAAATATTAATTAATCAATTTGCCCCCAATTTAAATACATCAAAAATATTACCCACATCTAAATACATATGAAATTTATACAGATAATTAAAGAGAAAGTAAATAATGAGAAAAAATACATAACCAAATAAATAAATAATAATAGACATACATATATAAATAAATACATAATTTGATACACATAATTCTATCATTTTAATCTATGAATTTATTCTTATTTACGACCTAATTTAGTATCAGCCACAGTTACCCTATTACAATGGTCCTGTATTACGGTTAAAATTTAAATCTGATTATATTCAATGAAGCCTAAACTAAATATATAATATATAAATATATATAAATATATAAATGCCTATAATTGGTAACACCTTTCTCTAATTCGATAATATACTTCATGGACACCCACAATTAATAATTTTTTATAAGTAATGAAACTTTACTAAAATGTAATGAGAAATAATATTAATGAAGTACTTTATATTAAACACAAACCAGAAAATTAAACAAAAATAAGAACACACATTAACAAATACAAGTGCCCTATTAAAACAAACAGTTAATTAATAACGATACAATACCCAATTACTAAATCTAATATTACACACTTATTTTTCAACACTATATTCATATACAAAACACAATTTTAGGAAATCTAAAATGTATTAATTATTATCATCATTAGCAACACTGATCTATGCGACCGTACAAACTGTGTATACACTTTACATTGTACAAAATGCAACAAATTATACAAAGGAAGCACAACACCACTGTCACACTTACGCATCAAAGAACATATAAACGCCCTATGCAACACTACTAAACGTGACATCTGCGTCTCTATATTTGCCTCTATCAGGAAAATTGGTGACCTAAGAATCACGGAATCGATCCTCATCTTCAGATGAAACCTTTCACTTAATAAACATCACGAGCTCTACTCACCGTTCATTCTATAATCTACCTTATCGGCAACTGCGCAACCCTTATATCTAAGACTCATTGTATTCGTATTTTATCATTTCACGCTCTCAATCTGATCACTGCTTAATCTCCATATTGAGTCACCCACTACTACCACCAGAACACACTCAATAATGAAAAAGACCCGATACAAAGGTTTACCTCAACTAACCCTCATTCAAAGGGGAAATACCAGCCCTAAATAACAAATAACTACAATTTACTTACATTTAATATCTCACCAAAATACTTCACCTCTCACCCTGACATAAAATATTAATTAATCAATTTGCCCCCAATTTAAATACATCAAAAATATTACCCACATCTAAATACATATGAAATTTATACAGATAATTAAAGAGAAAGTAAATAATGAGAAAAAAATACATAACCAAATAAATAAATAATAATAGACATACATATATAAATAAATACATAATTTGATACACATAATTCTATCATTTTAATCTATGAATTTATTCTTATTTACGACCTAATTTAGTATCAGCCACAGTTACCCCATTACAATGGTCCTGTATTACGGTTAAAATTTAAATCTGATTATATTCAATGAAGCCTAAACTAAATATATAATATATAAATATATATAAATATATAAATGCCTATAATTGGTAACACCTTTCTCTAATTCGATAATATACTTCATGGACACCCACAATTAATAATTTTTCATAAGTAATGAAACTTTACTAAAATGTAATGAGAAATAATATTAATGAAGTACTTTATATTAAACACAAACCAGAAAATTAAACAGAAATAAAAACACACATTAACAAATACAAGTGCCCTATTAAAACAAACAGTTAATTAATAACGATACAATACCCAATTACTAAATCTAATATTACACACTTATTTTTCAACACTATATTCATATACAAAACACAATTTTAGGAAATCTAAAATGTATTAATTATTATCATCATTAGCAACACTGATCTATGCGACCGTACAAACTGTGTATACACTTTACATTGTACAAAATGCAACAAATTATACAAAGGAAGCACAACACCACTGTCACACTTACGCATCAAAGAACATATAAACGCCCTATGCAACACTACTAAACGTGACATCTGCGTCTCTATCTTTGCCTCTATCAGGAAAATCGGTGACCTAAGAATCACGGAATCGATCCTCATCTTCTGATGAAACCTTTCACTTAATAAACATCACGAGCTCTACTAACCGTTCATTCTATAATCTACCTTATCGGCAACTGCGCAACCCTTATATCTAAGACTCATTGTATTCGTATTTTATCATTTCACGCTCTCAATCTGATCACTGCTTAATCTCCATATTGAGTCACCCACTACTACCACCAGAACACACTCAATAATGAAAAAGACCCCATATAAAGGTTTACCTCAACTAACCCACATTCAAAGGGGAAATACCAGCCCCAAATAACAAATAACTACAATTTACTTACATTTAATATCTCACCAAAATACTTCACCTCATACCCTGACATAAAATATTAATTAATCAATTTGCCCCCAATTTAAATACATCAAAAATATTACCCACATCTAAATACATATGAAATTTATACAGATAATTAAAGAGAAAGTAAATAATGAGAAAAAAATACATAACCAAATAAATAAATAATAATAGACATACATATATAAATAAATACATAATTTGATACACATAATTCTATCATTTTAATCTATGAATTTATTCTTATTTACGACCTAATTTAGTATCAGCCACAGTTACCCCATTACAATGGTCCTGTATTACGGTTAAAATTTAAATCTGATTATATTCAATGAAGCCTAAACTAAATATATAATATATAAATATATATAAATATATTAATGCCTATAATTGGTAACACCTTTCTCTAATTCGATAATATACTTCATGGACACCCACAATTAATAATTTTTCATAAGTAATGAAACTTTACTAAAATGTAATGAGACATAATATTAATGAAGTACTTTATATAAAACACAAACCAGAAAATTAAACAGAAATAAAAACACACATTAACAAATACAAGTGCCCTATTAAAACAAACAGTTAATTAATAACGATACAATACCCAATTACTAAATCTAATATTACACACTTATTTTTCAACACTATATTCATATACAAAACACAATTTTAGGAAATCTAAAATGTATTAATTATTATCATCGGCGGGACTGGTTTGGTGAAAGCTTACCCTCTGGCATCCATTTCAGCGAATTCTCGACGCAAACATATTTTTGGTTTGGTGTCTATTTGATAAAGGGAAGATTTTCCCGAAATATTACATGATTCTTACTCATCATGCCGACAGCACACACAGCATACACCACGCTTTGTGTTATGTAAGATTTAAAGAGAGATAAAAACCAAGTTCTGCACTTCGATTTAATATTTTTGTTCTTTTCAGCTTATAATAAATTGGGCACTCTGCATTGCCCGCAACCTTCTTAACATATTTACTACAATTCTTAGAAATACTTCAAGCCAACACCCCATAATCTCTCTCTATCTATCTCCCTCTCTTTCTCTCTCTCTCTCTTTATATATATATATATATATATATATATATATATATATATATATGTATGGATATACATATATATATATATATATATATATATATATATATATATATAAATACACATATATATATATATATATATATATATGTATATACATAAACATATATATATATATATATATATAAATACACATATATATATATATATATATATATATATATATATATATATATTTGTGAGTGTACTTTTTTTATTTTGTCGAGAAGCGTTTTTTGTGTTTTTCCCTAGTGGGTGTAGTTTGTATATAGGTATATATAAATACGTAATATTTTAACTGTTCCATCAAATAAGTTACCAACATATTATCTCATATGTTTCTATCAAATAACTTCTACTCAGTTAAATATCTATAAATATATATGGTGTATTTATAATTGATTTAACTAATAAATACATTTTTAAAT
The DNA here is from genome assembly GCA_963556195.1 of Sepiola atlantica. NCBI lineage: Eukaryota > Metazoa > Mollusca > Cephalopoda > Sepiida > Sepiolidae > Sepiola > Sepiola atlantica. The sequence goes on along the minus strand of OY744521.1, from coordinate 160,160,177 downwards.
ATAAATAGTTTAGGTACGTATGTAAAATAATCTGCTTCTGAAGATACCTTTAGGGTGATACTTTGGCAGATTTATATAAGAAAAACAACTCATATTATTTATGTATATATATATATATATATATATATATACATATATATATATATATATATATATATATACATATATATATATATATATATATATATATATATATATAATAGCAATAACCGTTTTCTGTGAAACTTGTCTCATTGTTAATGACATGTATATTTATGTTAGAAAAGTTACGAGTCTTGCTTTCAGACAGAACGCTTTTAATCTTTATTGGTTTTCAACATCTTAAAACGACAATATTCTAAGTAACTTCTTTTTAAAAATAGACAAATATCCATTACTTTTAGTCATGAAATCGAAACAACGCCTATTTCTATGTAGTAATGTATACCGTTGCAATAATTATAATATAGTTGACTTCCTGATTTTGATCGCACGACGTACTTACGTTGACACCAGTAATTGCCTTTCAGACATAACATAATGCTTGAAAATGTGGGGCAAGTTTGGTTAACCCTTATTTAAGGGCTATCAAATAACGAAACGTGATAAATCACTATTGAAATCGGCTTTGATACCATAAGTTGCAGGTTTTAGTTTTTATAGGGTTTTAGCGAATAATTGAATGAAATTACTATCGCCTAATGCAAAATAGATTGTTAATAAAAATGATATCGGTGAGTATAGTTTATCAGGGGTCCAAAACATTTAAATACACATGTAAAAGTTAATTCGGTAGTTAATAATGACGTAATGCATGTAAACTGTACTGGCTTTATGGTTTTAATTTTAATTAAGACGCTTTTATAATCAGAGATATATGTTAAAGTGTTTATTCTTTAAATGAACATCATGCATATATATATATATATATATATATATATATATATATATATATATATATATATGATTTCATATATACACATGAAATCCAATAAGCAGATATAATGTTTTATTATCAATTTTAAGTATTTAGTTCAACAGTGGCACTTGAGTAGAACTAGGTAGTAAATTATAAAAAATATATTCATAATAATTAAGCTACATAGAGGCTTCTGCATGTAACCCCGTAGGGAATCGTTAGGCAAAACTGCATGGAGTTTGTGTTGCCAGATATTTTTATATATGCACATTGTGTTTAGTCTACTTTTTTTAACCAATCCGATTATTTAATATTCTCTTGTTTATCGATGGACTTCTTACAGACAAAGATTCGGTTGATTTAACTTCTTATTAATAATATTGTTATGTTTTCTATAGACTAGTCTATCTCTGTTTGTTTGTTGTGTCGAAATAACAGGTGACCTTATTTTTACACATTCTTGTTTTCGTTTCTATTTTAGGTTTTAATGTCGTTTAGTTTTTTTATTTATTTATTTGTTCACTTATTTATTTTTTGTGTATTGTTTACCTCAAAGGAATTTTATTTAGTGTAAACGGTTGTTGACTATTTGAATTTTACGATTTAATAAGTTTGGGGGTTCATTAAAGTATACGATTTCAAATTTCCAATTCAAGCATACTCTACGCGGGTCGTCTCAATTTCTATATGTATTGTCGTGTCGTATTATTTTCCATTCAATTATGGGTGAGAGTCCGCTATCTGTGAGCTCCCAATAAGTGTGTGCATGTGCTGTTTTAATTCGGCGTTTATTGTTTTAAAATGTGCCGTTGTGGTCGCAATATCTGGCTTTTAAATGCAGGGAGGTCGTACCCACTTAGTACTTCTGTTTATTCGGCATTTCTTTGAAAAATATTGTGGGTTGGTAAACAATTCTTTTGGTTTATAATCTATTTTGTTATTGACAAAGAGCACGATTTTTCTAGTTGCATATGTTCTCTTAATTATTAACTTTTCAATTTGTATTTGGGTGATAGCTATTAGGGTTTAGCTTATTACTATTTGTAGTGCTTATATTCTTGTTTTTTTCTAAATGTTTTTGCTATATTGGCCGCTGTTTTACACAATCTGTTATTTTTTCTACTCTACTGGTCTCTTTTCGTATTTTCTTATTGTGCGTCTTAATTATCATATCTAGGTTTTCGCAGCAGCTGTAACACTGTTTTACGTTTTTTTTATTAAGCATTCTATGCAGGGGATTGGTGACGGAGAAAATGTTTTTCAATAATATTTAAGAATTCCCTGCCCATTTTAGCTTTTAGCATCTGGTTATAGGGCGGCGTATACACAATCTGGTATACGCCGTCCTATAATATGTTGTTACATGTAAATGATCGTCGAGTTTACACTTTTAAGTGGTTGGTACACATCAAGAATAGAATGAATATGCTAAACCATATATTTTTGCATACATAAATTAATATATACATATATATATATATATATATATATATATATATATATATATATATATATATATATATATGTATATATATATATATATATATATATATATATATATATATATATTATGTTGTCGTATCATCCTCCCAGGAATTACCTCTTACTTTTTTAGTTGGTGGTGGTGGAGATTTATTCGCTATAGTGTAATCGTCAAAATGATGACCTCCTCCTTTACGATCAGTATATATAGTCTCTTCAACATGATATCACGATCCCAACTTAGCAAAAATATGTGACCTGAGGGAGCATATATTTGCGAGTATATATATATATATATATATATATATATATATATATATATATATATATATATATATATATTTGGCCTATTAGGACAAGGTGTATGTGGATGACTATATATATATATATATATATATATATATATATATATATATATATATATATATATATATATATATTAAATAACACATATTTAATTACCTACATACCTATTGGTTTCATCCTTATGGAATTGTCAATGTAACGATACTTATGCAAACAAGTCGCAAAGTTCAGAACCCGTAAACAGGAGTCACGTTTGACTCCAATTCCGAACTCTATATAGCGTGTGTCATAAGTTCTTCGGAAAACATAATCAGATTAATTAAAAAACCAAATTTGATTGTACAAACACTAATATAAAGTATTTCTTTATAAAAAAAACGATACATTAAATTGTGTGTTAGATATACCGGAATGTCATCTATCAGGCTTTGAGTAGTAACCTGCTTTTGAGTACTATAGAATGTTTAGATGTTTATGTTTGCTGCTTTCAGTGTAAATATCCCTTAATTTCTCCGTTATAATATAACATGCATTAGTGGACTATTGCGACAAGGTGAACGATTATAGATTCAAGGTGTCTATGTTAACCGGGTTCACGCGTCATGTCCGTCCGAGATTGTTACATCCTTGCTCTGATCAGAACCATTTATTGATTCATTTTTTTTCGGCAATATTTTATTTATTTGTTTTATTCTCATCCACTTCATTATTTATGTCTTATTAGTAATTGTTAATGCATTAGGATTACCTTACTTACTACACTATATATAAACTCACGTTTAATTCAATTATTTCGTTTCCTATCATATCACGTATAAGTTCGTTTTTTAAAAAAAAACAACTGTTCTCTTTGCTAACTCGAAGAAATGTTATGCGTGAACCATCTCACGCGTCATGACAGAAAACGAACGCCGCAAAGTTCAAAATTACAGTTTGCTCAACGATCCTCAACAACATCGTTTGTAATGCTTCATACACCACCAATAATCTATAAAATACTTCTCTAGGAGCATACGTGGAATAATAATCAAATTCATATATATATATATATATATATATATATATATATATATATATATATATATATATGTGCATATATATATACATATACATGTATATATACATATATATATATATGTACATATATATATATACATATACATGTATATATACATATATATACATATATATATGCGTATAGATAACTATATGTATACGTATATATACGTATATATATATAAATATATATACAGATGTATACACGTATATATATATCTATATATCTATCTATCTATCTATCTATCTATCTATCTATATATATATATACACATATATACGTATATCTATATATCCATATGTATATACGTAGAAATATATATATATATATACATATATATATACGTATATATCTATACAAATACATATATACGTATATATATATATATATATATATATATATATATATATATATATATATGATACTTTTAAGATAGTGTTCTATCACAAGTAGACTAATATTTTAATTAAAAAATATTTTGATTTCTAAAAATATTTTTCATCAATTCCGTAAATACATGTTTCAGCTACGACTTTATCGAAAGTATATCTGTATAACACCACTGACAGAAAAATTCTGAAAAAAAGATACATTTAATAATAGTGGGATGTTTTGATATGAGTGAGAGTTGTGAGAATGTTTATACTTATAGAAATATATTAGAAGGCACCATATTTAAACCTATATATATATATATATATATATATATATATATATATATATATATATATATATGTATACACAATATATTCACAAACACACACATATATATATATATATACATAGAGAGAGAGAGAGAGACATATACACATAAATAATTTGAACAGATTAATCAATAAAAGAGACAAAAAACAAAGATAAAAAAATAAAAAATCGAAATATATATAAATGTAAAATACACAAAAAATATATAAATTAAACGAACCACATGAAATAAAACTGAAAAAAATACAAGAAAAATTAATATTATACTAACTTCATATACACTGCTAATCACATACAGGCATGTCTATATGTTTACTTTACACTATCAGGAGCTTATACTTAACTCAAATAAAAGCATATGCACATGAAACTATCAAGAATCAGCAGATACACACAAATATATATATATATATATATATATATATATATATATATATATGTATATATATATATATATATATATATTTATACATATATATAAACATGTATATATACACATACACACATATATATATATATAACTACACACACACATACATATATATATATATATATATATATATATATATATATATATATATATATATATACATAGGCACATAATATCCAGCTATATAATCGTATTACCGTTAACATGATTATTGAAATTTTCGGGGTCATTAATGTGTTGAAAATACTCACCCCTTCACTGTTTAACTTAAGCGCCTTACTAGGGAGTCATAGGCAAATAGGTTTGCATTCAGATTGTCCTATGTGTGTATAGATCAAAGTCAACTAAAGCAGGGTTAGATATACAACAACAATTGTGTATATATATATATATATATATATATATATATATATATATATATATATTACTATGTCATGCATCTACATAACATTTTATGAGATATAATATTTCATGTATCAATTCTCAGTATTGCTATCAACAATAAATATATCTTCATAGCTTACTATGTATATATATATATATATACACATATATATACATATATATATATATATATATATATATATATATATATATATATATATATATATATTTATATATATATATCAAGGGAGACGCGAAAGCGTTCTATCCCTTAATGTACAGCATGAATGTCCTATGCTCGAAATCTCATTTCTTTTATCAATCATAACTCAAAAACCAATAAACCAAATTAGTTAAAACTGTGTACAAAATTATTACTTGATAGGTTCTATAGGTGTGTAGAATTTCAGCATCATTAATCAAGGCAACTTAGAGATCCAGAAAGTTCAATCATGAAACCATGTAATCTGTGTGTACGTACGTACGTATGTGCCACCCTGTATCTCAACAACTATTTAATGGATTCAGCTGAGTTTGGACAGAGATAGAGGTTCTAGGGTCTAGTTGATGGCATTTTAATGTCAGTTTACTATATCTCTTAGTTTTCCAGAAATTCTTTAAAAACCTTAAAAATGACCATTGTATTGAGGCATATCCTTTACACTAGTAGTGACATTGCATGATAAATGACAGTATACTGAAATTATATGTCCTTAATAGGTTTATTAATTTATATACACTTAATGTACTAAAATCATATGCCTTTAATAGGGTTAAGATGAACATTCATATACACTAAATGTACAAAAGCAAGGAAATTCCCAAATGTTTACACTTTAATGGGCATTAAAGGTATGACCACATATCAACCAAACCATTTCATTATCACATCACTACAGTATACATTTCTATGATGAGTAGATGAAGTGTGTGAGGTGCGCTGAAGAAAAATTCCTACAAAGAAAATACATAGCCCTGTTGTGATCGCATACTCTTAATGACAATAAAAGTGTAAACATTTGGGAATTTCCTTGAATTTCTACATTTTGTGTATATGAATGTTTATCTCAACCCTATTAAAGGCATATGATTTAAGTATACTGTCATTTTCCATGGAGTATATATATATATATACACATTATTTTTTCGTCGTGATTTGTCTCTTATTATTTCTTCGTTGTTACTCGTCTTGTGATATTTTTTACCTGGCCCCTGCTCTTCATGATGTGCGTAAAATGTTGACAAGCTTGTTTTTAACGACAGAAAGAGAGTCAAAGAAAAAGCTTCAGGTGTTTCCAGAAGTTTTATTGATTATTTCTACCATAACAATCTCGAGAAGAAAGATCCGTGATATATTATCTTCTCAATATCGTATTTATTACGTCTAACTTACTACTTATCAAAGTGGAGGACAAAGGGTAGGAGATTCTAATTTTCAATAAACCGGACTTAACTCAAAGGTTAAGATACTATTTTCTGCATCCACTCGTTTTGAACTCGACAGCAGACTTAGCTAATTTATGTAACATACATAGTTGCTTGTCCGGCTTCCACTCTTTTGCAAGACCGACTGAATCAAAATATTTTTTTATCACAGTCACAACTGTGACGTCCTGGTTCCTTTGTCTCATCAGCGAATCACATAACCATATTTTCCTCTTTTTTAGTTTAATCTTTGCGTACCCCAAATAATTGACTTCGACTCAAACCTGTTTATATGTAATCAAATTGAGAATGAATCATTCACCAATATCTCAGGGCATCCTGAACTTTACTAAATTTATCAATTTAACCAAAGTCACAATCCATACTTGACAACGTACACTTTTTCCGAAACATAGGATTTCCTGAAATACTCCGTCCTCGCACATCTAATGGCATTCTATGTTGCGATTTTTATTTCAATGCGAAATTTGTGAAAGAAAACAATTGGAAATATATATTATATATTTCTCTTAAGGCTGCTTCATTCTTCCTTACGCATCAGTGAAATTACTAAAAAACTTTTTCCCCTTTCCTAATCATTCATATATATGCATACACTTACATAACCAGTGTTGTTGGTATAATCTTAACTATACTATTTCTTATATTACACCCCTATTTCTTTATTAGTTATGTTTCTTCCAATGCTGTATCTGTCAAGAGAAACAGGGGGTATGGGTCTCTCAGAAATTGACCATCAGCATCAAGTCACTATTGTGAGCACCGGCCAATATCTTATTAGCTCCCATAACCCAAACGTTTTGATGGTATGCCAGCATCAAGAAACCAGAGCAAGCAGAACAATCTCTATCACAAAACTGGCCAAACATTTTGAACAGGACTGTCTTACAAATGGAAGAAAAACAGAAACCAATCCTGCCACAGAAATAGCCCGCAAAAGCCGCCAGAAGGACATCAATACCTTCCATTCCAAAAAACTGGAAGACTGGGCCAACCAACAACATGCTAAGTATTTTCGAGGTGTAATTATGAGTTCTTTTACTATGAGGCTTGAGGACCAATGCAATTAAAAAGATGAGTGGTCTCAGAAAAATAACAAGTGAAGGTTCCGCCACACAGAAGTAGAAAGTGTGAGCCACCTGACATATAGTTGTAAGGTTCTCCTGGGGGATAGCTATTATACAATGCGACACAACGTAGTGTGTGAAGATCTTCACTGGACTATATGTAACAAGTTGAATATCCAGTGTAGCAGCAAGTTTGGGAGCATATACCAAAATAAACAGTTGGAAATAAATTATACACCATCCACTATAATTATGAAATCCCTACAGATACACATCTAGAAAAGGGAGCTGTTAAGCCTGACATCGTTATATAGGATAAAAGGGAGAAAGTAGCAACCCTATTTGAAGTCGGCGTCTCTATTGATGCAGGATAAAACAGAGCTAAAACGGAAAAGATTACGAAATACCAAGGTCTTATGTACGACATGAAAAATAAACTGGAATCTAGGAAAATCTCCATCATACCAGTAATTATAAGGGCAACAGGACTAATAAAATATGATTTCAAAAGTTATCTTGCGAGTATACCACATGAATTGAGTGCAAGGTAAATACAAAAATTGCATCTTAAAAAGATATCTAGACTGGCGTGTCTGAAATAGCCGGTGAACGTCTGGCATCCGGTAAGATGCCCCATCTCCAGCAAAAACGGAAAGATAAGAAAAACAAAAAGATAAGAGAGAAACTTGATAGTTAGAATTACTTACACTATCCCCGAGTTTGTTCTGTACAAGGGTTTGGCAGGACAACATTGACCAACTATTAAAAAAAACATAGTATTCAAAGCCCAAATAAGATCCCTTCTATACCGTTATACACTACCTTATACGAGAAATGCTGCCCTTTCTCCGAGTAATGTTACTTCAAGTAACATAACTTAGCTGGATACTACACCAGACTAGATTAATTATTTTCCTAGAATTTGGTAAAATCAAAAACCACTAAACATCTATTCTATAACATTACTGCCCAATTGGGGAGAGGAAAATCAATGATATTTACTTCTTTACTCACTAAAGCTTCAATAGGTAAGGGGATATTTACTGGAATATTCGAATATCTAGCTATCTTATATAGCGATCGAGTATTAGTCCCAGGAAAAGGGTCCCTTGATTTCTGAGAAGAAACAATACCAGTTTTTGGTCATTAAGAATCGTAGGAAAAAGTAGAGAAACCTTAGCATGTTTTGGATCGATATATGATAATATGCTCCACACATGACTTATCCAGTGTCTTAAATTATATAAGATCCATCCGGTATTTAGAACAAAATGGCTGTACACATAAAGGTGTGACAAACAACTATGACATTAAGCCACACTAATAGAACAATAACATTCCCTGACATTACGTTCGAAGAAGAATATTCCAAGGAGTTAGCTTATATCGTATACTCTATGGTCTGTCGATAGATCCCCGAAATAGATTACTGAACAATAGCTGAAATGCCTACAACCTGATCAATTGCTACCAACAAGACCCACACAAAAGAGTCAAAAACCGTCACTTCATAGATGCCCTTCAGTTGCATGCAAGTCAGACGCTGATTTAAGCCGACTCTTGCAGGTTGTCAATATATTGGAATGAAGTCTGGCCTAGACAATTGTGGCAAGTCTCAGATAAAACAAATGGCAGAGAATATTTACGCCGTGTTAAAAACACATTTGCAAAACACAGCTCACAAACAAAAACAAAGTAAATGCCATTAATCAACTAGCAATGCCAGTGATAACATATAACTTTCGCAATATTAGTTGCCCCCAAACTGCCATTAACAGGCTTTACACTAAAACGAGGACAATGTTGACAGCGCGTAATGAACATAAATCAGTGTCTACTATTGATGTATGTGTTCAAAGGGGGTGGATGGTATGGGTCTCTCAACAATTAACCATGAACATCGAGCCACTATTGTGAGCACCTTCAAATATCTCATGAGCTTCCAGCCCCCCAACTTTATAATGGTAAGCCAGCACAAAGAAATCATATCCAGTAGAACAACCTATATCGCAAAACTGGCCAAAGCTTTTTGACAAGATACTCTTACAAATAGGGCAGACAGGGAAAACAAACCTGCCAGGGAAATATCCCGTAAGATCCGCTTGGGATACACCAAAATATTCCATTGCAGACAACTGGATTAATGGGCCAACAAACAACATGCAGCATATTTTATGGATGAACTATCTCAGGAAAATAAAAATCAAGAACTCTCTGTGGATTGGCTGAATAGATAATCGCTCTGCTATGAACAAGAGAGAATTATGATGTTTTGCACGATCATAGCTTGATGACAACCGACTTTAAAAAAATGAGTGGTCTTGGCAACGAGAACAAATGAAGGTTCTGCCACACAGAAGTGGAGAGTGTATGCCACCTGGCATCCATTTGTAAGGTCTTGCTAGTTGGTGGATACTATACAATGCGACACGGTGGATTGTTCAAATATCTTAACTTGACCATCTGTAAAAAAATGAATATCCAGTGTAGCAGTAAGTCCAAGGACAATACACCAGAAGGGACAGTTAAAAATAAGTCATAGACCATCTACTATTACTATACACTCTTACAGTTACATATCTAGCAAATGCAGCTGTTAAACATGACATGGTGATATGGGACAAAAGGGAGATAATAGCAACCCTTATTGATGTCAAATGAACAGATAACGTAATACCAAAAGCTTTATGTACGACATGAAAATAAACTGGACTCTCAGGAAGATCTCAATTATTCCAGTAATTATATGAGCAATCGGACCCATGAAAAAGAATTTCGAAATATACTCGGTTAACCTAGTGCAAGAGATATACGGATGATTGCACTTAAACCGACGGTTTGTATCTTACAAATATATTTCGCCCGGCGTGTTTGAAATAGCAGGTAAATGTCCGGAATTATGTAGGATGACCCATCCCCAACAGAACAAAAATAAAAAATTGAAAATATACATTCATACACACTACCATGCGTACATCGCTCTACTCATATTGTCATCTCTATCACGGTAACCGCATCGTAATAATGGTACGGATTAAATAGAACATTTATTGATAATTTTATTTTTTAATATAAAAAAATAAACTAAAGAATATACATAATTAAAATAGAGAAATCTCAAAATATAAAAAAATTGAAATTGAGTTTCTATATTAAAATAAACAAAAATTAAATGAATTGTAAATACGTATAACAATTCAAAAAGTATAACATTATTTTCTTTTAATTCATAAAATGAAAAGATAAAGATAAAAATATGATTGCAGAATGAAAATAAATAATAAAAATTATATAACAATTATGATTAAGAAAATTTACAAAACTGTATAGAGAAAGAGACGTATATTTACATGCTGTAGCCAACTAAGTATGGTTATTAAACAACACTGATGCTTGGGGAAAATAAAGGTTGGTTACTGCTAATTGCTAGTAAGCAATACACCAGGTGCAGGTTAGGGTGGAGTTATAATAAGCTAAAACAGAAGTGAATTCAGTTACGTCAGTAAATAATTATTAAAAGGGAGGGACATAATAAAAACGGATGTTTATACACACTTATGTATCATTCAGAAAAATTTTAAATATATTTGTAATTCGTACATATTTATCTCTCTTTTTATTTATATTTATAATTGCCCTTTCCTGTGTATTGAGCTTAAACTATTCCACTGTAGGTTTTATCCTCTAAAAGCATACTTTTAGTTTCACATTATATATATATATATATATATATATATATATATATATATATATATATATATATATATATATATATATATATATATATAATGTAGTAACACGAAATTACATGATCATCGACATTTCGAAAGTAAGGATTAATCGTCATGAATTATAGTAGTACAGTTTACAATCGAATAACGGTATAACAAAGGTTATGTCATATACTGTCATGTTCAACAAACAAGATTATTATTGTAGAATATCTAACAAAATATATACTATAACCACCACTTAGAGTTGCAATATATAACATCCATTTTTTATGTATAATATGTTTTAGATGGTTTCTTGTTTCACATAT
>OY744521.1:159908360-160143360 GCA_963556195.1 Sepiola atlantica | reverse complement strand
GCACAGAAATAAAAACAAACGAATAGAGAAAATGGAAGAGAGAAAAGAATAACTGCGAAAGTTTAAAATGCATTTCCAGATTATTATAATTCATATAATAATCTTAATAACAATAAATATGTTTGGAACAAAAAATATGCTCAAATATAAATACCTTGGAGAAAAAATAATAAAATACATGTTATACTTTGTATTATTTTTTAGCAAACTATGTTATTGAGTGTACGCACAAAAATAAATTAGAAGATACTTTGAGCGATCTTTTCATTAATAAATACGTCATATAATATTAATTAAAAATGAAAAAAAGAAAATAAATGCTTAGTTACGAAATAATCGTCAGCATATATTTTTAAAATGTTTGAATAAGTAACTATTGAAATGATAATGTGAGAAAGTACGCAGAGGAGAGAGGGGAACAGTCAGTTACAAAGTTGAAATGCGACTGTTTCGTTTTATATTGTTTATTCATTTGTTTATAATGATTAAGATGATGATAACAACAACAACAACAATAATAATAATAATAATAATAATAATAATTATTATTATTATTATTATTATTATTATTATTATTATTATTATTATTATTATTATTATTATTATTATTAGCGGAACCCATGTAAATTACACGAAATTATGTTTTTAATATTAATTATCTTGTTCCTAACCTATACATGGTTGAATAAAATATGATTAGATTTCGACTTTTATATTTATTTTTAAAAATGAACAATACATGAAAGAATTCACAAAACTTCTTTATATACAATATTTTTGTGAAGGTAATATTTCGACGACTAAACCTTACTTTGTAAATGTTTTCGATTAAGTTAAATTTGGCTCCAATTCATGAATATTTATTTACTCCTCTCCAGGAGTTAGGCACAAGGCTAGTTTTATCTTACTCCCACTAGTAGTATGTGACCCAAGGTCGCGTCAGGAAAGTGGGGTTTGAAAAGCCAGCGCTCGAGAAGGTGAGCACTCTGGCATTTAAAAATTGCCTGGGCAGTCCCGTTGGCATTCCCCGGTAGGGGCGTCCCAGGCAGTAAGCAATAAACTTACTCCTCCCGAGAGAGGGGAGGTGAAGCCTGGGAGGATGGACCTCCTAGAACTGAACAGGACAGACCCATAGTCCGGCGTAAATCAAGCCTCGAAGGCCAAGACAATACCAGTCTATTGAGTGCAGTATCCATCGGAACAGATACTACACTTTGATCTTAGCCAAAAGGGAAGGTCAATTCATTTATTTACTCCTCTCCAGGAGTTAGGCACAAGACCAGTTTTATCTTACTCCCACAAGTAAGATGTGCCCCAAGGTCGGGTCGGGAAAGTGGGGTTTGAAAAGCCAGCGCCCGAGAGGTGAGCACTCTGGTCATTAAAAATTGCCTGGGCAGTCCTGTCAGCATTCCCCAGTAGGGGCGCCTCATGCAGTAAGCAATAAACTTACTCCTCCCCAAAGGGGGGAGGCGAAGCCTGGGAGGGTGGACCTCCTAAAACTGCACAGGACAGACCCATAGACAGGCGTAAATAAAGCCCCGAATGCCAAGACAATACCAGGCTATGTGATGCAGTATCCATCGGAACAGATACTACACTTTGATCTTAGCCAAAAGGCCAAGCCAATTCATGAGTAGCATACAAACATTCGGAAGGTCGTTGCTTTTGATGTAAGCATGACACTCAAAAACACACACGTTATTGTATTTATATGTGTCTACCCGGTCGTCCCCTCCCTACCTCTCTTCCCCTTCCCCTAAAAAAGTAGGAAAAAATCTTGGAGGTTGGTGGGATCGAACTATAAACCAGTCGGGCCGAAGTCAAAAATACTACGTCGATAACAGTTGCGTCAAAGGGAAATACTTTAATATTTTTCGAAAATTAGGCGAGTTCAATGTTTTTCAAAATGTAGGTGCGGCACGCATGCGCAGAGCTTTAGCCGGGAGCGTGACACACGAACACACACGCTATCGTATTAATATATAGATAATAATAATATGAATAATGTGAATAATAATAATATAAATAATACTAGTAAGTCATATGTAAGTTGTAACAGAAATAGAATAAAACCATATAAAGAAGACGCGCCAACCCGAAAATAACTGAATCTGCAAGAAATCCTAACAAATATAGCCAACTTCCCCCAAAGAGGGCATCAGTCGCGGTTAAAAAAAACACAAACTAGTCGTAAATGCTCAAAGAGGATTGAAAAACCGAGGAGAGGGAGCACTAACCAGGCATCAACTGAAAGAGTGCGTACGTTACTGGAATCTTAGTGATGCTTATTGCCACAAACATCCTAGAGAACACCAATCATTTTTGCCTTCTAGAAATCAATGGTAACCGGGTGTTGCGATGAAGCAACCTAATTAGCAATATTTATAGAAGTACTGGACATTTTGGAAGACTTGTTGTCACTCAGACTCCAGGTGACACTACGACTTAATTTCAGTGAGCTATCACTGATGATGACCTCTGTGCGAACTCCTACTGTGCAAATAACTACGATGTTTTAAAACAGGATAAACAAAAATATCAGTGTAATATAAAAATGACCCAAATACCTGCCGGGTTGAGTATTTTTGTAAACGGGTATATGTCTTTCAGTATGCAATATTAACTAAGAATAGCATATACTAAAATAACACATTTCTTACGAAATATTATTCGGGGTGTATTTTTAAATATTTAAAATAAATCATTGTTATAAAATGTGTGTGTTAAGGGGTTAACTTTAAAGTAGCTATAAACACACTACCAATATGAATTGTATAACGCTAAATATCGATGTCAGTTGCGTCGGGTGACAGAAAGTAGAATAAGGACTGTATACGGGTATTTTTTATTAGACACATTTGATAATATTAGTAATAAAAACAAAAGCAATTTATCGGATGTTATATATTGTGCGATTAAACTGAGTCGAAATACAATTCCTGTACAGGTTACTTACCCATTTTTAGTATAATAGTGCGGTTAACAATATGCAATACACAATTCATCTACTTTCTCACAACCTAGATGTCTCTTGCACGGCAACACGCAAGGTTAAAAACTTACTCAGTTCATTTCAAACTACGCCTTGCAATCAACAAACTAGGTCCTACTAAGGACGGAAACCAAACTTGATAATATGATCTTAAACTTTTTTCAATGTTCTGGATATCAAAGATAAAAAGACCTAACACTTGCAAAGCATGTACACCAAATTCAATCCTTGCTATAGTAATGAAAATGGACTGCTGATCAACACCGTTCGAGATAAGAATAATTGTATATAACACCATGTGTGCGTCAATCGAACACACGATAGGAAGAGTCTGAATCCTCAGAAAATGACCTGCAGCAGTATTTGTTCAAAAATGGATGGTCACATTCAAATTTATCAAGACAATGTTCCTTTCCTTTTACTATTATTAAAACCCCTTCTAAATCAGCGACCACTTTGGCTGATGAAATCCTTTGCAAGTATCCTGCGTTAAAACTCCTCAATCTAACATTCACAAGTAATATACATTGGATACATTCGTAGAAGTTATTGCTAAGTTTGCTGACAAATTATGTGAGCTCCTTCTACCAGGGATAGGAAACTTCTCACACCTCTCAGTATGCTATCTCTCTATAAAGCCATTATTCGCCCATAGATGGAGTATTGTTTCCACATTTAGGCTGGTTAGCTAACAACTAGTTGCACTCTTTTGTACAAAGTGCAAAAAGTGTGTTTTATTTAATAGGTCGCGCCCTGTGTACTAATCACTGTTCTATGCATATGTTTTATTTTTACAATTCTGCGAAATGTGCAACTATGAACTTACGATACTAGCACTTCTTCAACGTAAATACATTAAGCAATTCTGACTATCAGCACAGCCCCGCCCCTTTAATTTTGAGGTCCATAGATGTCGGAATACATACTAGACAAGTAGTTTCTACTTTTAGACCGCTTGCCTGTGGAATTCCCTCGAGTGCTTATGTTTCCACAAATGTACCAACACGCGGACATTGAAATGTAATATGGACAACCGTTTTTACTGCAAAACTCCCCGCTCATAATTACTCACTTTGATTTAGTCACTATATAACAGTATCGTTTACATTTCAGTTACAATATACAGTTACAGGTTTAAGTGAATAACAGTTTAAAAAAAAAAAGATTTCTTTATTCAACTACGGTTTGTCTACATTCCATCTATATATATATTTTTTTAATATTTTGTCAAAAGTTGACCATATCATGTAGGCAATCTATATTCATCATCATTACTTAAAGTGCTATTATTATCTTCAATACAGCATATCTGACCGACTTCGATTTGTAAAAAATATCAATTTCTTTAAATCTCAATTTGATCGAATAAATCGAGTGTCAATGAATAAATAAAAACACCACGGTAAATCAGCTAATCATAGCATTGTTCATGATGATTATTATACGACACAACATTACACGTGTAGGGGGCCAGATAATGCAGGAAATTATTTATGAGTTTATTAAGAAATATAAAAATTGATTAAAATCTAATTAAAATATTGTAGGATAGTTAGAAACAATTTGATGAACTAATGCACATTTTTTAATTAGACCTATTTGTCAGAAACAGAAAATTATGTGATGAATACACTTCACACAGTGTAAATAAAATATGATTGCTGATATGTAAGTTAATCAACTTAAAGAGAATATGATGTTGTCGATGTAATCTGTCACACAGAAAAACACATTAAATATGTAAGTAAATGTTATTTATTTCGTGTAAGTTCTCTACATGTTTCAAAGGACAAACCCTAACAGCTGTTTGGTGCCCCACAGTGTATCCCTTTGTCATCATTTTATAGGTTCCTCGTATTGTGTTAAGCAGATTATACTGATTTTTGTACAATGGCTAAAACTTCCTGAAACGTAGTACAATAGATGAGATCGACACGTCGGGATAAATAGATGAGTATCATGTAATCTTGTGTATATGAGTGGCTGTACTACGTGTTATTTTGAATAAGTTGTACCGACATTAGATCGTCTCGGAGCTAATGTGTTCATTTACGTACTTATAGACTTGAGAAATCTAGCAACTTCATATACAATTCAGCTGCATATGAGATACCATATTTTATTAAATAAGTAGTTATCAAAGTACATTTTACAGTGGGAAGAATGGCGTGACCTGATCTTATCTTTATATATGTCTCTGTGTGTATGTGTGTGTCTATATGTGTGTGTGTATACTAGCAGACGCACTAACATTCCGTCGTGAATTAAAGATACACTTATTTATTAGAGAGAAGTAAAACAAATATAAGCTTTTTCACTCTAAATGCCTTTTAATCATTTATTGGCTTTTTTAGTTTAATAATAACAACTCAAAATGCAAGATGTATGAAGGTAACACTTATTTTACATATATTCATGTAAATTTAATAAGAGTGTCTAAACTTGTTAGTGTTATATGTTCTAGTCCTGGCTGTGCATGGCACTTTATCTATCTTCTCCTCTTCCAAATATTCCGCACATCATGATGTTGATCGTTACCTCTTATTAAGATTACAAAAAATTATCACAATTCCGTACGTTGCTCGTTTAAAATGTACGAAAAGAATTGAATGTAAATGTTAAAATGAGTAAATCGTACATAGATAGTTTGCACATACATCTATAATATATTTTCCTTATTTGTGTAGCTTCCAATTGTAACTTCTACTCGTTTAAATCAAGTATGAAATCATTATACCACAGCATGTATATATTCTAATGACGAAGCTTACTTTATTTAACTTGCAAGTGGAGAGCAAAAGTTATAATCATAGGGGGCTCCTTTGTTGTGATTTTTTACGAATCATTACGATTACGCGATTCTCTATCGATTTTGGAAGAAAATCGCAACCACATCGAAGACAGACACGTAGTAGCTCTTTTCCATATCCATCTTATAATTCGGCATTAACTTAAATGTAACCGGTGTTCTTACAACAATGATTGTATATCTTGTCCTTCGAGGGCAAACATTGACAATACGTAGGCATCAATTAATAAATATTCTCCTAAAATTTCAGTTATGTAAGTAGTTTAAAATGTTATTGGAAGTATAATGTTGCCCCCCTCCTCTGACTATTAATTCAAAGATTTCAAATGTGTGTATTCATTAGACACGAATTAAGGAATACTCTCTGAATGTCTATTTCATCTTAAGACACTATTAAACTGACACTTTTAATGTTAGTATATTTTTCAGAATCAAATCATTAATAGATGTTGATCAAACGTGGAATAAGTATCCTAGATATTGGTTTACTATCATGATGTATTGATATTCATCTTCGTACGATGACGTAAACTCGATGCAAACTAGGTATGCTTAAATAATGTATTTTACCCGGTTTGCAAACTGTATCACATTTCCCTCGAAACATTATCTCAGGAATTGAAATTAGGGTCGCAATAACATAAATATTTGGTTATAATATTGAAGTAAGCACATCACAAACAAAATATTGTCTGACAATATACATTGTATTTTCAAAATTGGAATAACGTTAGTTTTGGTTTGATGATAAAAAACTGACAATCTACACATGAGAAAACAATACTCTTATTAATTCAACAGAAAACAATTATCGGTCATTTGATTCTGCCATACGTATCTTGTGATTAATGCTATATATTCCCTTTTCTACGAACTTAATTGCAGTAATGACTACCCGAGACGATTTTCAAATCGGCAAGTCCGTGTTTAAATCATATCGTATATATTGTGTTCATGTACGCGTTATGTCGTTGCAAAGAGATACACCTGCACTTACATATAGCTATAACTAAAACTACAACTTGCTTTTAGTTATTCGCAAATTATTGCTGACACCTTTATATGTATAATAGCTTAAAAGAGTCAATGGACACAAAAAAGGAAAGACAGACTAAATCTCTCATGCCATTAGCATAGGTGTAATATCAAGTCCAGGACTTCTTATGTTTTATGCAAAACGCTAACAAAGAAAACAAACATAACATAATAGGTGATATTGTTCATATTTGTATTTCTCAGAACGCATTCTCTGCAACGCTAATGAATATATACGCTGCCAAACTAGAACATTTGTACAAGTTTTAGTAAGAGAATTTCAGTGAGGAAGGACATTTTTTCCAAGCCTGCTGCTTAAAACGCGCAGAGACAAATTCCCACCGATCTGCCACAGTCGAATACATATCTATAAGCAATTATTTCCGTTAGAAGATTTCATTCTCTATACTACAGCCATGGATCCGTACGTGCCGCGCCGTATGTACATAATAATTTAACCGCACGAAAATCGTGATATAAGCATATTCACAAAGAAAAAGAACACTCACACTAATAGAAAGCCATTATAATAATCTATTCAATATAGAGTTTTTTGACATCGCATTTTATGTCAGAATCGTCATTAGATACGAATTTCAATACATATTTATAATTTATTTTATCACATTTCACAACAAAAAATTATTGTAATTGTATGTCTTCTGTCTGCTATAGTCTGGGACGTAACAGGAGCAAACGAAAAAATGAAGCTAGATAGATTAAGAAGTGACATAATGAGCTACGAACAGATTCTATTGAGAAAATCCGATTTTCATTATTGTAAAACATGTACTAGACGAACCACTAATTATTTGTACACTATATTTCTTTGCTTAAAAGTGTTGCATCATGTTTCTTTATTATCATTATCTGAAGTAAAAACATATGAACAAATATTATGTATGTATAGCAGCCAATAAATAATGATTATATATATATATATATATATATATATATATATATATATATACATATACATGTGGGTATACGTACGTGTGTTTATATGTGCAACAATGCGATCAATTTACAATGAGTAAAACGTATAAAAAAACTCAATTCCTGTGTGTATGCGTGTTTTTTTGTGTGTGCTCTATACAAAAAAAAACGTTAGATAATCCAGATTAAATCTAAAAGTGTATTTTATATCAGATTTACTAGGAAATACAATGTACATATTTGTGAATCTCTAAGTTCTTACGTAATTGAGATATGTAACAAATTCGTCAGGCGTGGGCCATGTTTTTCACTCAGTTTTTTAATCAAATTTCAATCTAGTTATGTAATAATTTGAGAATACTGAGTCGTTACTTTCGGAAACAACTTTTTTTATTTAATTTCACGTTTTTTAACGCTAGTCCTCTCCAAATAGAGGTGGAATGTAAAGAGATTCGGTGAGTCAAGCGTTGTTCAATCCCCAGCCGCACATTTCCTGAACATGAGTGTAATGAGGCAAAACTAAATTAATCTCAGCCGAACTTCTTGTGAACATGAGTCTTTGGTGAGGCAAGGGTGGCTAAATCACAGTCGCACCTCTTCTGAATATGAGTATGTGGTGAGAAAGCGGTTGCTCAATCACTAGCCGCATCTTTTCTGAGCATGATTCTCTAGTGAATAAGTGTTGCGTAATCCAGCCGTACCTTTTCTTAAAATGAGTCTATAATGTAGAAGTCAGAATCGGAGGTTTTAGAAAAAGTCATTTTTTCATTCACTTTTTTCATTTATTGTTTAAAATATTTTTTTAAATTTAGTGTGTTCATTTATTATATCATTTAAAATATCACGACACATTTGGTGGAAGTATAATACATTTCAAAATGTCAAATAATGTTTAGTTTTTTCTTGTTTTTTTACTAGCAGGGTTACACGACGATGCCCGGAATATAGTAAGTAATTTGATTTATTAATTACAATTAATGTTTGACTATTTGACACGCGAGGTAAATCTTACTTTAAAAACCGAAACAAAATATCGAGATAAAACTTACGAAAACAACAAAACCGCGAGTTAAATCTGACTAAAAACAAAGTGGTGCGTTTTACTTTAAAAGAATCCCCGCTGTCTCTCTCTTTCTTTCTTTATTTCTCCATCTCTCTCTCTCTCCGTCTCTCTTAAATCTATAACACATAAGCATATCTCTTCCTGTTGATTAATTTCTTATTTAAACCCCAAAATATTAAGAACGAGCGAATATTTTTGCCCTATTGAAAGTGAAAAACATTATTTTTACTATCAGTTATTGCAATAAGGTTTCCTCTTCTTTCCTCATGAAAATTAAATTTGAGCACTTAATCATTCATTGATTTTATTATTAGCAGCTATTTTTAAGATTCAATTTCATTCTAATTTTCTCTGCTCGTAGAAATACATTTCCATATGTGATTATTGAAACAATCCTGACACACACACGTTTTCTTTTATTATACTGATTCATCTGAAGTATATGATCATCTCATTCCTTCGAACTTCTCGACTATTTTTCATAAATAAATGGATGAAAAGTTAAAGAATAATATATAATAGAAACTCCTTTTTTTGATTAACTCAAATGCAAGAAAATTAAAATTAAAAATATTCTCCACAATAATTCAGTTCATTGCTAAATATTGAAATGAATAGCAAACTATTATTCACATCTTGAATATTGTCCATTTGTTAGAATTCGCTAAAATATTGTGCATAGTTTTTACTCGTGTTTAAATAGGTGTATATGCTTTAACTCTTTATTTTTATTATTATTTTATTAAAACTGTGTTCTGCAGCTACGGTAGTCAAATGACACCCCGTAGCTGCAATCAGTGCTCTATGCTAGTCCCAGGCCATCTGGCCTTGTCTTGCGCAACTCCTTATAATGAACATGATTGGGTATTTATGTATATATACACACACACACACACATATATATATATATATATATATATATATATATATATATATATCCGCCCTTTAACTAAGGAGTTAGTGCAAGTAATGAAACTGCTGAAAGAAATCATTGCGATTATTTAGCAGAAAGCTAATACAAATATAAATAAATTCAGATGAAAATCCTCAACTCTATATCCATAATGATACATAGTAGTTATTTCATTGTGTTCTTCTTCCTATCGCTATTCATATGTTTTTCACGCGTTTTGTTGTTTTTAAATTTCAGGTTAAGGCGTTTTCCTCTTTTATTTCATTAGTTTTATTTTATTAACTCCACCGATTTAGACGTTGTTTTAGATGAATTGCAATATCAATGCGAACATTGAAGCCTTATTCGTCCGTCATTTTTGACGGAAAGTGAAATCTGGTGTAAAGTACTACAAAAGATGAATCCAACTGTCTTGTATTGTCATTGTGAAACATAATAGAACTATGCTGGATGAGATGGATTGACACATTCAGAATTGATAAAGGCGATAAAATTGGATGGATTCTGATAGTTGCGCCTTGGTATAATTTTTAAAGCTATTTGAATGCTCTACATTAAGCCTGCATACTATAACAATCTACATTTGTTTTCTTGTTGATTGTGTTCAACTAACGTACTGCTATCTTACCGGATATGACGTTTTTAAATTACTTATAACAATGTGTTACTTACACTTATTTGATGTGATTTCCTTGTATATTTCAGGTGACTATATTTTTTCAATACTTTTTCAAAATTCGGTATTTATAATCATATTTGTAATACTAACAATAATATGATATATGTGGTTACATATTTGACTAATATGTATTACGAACATACATACACACCACTGCCTCTGAAAGAAGGATGGAATGCCTCTGACAAATGTCTTATTACAACACGACAGATACTACACGATCTTACAAAACTTAGAAATTATGGTTTAAGGATAGCATGATTATACACAAATCTATACTACCGCATCTATTCCCAAAAATGAAAAGGAAACACTGGGTGGATGGTAATATAAGGAGAGGCGGGTGCAAGCTTCATGTGCTCGATAGTGTTCAACGCTCGAGCGCAACTTTGCTTTTTCGCAGGAAGGCAACATTTTTGTCATCGTAAACATGGCTCTACTGACTATTACATTTTAATGAGGCATCAACTATACATATCTTTTAAATATTAAAGTGTTTTATACTTACATACAACGTCGTTTCGGGTTTACCACCCTCATCATTACAGGAGTGGCAATCGTTAGCACACCTCGAACGGACAGATCTCCGTGTCTCAATAATTCTCTCCTGCTCTCTCTCTCTCTCTATCCATGTGTAACCACCATTTCTTAACATAACATTATACAACAATTATGTTTGTCACGACGGTCATATGCAACACTACTTTATTCGATCCTTATTTAGATGCCTTAAATTTAAGGGAAAATGAGTACTTTTGGACATGAATTTTTATGCTGATGAATGATTCGTATAATTGTTTCATGTTTGCCAAAGTCAGGAAACACTATTTCAAGAATATACTACTTTTCATTAAACTAACCAGGATTTCTAAGTATTTCGAAGGTTAAATTCATCACTGACAATGATATAACTACTGTCTGCACTCGGATAATATACTAAACATTCTTCACCTATTTAGATTTTAGCATTGTTTAACTCGTAAAACTACTCTTAACGAGATTGTGTGGACAATAAATTATAGTGAATAAGGGTAATACGCCATGTGTATTAAAGGCCGAATAAGTTAATAAGGTTCAATCAAATTTGCGAGTATCACAAGTGGGTGCCTTTCTTTTTTTCCGATAGGAAATTATACGTATTGATTTTGGCGTTTGTTGGCCGTTATATGAGACCATCTGGCTCGTACGCTGAGTTAATTATAGAAGCGATTAAATAGACGTATGACTCAAACTTATCGATTTGGGATCGCACAAGAAAACAAAACTTTATTAGTTTTATAATGTTGGCCCTGGACGATAAAGAAAAATCAGAAGCAAATGAATAAAATAAATATTCGTTGAATATATACTAGATAAGTTGCATCGATGTATCCGTGTATGTCTCTATTTACTTGACTCTCCAACGAGGGTAGATTTTAAAGACAGGATTGGGATAAAAATAACAATTGCTTCGGTCTACAATGATTTCTCCCTCACTGGCCGAGGACAGGCGATATGAAGTATAGTATCACAATATATATTATTTACTCCTTCCTAGGAGTTAAGCACAAGGACAGTTTTATCTTACTCCCACAAGTAAGATGTGACCCAAGGTCGAGTCGGGTCGGGTCGAGAAGGTGAGCGCTCTGGCCATTAAAAATTGCCTGGACAGCCCCGTCGGCATTCCCCGGTAGGGGCGCCTCAGGCAGTAAGCTATAAACTTACTCCTCCCCAAAGGGGAGGCAAAGCCTGGGAGAGTGAACCTCCTAGAATTGCACAGGACAGACCCATAGACCGGCGGAATCATGTCCCGAAAGCCAATACAACACCGGTCTATAGTGTGTAGTATCCATCGGAACAGATACTACACTTTCTTCTTGGCCAAAAGGCCAAGAAAACACTACTCTTACTATTAGCGTAAAATCAATAATCGTTTTGTTTATATCTGTTTCTAAATAGCTCTGTTTATGGATGAGTTAAAAAAAATAAGACGAAAAGACAATATTAATGCTAATTTCGCATGGAGGAGTACTTCGAAATATGCTACTGTCTGTGTTCGCATCAGACACAAATAAAAACAGACATACGTTTTTTTTACATTTTAAATGATCAAAATTCATAATAAAGAATAACATTGTAATATGAGTTTCAAGGTAAGACACCAGGCGTATACAGGATTCATGATGTATTTCCGAATCCCGCATTATAATACCGGACTAAACTATTTGAGTGGTTGTCTATCTAAAAAAAAATGGAGTAACAGACAGTAAACAAAAACCTTACCAAACCCTTACTAAAGATCACAGATCTACGAACGCCTCACTAGCATCCAGTAATTGCCGCAGCCAGAATCACGCAAAATCTTGTGTTAGGTAAGTAAATAGTAAAGGACAATGACGTCAAGTAGTGAGCCTTTACTATCAGGGATACTTTTTTTATTAGAAGTAGTGTTCCAGACATATTATCTTAATATATACCCACATTATGTAATCCGATCAAATAGACATCCATGTTTTGTGATCAACTGTGTGGTTACATGTAATCAAATAAATGGCTAGATTGTGTAAGCTGGTTGTCCCTTTAAATGTTGGTGTTGCATACTAGTCTGGTTATTTAATTATTAGCAGGCACCCATATATTCGCACTAATGTTCTCTTAAAATGCTGTTGTTGAAGACAGTTTCTCTAATCCGAATTGAATACCAAACATAGCAACACAAGCTAAACATTTCTCTTTATTTATTAATTTATTTATTTGTTTGTTGGTTTATTTTTATTAGAGTATTCTTTCAAGAACATTAACATTGCAGGTTTCACAAAAAAACTGCTTCTACAACATCCATTTTTAACCTCGCCAACCTGTAAGATTATGAATCGCGCAGTTTAGGCGTATTCAGCTCTTTGTATGAGATTAAATTTCCCAATCCTTCCGGTAACGTCACAGTCTAGCGATGTCTACCAGATTATGTTGTTCAAAACGTTAACTATCCTCCCTATTTATTTAGTACGCCAGGGACATTTTTGTGTATTAGAAAGCGAATGTTATGATACACTTAACATAACTCCCCTATTTGCAAATAGCTTATCAATTAAAATAGTACAACCCCATGAAGAATTTAAATCATGAATATGAAAAAAGGCTTTAAATGGAAAGTTGTAACAATGCAATACCATTAAATGCGTGCACTGTTATTTGTAATCATCTTATTGTCTGTATGTGAAGCGTGTATTGGTTTGCATCTTTGATACCATTTTTCTTATGTGGTAGCATCTGATCTTGTCATAAGTTGATGACAATAAACGTCGTTCATTCCACTCCCACCTTAAAGGTTTAATTCTCACCTTTCCTTGAACTGTCGTCATTGCCTTCTCTTCTGCCAGCTTCTTAAACTCCCCAAAACATATCCCTATAAAACAGATATATTGTATACTAATATACTGGTCGAACTTCAGAAATCCTAACTTAGAGAAAATAAGAAGTGTTTGTGACTTTTGTTGCATGACTAATACCTCCTTTATTTGATTTATTTAATAACGAGTTACCGCAAAATATGTGAAAAGCCATTTGAGGATAAAGGGTACATCCATGTAAAGAAAGATGGCAAGTACAAATAAATGAAATAGTCGTGTATATTGTTATTTCCCAGTGTAGTATCACTTTATGCTTGCTGCCGGATAACGATGTGAATTTTATAGTGAACTTTTATTCATTCTTTAGGAATTTCTAACGTAAATGTATTTTTTTAGTTTTTAAATGTCTCACTAGAAGCATAATCTCAATAGTTTATAAGAATTTATTTTCAATATATTGTAATGTATTTTGCATGAAACAAAAAAAAAATAACACATTGTTTTTTTGCTTCTAAATTTTTAATACATCCACATTACAGGATGTATCAAGAGAGAGACATCATTTAAATAAAAAACAAAACTGTTGTTAATTTGTAAATAAGATGTTGTAATCGTGAAGCAATACAAACGATATTGAATTCGTGTACAAATGGCATATCATCAAAATACATTATTTGAAAATGTCAAGGAAACGCTTCTTTTTTTCTGAGAATAGTCCAATCAACGGAACTCACAGTTGCCATCAGGTTAACGTTTACTGCTTATATCGGCGGGTTCATTCGCCGTCGAATATGGCAAGTTTGTAACTTGGCAAACAACGACTGCGACAAGAAGGTCAGTGGATATAATCAAAAAGGGCCGAGGTTAACATGGCTAGACGTCAAGAACGTGAGTATCGAACTGTTGGTGTAGGGTTAATCTGGCTAGGAGATTTGAGGTGAGCTTAAAAACGTAATTTTCATCTTATTGATTTGATGTGAACGTGATTAGAGATAAACAACATTTTGTTCTCCGATTGCTGCGACACGTGTTCCCACAAGCACAATAGTGAGTACACATAAACACACACGCATATATATATATATATATATATACATATATATATATATATATATATATATATATATATATATATATATATATATATAGCATTAGATAAAGTTAAAGAATATAATAAGGTGCGAATGAAATTGCATTAGCATTCAATGTACAAGCAAAGTACTTTAAAGTCCTTAACTCATGAGTTTTCAAAGAAAATCTACTCCTCAGAGGACCATTACCGTAATGGCATTACTGTAGGTTATAAAATTAAACTTTGAAAATATATTTAAAAGATTTACATAAAAATACATAACAGTATATATCAGCCCAAACATACATTTTTGCTAAACTTATACAGTTCATCCAAGTCATAAAGTTTAAAACAGCTTCACGAAAGATATCAAAGAGGTTGATTAAAAAACAATCAAGGTGGTGAATGTTATTCCAAAAACGAAAACGTTATCCAGGCGGAGACATTTGTTTGCTATCGATGCAGTATATGCCAGTGAAAAGTGTATCCAAGGTGTATGCAAATTAATAAAACGATAGAAAATAACAAATCATATGAAAAGTTCAGAAAAACACTCACTTGGTGTTGAATATTATAATGTCCAAATTCAGGGTTCTTATGAATTTAGACATTATAATATTCAACACCAAGTGAGTTTATATTTTCCAAGAGATTTAATTGAATATCAGTTTTCTTTCCTTCACAATATAGACTAACGTTAAACAAAAGAAATTGTCAGTATCAAATATTGATTTTTTTGTGGGGGGGATGTAAGCTATTGGTGACATAAGTCGGGGGATATACCGACTTTACTTTAAAATATAGATTATACTACAGCTGGAGTAACACAAAGGGTTTTAACTTTTCCTATATGGGCAAAATACATGCTAAATATAAATACATTGAGAGTGAGTTTAGTTTGAATAATGACAATTTTAATTGTTATAATAAGCCGTGGTTGTCAGGAGCTTTATCAAGCGACCAATTGAGTGCTAAGTTACTGCCTCTCAATGTAAGTATCTTTAATTGTGTGTAGTTTGATTCTCTCCTCTTGTTTCATATATTCTGTTCAGCCTGGAGGCCTAAACTCTCTATGTTTGTTTACAGTCATAGGTAAAAATGTAAGTATAATTTAAATCAGAAACTAAATGAAAAATCCACTCAAGTACTATTAATTAACCGTAGCTCAAGAGCAAAATGTAAAACAGTTAAACATAGAGAAGCAGACGTAGCAGAGATAACTATTTGTCATTTTTTAATAAATTAAACTAGCTTTACAAACTC
Source organism: Sepiola atlantica (assembly GCA_963556195.1). Lineage (NCBI taxonomy): Eukaryota > Metazoa > Mollusca > Cephalopoda > Sepiida > Sepiolidae > Sepiola > Sepiola atlantica. The sequence goes on along the minus strand of OY744521.1, from coordinate 160,127,269 downwards.
ACTTCTCCCGGTTCAAAAATCGTAACCGATCCCAATGCGTGCCCAAAAAAGTTTTATTTTTAAAGTATATATTTATGATTTTCTGTTGATTCTTCCTCGTGATTCATGATTTTTCTGTTATGCATAGCTTACACTTTCACATATAATTATTCACTATGAATTGCTGATTCATTGCAATAAAAATAAAATATCATTAAAATAACTTCAAACAGAATATTTAAAAGAAAAATAATTTAATTTCGAAATTAAATCCATTACTATTTCTTACAACCATATGTAATAGATATGTTTGAGAAAAAGCCTGTAATAAGCTAATAGAAATATTAACCCGTTAGAGAAAATAACAAATACTAGTTTTGCTTAGCTAGCTAGACTAAACGCCACGCGTACATATATGAATACCCGGTAAACGAATTGCATTCATTTTAGCTTGTGGATTCTTTACGCAGATATACACTCAGAAGTCTCTAGCGTAATTGCCGTAACTATATTTTCATAACTATATATATATATATATATATATATATATATATATATATATATATATATGGGAAAATGAAAAAGGAAAACCAAAAAATTGATGTTTTTTATGTGTACATCAACGTTTCGTCTTTATTTATAAGACTTCATCAGGATGATAAAATAGAGAAAAAATGTCATGCAAGGACAGATACATATAGGGTAGACATATTGGGAAAAATAGAATGAAATTGTTGCCAACTACTGGGTGGACGTCCGTATTAGTTGGAGAAATAGAAATACATTTTTTAGTTTTCCTTTTTCATTTTCCCATCACGTCGGATTACTTTCATCCTTCTCTTCCCATATATATATATATGTGTGTGGGTGTATATATAAGAATACCCGTTCCTTAACGGGTAAAATTAAGTTACTGCATATAACGTTTTGCACCACGTGTAGGTCTTTTTACGACGTTCTAAACACAAATATGATGATACGAAGTCTTATGCTTAGAATGCTTATTCTAATGGTGATCAACATCCATGGCACGATTTTTACATGGTAAAATATTTCAAACCTAAGACTTAAGATTAAGGGATGTAGAAAGGAACTATAATTCAGTTAATCTCCCGTATTTGGTATCTAATTTCAATGTATCCAATTCAATGCAAATCTTAAATATTTCAATTTTTAAATGAAGGGATGTGTCTATATTACGATCGCTCATTAACCTTTACTATACGTAAAACTAACTGAAACTTGAGGAATATTTATATCTAATGTATTGTCAAACAATGTTGCCCGCATTATCCACACTCACGCATCTCAGCTGTGTTCCACAATTCATAAGGATTAGTTTAAAAGGTTATCGAATGCAAAAATATATTAAAGTATAGTGTGCATTTATATGCGTTTAGGTATTAACCATAATGCATATACATGCACACTATACTTAAGAAAAATGTAGAATACTAATTGGGTCATCTGTGTCACTGCGTTGTGAAAGACATATATTAAAGATTATATAACATATAGGTTCATTAGTTATGGTATAACCCTTGTACAATTATATATATATATATATATATATATATATATATATATATAATTACATAGAATCATATAATGACCGGCACAATATTTTTTTTCAACTCTATGGCCTTACATTTGATTACATTTTTAAAAAATAAACACAGAGAAATTCACATTCAACAAATATAATTCTTTCCCCCTCTATCAAGATATGTATTAACTATGTATATTCAAATGGTGAGTGTATTTCTTTTTTCATTTTCAAAAACGTAATCCCCTCGCTTGAATGCTTGATAAGACCATAGGGTCGAAATAAATTATTACACCGGTGATTATGTCATTCCGTATTATTTTATTTTATTCTTGTTCTGTTTATTAATCTGAGCTCTCATACCCGGATTTACGCTTGAGATTTATTTAACTTTTAAACTATGTATACATGCATATATATATAGATATATATAGATATATATATAGATAGATAGATATATATATAGATATATATATATAAAATTTGGGGTTCATATTTTTTAAAAGCATCTAATTGAAATTTAATAAAGAATAAGGTAAAATAAATACCTTTGAAGCATTTAAAGATGCGATATCAATTTTAAAAGAAAAATATATCGAAACCGATTTTTTTTCCTTTTAAAAACATTAATTTTTTTTTAGTTTATAGTAATACAAATATTTCGCCAATTGAAAACTTGGCCTTTTCAATGTGTCTGTATATCCTGATCTTATATTTGCATCACTATAAACTGAAAAAATGAAAGTTTATAAAAGGTAAAAAATCGGTTTCGATTTATTTTTCTTTTAAAATTGATATAGCATTTTTAAATTCTTTGAAAATATTTATTTTACCTTATTCCTTATTAAATTTCAATTAGATGCTTTAAAAAATATGAACCCTAAATGTTATACCTATCTCGTGTGCATTCACGATCTAATATTTGAAAGTGGAAAACAACAACAACATCCCTTAAGCCCAGTTGCATCAACAGAAGCCGGGAAAATCCAAATCCGATAAGATCAGGATATACAGACACATTCAAAAGGCCAAGTTTTTAATTGGCGAAATATTTGTATCACTATAAACTAAAAAAAAATGAAAGTTCATAAAAGGAAAAAAAAATCGTTTTCGATTTATTTTTCTTTTAAAATTGATATAGCATCTTTAAATTCTTTAAAAATATTTATTTTACCTTATTCCTTATTAAATTTCAATTAGATGCTTAAAAAAATATGAACCCTAAATTTTATACCTATCTCGTGTGCATTCACGATCTCATATTTGAAAGTGGAATACAACAACAACATTCCTTAAGCCCGGTTGCACCAACAGAAGCCGGGAAAATCCAAATCCGATAAGATCAGGATATACAGACACATTGTAAAGGCCAAGTTTTTAATTGGCGAAATATTTGTATCACTATAAACTAAAAAAAATGAAAGTTTATAAAAGGAAAACAAATCGTTTTCGATTTATTTTTCTTTTAAAATTGATATCGCATCTTTAAATGCTTCAAAGGTATTTATTTTTCCTTATTCCTTATATATATATATATATATATATATATATATATATATATATATATACATATATATATATATATATATATATATATATATATATATTGTGTATTATTTCAGCAGCTTTCTTTTAAGCACCCATAGTTAAATATAACATACATTTCTGCTTGATTATTACATTTTCTGTTGTATTCATTTTTTTCTAATAATGCTTTTTTTAATCAAGAAACTAATGTATACTTTATATGTATCACTAACATGTTCAATATTGTTCAAATAATGCAATTCATACTGTGACACGAATTCTGACGTCCCGAAATTTAAAGTGTTTATGTTTCTCCTGATATTGTACTGCTCTTTCCCTAGCTTTTTTGTTCATTTGATTTTGTCACCTGATGATGTTTTGACGAAGAATGAAAAAACTTAGTAATACATATGTCATAACTTATTTTCTTAACACAAAAGATAAATAGAAGAATTGAATATATATATATATATATATATATATATATATATATATATATATATATAGTAGAAAGGAAGCATGAGAGTAGTCCGACGTAATATATATATACACACACACATATATATATATATATATATATATATATATATATATATATATATATATATATATATATATATATATATATATTTATTCTGGTACAGAAAAATTAGTACAACATTCGTACCGTCGGTTTCAAGCACGGAAGGTCTTACCCATCCGGCTCTCTTCAGCTTCTGTTGTCATCTCTGAGATGACAACAGAAGCTGAAGAGAGCCGGATGGGTAAGACCTTCCGTGCTTGAAACCGACGGTACGAATGTTGTACTAATTTTTCTGTACCAGAATAAATAAATATTATGCTCTTAATTTTTAACTTTAATTCTTAATTAATTGAGCACTCTGCTGGGATTTTTCCTACCATTCTACAAAGAAGTTATATATATATATATATATATATATATATATATATATATATATATATATATATATACATATTCTATATATACACAAAACACATGCTTGAATATATATATAGTAGAAAGGAAGCATGAGAGTAATCCGACGTAATATATACCCACATATATATATATATATATGTATATATATATATATATATATATATATATATATATATATATTCTATATACACACAAAACACATGCTTGAATATATATATATATATATATATATGTATATATACATTATATATATATATATATACACATATATATACACATGTATACATGAATATATACATTTATATATATATATATATATATATATATATATATGTGTGTGTGTGTATATATACGCACTCCGTCTATGATAAAATTAAAACATCTAATTTGCTTATGTTTCTTCTCGTTTTGCCTTATTGCCTATAGTGTATATTCCAAAAATCATAATGATCACTTCATTAGTTTAAGAGATTATTTTGTATGTAGAATATATACATATATACTAAAATAATCAGTGCTAATAAATCCACCAAGCATAAAACTTCAGCAACACTGGTATTTTTCCTAACGAAGATTAACATCAAGATATAATGATACTAAATGTTATTTTTTTATTCTGATTCCAATGTAGATCTAAATTCATCGTTGGTTTTTCATCATATGTCTAAAATGTTCGACCTTATATAAATAAGACTTAAACAGCCACTAACATTCAAGGAATCTTGCTTAATTGGTATTTAAGAATTATGAATTAAATTTACTGCATGTCTTAAATATGCGGATTTTTCTTAAATAAGAGTCTGTTATTATGCCCCTTAAGCCATCTGTAAACACTTCAAAGTAATTGAAATTTGGGCGCAATTTATTAATTTATGGTTGCTACATGTTGTTAAAATTTCAGCAAAGTGTGCATGTGGATTTTTACTATGTGCATGATACTTAATAAAACAAAGTATATACTTTAGTATCTACTATTACACATAATAACCGTGCTAAAAAAAATCATTGGTTAATAAGCAAACGAGTACATCTTGTAATACAATTATATAAACAAATACATGTACTCATATATATATATATATATATATATATATATATATATATATATATATATATATATATAGATAGATAGAGAGAGAGAGAGAGAGAGAGAAAGAGAAAAGGAGAGAGAAAGAGTGGGATTGACAGATAGATTGGTATAGACATGTGGCTTTATATATGAATAATAGAACCCTTTCATGAAAATATCAATTGTGTCTTAGAGGGCAAGAGTAAATAAAACCTACATTGTTTCGAAATAAATGCTAATTGTTCCATATACTTTTCTTACATGCATATACGGAATAATTATATCCATTCTCAATTTATACACCTATCTACAAATCTCGAAGATACATTATTGAATTGACATAATCATATGTTTATTCGTGAGATTTTCCTACCGTGAAACACGTATTAAACACAAAACAAATAAATTGTTTTTCTAATTATATATGACCTGATAAAACAGCAGACACTTCATTATAAAATCAATCAGGAAAGTAAATTACAATAAACATCAGCTCAAATCATTTGAAGCTCATGTTGACCTCATCAAACGTGTGAATCGGCATGCTTCAAATAACTATTCCTCATTATCTCCGGCAAAAGGGCACCTTGTTTGAAAACAATTTAGAAGAACGTCGATTCAAATTGAATATTTTACCATAAAAACACAGTGTGTATAGGCTACAATGATAGTGTAAATTGTTCTTTTACTTAACCCTTTTTTTATTTTCACGCGTTTCTCTTCAAAATAGAACGTGAACACTATTTGCAAATGATTATATAAAGAAATAAAGTATTTGTTAAATGTCAGAAAACACTTTATTGTGTTTATTAAGTATCATCAATCAGCACCAACGCTCAGGTATTACATTAACAATCAATAAGTTCAACGATGGGCAACATGATAGTCCGAATAATCTTAAAAAACACTCAGTTTGTAATGATTTAGAATATGTATCGGTTTTAGCCGTGAATTTAGAAAGCTTTAACACCAGAAAAACAGACGAAGTTGACTTTTCGTTATACACACACACACACATACACACACATACACATATATATATATATATATATATATATATATATATATATATATATATATATATATATATTATATATATATATGTATATATATATATATATATATATATATATATATATATGCATTATATTAAATGTATCTACATAAAATGTATTATTTTTCGATTTTCAGTATTTACTTCAACAGTGCTCACTAGCTATTTAGATCTAAATAGTAAGTTATGAAAATATATCAATGTTAAGTATGCTTCACATATACGTTTTATCCCGGAAGGAATTATCAGGCTAAAATGGATAAAAAGCATCTCAGGCTGACAATTCCGTACGGGGAGTAAACGTAGAAGCCTCTTTCTCGCTTAATTGTTTAAAAACATATTTTGTATCGCTTAATATATGTATATATATATATATATATATATATATATATACATATATATATATATATATATATATATATAGGTAACTATTTCCTGTATACACATACCATTTTATAAGGAGATATAATCTTTTATGTATCAATTTTCAGTATTGACCAAGCAACAATATTTGCCAAGGAAAGACTAGATAACAAGACATACTACGTGGCTATGACCTCCTTAGATTTTAAAACCAGATATTATGACAACAAATGCTCATTTAAAAATAGTGAACGTCGATATATAACAGCCATAGCAAACCATTATTGGGAGCTCAAGGAAAATGGACGCTCACCAATAATTGAATGTAAAATAATACGACAGGTCAGTACATGTAGAAATTTAGACGACTCGTGTAGATTATGTCTAATTGAGAAATTTGAACTTCTAAATTGTAAAGATCCACGACATCTCTTAAACTGTAGAAGTGAGGTAGCTAACAGCTGACTGCACGGAATAACATTTACTATAGCCTAAATATAAATAAAAACATACATCAACAAATAAATAAATGAAAAAATAAATAAGTAAAGAAAACTAAACTAAACTAAAATCTACCAACTTAAAAATTAAAATCTATAATAGAAATACAATGAACCACGTGTTAAAATAAGTTCATTGACACAACGAAGAATCAGATTATAGGCCAGAACAATAGAAGAGGAACTAGGAAGTAAAACTAGACGGACATTTGTTCGTGAGAAGCCCAACAATTGGCTAAGAGAAGAACAAAGAACCTAATTCGTTAACGAGTTATCCGTGTATGTAAAAACACGCGGCAAAAAAACACCACGCATTTCAGTCCGAGTATTCACCCGGGGATGAAACGCCTCTGTGTAGCTTAATTGCCATAAATATATTTTCATAACTTACTATATATATACATATATATATATATATATATATATATATATATATATATGTGTGTGTGTGTGTGTGTGTGTGTGTGTGTGTGTGTGAGGGTGTGTGTATGTGTGGGTGTCTGTAGGGGTGTACCTGTATACATTATATATACGTAATATATAAACATTCTTATTTATTTTTTACTAAATATTATTATCATAATTTTGATGACAGCAGTTTTGCACGACCAATACCCTTAAAAAGGCTTTCAATCTTATTCAGGCGACTCGGAATAAACAAATAAATTACGAAAATAAATAATACCTGTATAAGATTAAAACATCTGCCTTATACAGAGAGAAATACTTTCGGGTATACACCCATACTTTATATATACTACCAAACATATGCTCCCTCCGGTCGCATATATTTGCTAGGATGCCGGGTCAGAAATGAACGCTTACGCGTAAACTGATGGAGCCCCAGTAATTTCTTGAATGGTTAGACATTGATTTTCTTAGTTCATGACTAAGAATATTTTTAGTTGAAAATAAAGAAAAACATTTTTCGACCCCACCTCGATTTTGGTTTCCCCCCCAATAAATATTAATATTTTTAGTTTACAAAAAAGAAGAAAAAAATTCGGACACCCCCTCAAATTTGTTTTATTTTACTCTCCCCCATAGAAATATTTTTAGTTTAGAAAAGAAAAAAAAAATTGACCGCCCCCCCAATATTTTTTCATCCTCCCTCATACACATAAATATTTTTAATTAAAAAGAAAAAAAGCCGTAAAAAAGTCGAATACGACGAACACGATTAGTTATTTAAATGCTCTCAAGAAGTAGTTTACCTGAATTAAATTCATTAGATTGGGTGTGTTTTTTAAATAGTAATTTTAAAATCAATTATTATTTTAATTAAACAATTTGATTCAATAAATGTGTTATAATCAACCATTTAAAAAACTAAATACAGCGAACAGTATTTTTCAAATTGAAAAAAGGTGTACCTGCCATAAAACAATAAATCAATCGGTACTATTTTACTGTAGGACAGGCGCTGACTTTTACCATGAGTCTAACCCTAACTATAAACCTTAACCCTAACCCCCACTTTGACCCTGACCCTAGCCCTAACGACGGGGTCAAAGTGAAAAACACCAAAAAATCAAATACAGTGAACACGATTAGTTATGTAAATGCTCTCGGAAAGAAAGTTAACCTAACTTAAATTCATTGGAATATGTGTGTGGGGTGTGTGTGTGTTTGTTTAATTGCCTTTTTTAATTAAGAATAAAAACTGCGCGGATAAAATTGTACTAAAGATTACTGGGTCTAAGAGATCAAATAAATCAAGGGAGGCGCGATAGCGCTCTATCCCTTAATAGACTTCAAAAACGACTTATGCTAGAAATCTCATTTCTTTGATCAGTCATAACTCAAAAACCAATAAACCAAATTATTTAAAACTTTGCACAAAATTTTCATTTGGTAGGTTCTATAAGTGTGTGAAATTTCAGCATCATTAGTCAAGGCAACCCAGAGATCCAGAAAGGTCAGGAGTGATTTTGTGTTATCCGTGTGTACGTACGTACGTGTGTGCCACCCTGTATCTCATCAACTATTTGATGGATTCAGCTGATTTTTGGCAGATATAGAGGTTCAAGGGTCTAGTTGATGGCATTTAAATTTCAGTTACCATATATCCTAGTTTTCCAGAAAATTCCAAAAAACCTTATTATCTAACGTATTATGTAGTAATCTGATAAAAATGCTGAGTCACTGAAAACCTCCCATAATCCCTTGCCGGATGTACCCGGTCTTGCCCTAAATTCTGTCCGGTTGCATCAGTAATACCATGACTTCAGTTCGGATGTATCAATAACATCATAGGAAGGCTACGATTTTAGTAGTGCTCTGGATTCCTCCTTGATTTTCTAAGTACTCGGCGTTGTCCAGGAGAAAAGTGCTCAATATCCTAGATAGAGCTACTATAGTAATAAGTTTGTATAATATTTTAACACTATCTACGTTTCACTTCAGTGCACATAGAAATGAAAGGAAAGAAGTTAGAGTGATTTTAGTAATGTTCTAGATGCCTCCTTGATTTTCTAAGTACTCGGCGTTGTCCGGGAGAAAAGTGCTCAATATCCTAGATAGAGCTACTGTAGTGATAAGTTTGTATAATATTTTAACGCCATCTACGTTTCTCTTCAGACTATTGTGCACATGGAAATGAGGAGAAATCAGTAAGAGTTATTTTAGTAGTGTTCTGGATGCCTCCTTGATTTTCTAAGTACTCGGCGTTGTCCGGGAGAAAAGTGCTCAATATCCTAGATAGAGCTACTGTAGTGATATGTTTGGATAATATTTTAACCCAATCTACGTTTCTCTTCAGATTATTGTGTACATGGAAATGAGGGGAAAATAGTAAGAGTAATTTTAGTAGGGCTCGATATGCGTCCTTTATTTCCTAAGTACTCGGCGTTGTCCAGGAGAAAAGTGCTCAATATCCTAGATAAAGCTACTGTAGTGATATGTTTGGATAATATTTTAACGCCATCTACGTTTCTCTTCGGACTATTGTGCACATGTAAATAAGGGGGAATCAGTAAGATTGATTTTAGTAGTGCTCTGGATGCCTCCTTGATTTTCTAAGTACTCGGCGTTGTCCGGGAGAGAAGTGCTCAATATCCTAGATAGAGCTACTGTAGTGATAAGTTTGTATAATATTTTAACGCCATCTACGTTTCTCTTCAGACTATTGTACACATAGATCTGAGGGGGAATTAGTAAGATTGATTTTGGTAGTGCTCTGGATGCTTCCTTAATTTTTTTAATTACTCGGCGTAGTCCGGGAGAAAAGTGCTCAATATCCTAGATAGACCTGCTGTAGTCATAAATTTGTATGATATTTTAACACGATTTACGCTTCTATTCGGAATATTTTGCAGATGAACAGGAGGGGAATCAGTAAGATTGATTTTAGTAGTGCTCTGGATGCCTCCTTAATTTTTGAAGTACTTAGCGTTGTCAGGGAGAATAGTGCTCAATATCCTAGATAGAGCTACTGTAGTGATAAATTTGTATAATATTTTAACAGCATATACGCTTCTTTTCGGGCTATTGTGCAGATGAAAAGGAGGAGGAATCAGTAAGAGTGATATTAATAGTGCTCTAGATGCCTCCTTGATTTTCGAAGTACTCGGCGTTGTCCGGGAGAAAAGTGTTCAATGTCCTAGATAGAGCTACTGTGCAGATGAAAGGGAGGGGTGATCAGTAAGGGGGTGCTTCTGGTGCTTCTACAATATAGATCCCGGAGGTTTGTGCAGAATAGGGACCATGGGTGTTTATACAATATAGGGGCCAGGGGTGCTTCTACAGTATAGGACCCAGCACCAGGGGTGTTTCTACAATATAGGACCCGGAGGCTTCTGCAGAATAGGGACAATGGGTGCTTCTGCAGTATAGGGACCATGGGTTGTTCTACAGTATAAGACCCAGCACCGGGGGTACTTCTGCAATATAGTACACAGAGGCTTTTTCAGAATAAGGACCATGGGTGCTTTTGCAGTATAGGGACCAGGGGTTCTTCTAATATTTATATGTATGGGGGAAAATGAAACACATTTTTTAGGGGGTGTGGAATAATTTTTTTTTTCTTTTTTAAATTAAAAATATTTCTATCTATGGGGGAGGTTAAATTTTTTTTGGGGGGGGGTCAAACATTTTTTTATTTTTTATTTTGCATTAAAAATATTCCTATGTATAGGGGAGGATAATAACAATTGAGGGGGGGTAATTATTATTATTTTTTTAATTAAAAATATTTATATGTATGGGAGAGGATGAACAAATAATTTGGGGTGGGTGGGGGGCAAACATTTTTTTTTCTATTTAAACTCAAAATATTTCTATGTATGGAGGAGCATACAAAAACAAATTAGGGGGGCCAATAAAATGTATTTTTTTCTTTTTTTAACCTAAAAATATTTCCATTTATGATTGTGACACTACATGAATCAACACTATTTTGTATTTCTGACACTACAGGTGCACATTAATATGAGTTCTTATAGATGCGAACTGGGCTATATAGTATGTGCACCCTTGCAGAGATAGGTAAGTATGTAGTATGCGCACCAGAGCCACGATAGGTATGAATATAGTATGCGCACCGGGGCGGCGATAGGTATGTATATATAATATGTGCAACGGGGGTGGGAATAGGTAAGTATATAGTAGTGCATAGGGACGACGATAGGTACATATATAGCATGTGCACAGTGGTGGCAATAAGTACGTATATAGCACGCGTTCTGGGGTTGCGATCGGTACGTATATAGCCCGCGCACCGGGGCGGCGATAGGTACGTATTTAGCATTCGCACCGGGGCGGCGATAGGTACATATTTAGCATTTGCACCGGGCGGAAATAGGTACGTATTTAGCATTTGCATCGGGGCAGCAATATGTACATATTAAGTATTCGCACTGGGGCAGCCATAGGTACTTATATAGTATGCACACCGGCGCAGCATTAGGTACGTATTTAGCATTCGCACCGGGGCGGCGATATGTACGTATTTAGCATTCAGGGGTGGCGATAGATACGTATACAGCATGTGCACACGGGCGGCAATATGTACGCATATAGCATGCGCACCGGGGCAGTGATGAGTATGTATTTAGCATTCGTTCCGGGGCGGCGATCGGTACGTATATAGCACGCGCACCGGGGCTGCGATAGGTACGTATATAGCACGTACACCGGGGTGGCGAAAGGTACGTATTAAGCATTCACACCGGAACGGCGATAGGTACGTATTTAGCATTTTCACCGGGGCGGCGATATGTACATATTTAGTATTCGCACTGGGGCAGCGATAGGTACTTATGTAGTATGCACACCGGGGCGGCAATAGGTACGTATTTAGCATTCGCACCGGGGTGGAGATAGATACGTATATAGTATGAACACCGAGGCGGAGATAAGTACCTATATAGAAGTCGCAGACAGAGGTGGTACTTTTTATGGAAATAGATCATACTATTGCCCTAGGCAACGTAGGAGGAATGGTGGGGAAGAAACACCTTTTGCAAGAGGCCAAATGAGAAAGTAGCCGTGAAATGGGGTGACTAGGGAACTGAAAGGTAGAAATATAAAGAGACGGCTATAGAGAGAGGGAGAGAAATAGAAGTAAATATAAAGATGTTACACACGCGATTTTTCTTCAATTATATGTTTTTATGACCCTGAGCAACGCCGGGTAGCCCCGCTAGTTATATAGTAGATGATATCATTTGGGTCATTAATATCTAACTGCAGTCCTATCCGACATGAAATAGTTGAAGAAGATTTTCTGTGAAGAAAAGTATAAAAGTCCGCAATTTAAAGACTTAAAAGCAAAGGTTTAATTTTGCTCTGTAACGAAACGCAACCAATTATGTGCGAAACGATTCCCCCATCACTCTCTCTCCCCCTCTCTCACTATGTATCTCCCTATCTATTTTTTTTTCTTTTTTGTTCAACTAATAGCGCATACACGCAAATCCAGGCACTTCCCATGAAAAGTGTTCATTAGATTATATTAATTGTACTATGTTATACGAAATATTAGTTGTAATAATTAACGAAAATGAAGTAGTAAATTAAGCATTATTATTATTTATAATGTAGGCCGAAGTATCATTTGAAATGAAGCGGAATATGCGAATTAAGGGAGGCGCGAGAGCGCTCTATCCTTTAATAGACTTCAAAAATGGCCTGTGCTGGAAATCTCATTTCTTTGATCAATCATAACTCAAAAACCAATAAACCAAATTAGTTAAAACTTTGCACAATTTGTATTTATAGGTTCTATAAGTGTGTGGAATTTCAGCATCATTAGTCAAGGCAACCCAGAGATCCAGACAGGTCAGGCATGATTTTGTATTATCCGTGGGTTCGTACGTACGTATGTCCCACCCTGTATCTCATCAACTATTTGATAAATTCAGCTGATTTTTGGCAGATATAGAGGTTCTAGGGTCTAGTTGATTGCATTTAAATTTCAGTTTACCATATACCTTAGTTTTCCAGAAAATTTCAACAAACCTTAAAAATGCCCATTATATTGAGTCAACGCACACACAGACACAATGCATACACTCTTTCACTGTCTTACGCATACTCCACTGAACCTAACCGTAACGACGGGGTTAAAGTTAGCGCGGGTCTCAATGTAACAAAGCACCCTCTATTTGTTAGTATTTTGCGCTTGCTTTATCATGAGCAACCCCCCGGATAAGAGTGAAATACTTTTTAAAAGTAATAATTTGCATTCAAATAACGTGTGTACGATGGACACTCTACTAAAATGGGTTGATATACCGTAAAAACTGGCAAGCTTACCAAAAGAAAACGAAACTGTACTTGCTACTTTCGTCCCTTTCCTTTTTGTTACATATTTTTAAAAACTTTTTGCGATTTATTTATTTGTTTTTTTTTTAATTTTCACTTTTCAATTACGTTTAGTCTCTCTATATATTTTCTCTCTATCACTCTCTTACGAACATACACACTCTCGTTCTTTCGTACGCGCTCTCTGTGTTTCACTGAAAAAACAAAAAAAACAAACAGTGCTTAATGTGAGTTAAAAAAAAATAATAATACTGGCTGTCTCTCGAACCTAAAAGAAAAGAAATAAATGGTTTTAACGTTTAAAGTTATCGTCTGCCAGCGTTTGCGTTGGCACAGCTCGTAAGGATTTGATAAGTGTCATTAGTTTTATTCGTAAATATTCTAAATATATTTCAAGAACAGATATTGGATTTTTTTTATATATGTAGAAGTATTTGAAGCACAGAAATTTATAGAAGTTACCTTTATTTTTGATAATGTTTCATTATAAAATGAAAATAGTTCACATTTCTCTCCCTCTCTCTCTATCTCGTCGTTCAAATGTTTAACCGAAGAAAAGGTGCATAAACGTCGTCTCCTCCTCCTTCCACGCTGAAGCGACAGTAGTGAGCGGGGTCAGTTAATGGTTTAATAAAGTTAATTTTGATCTATTTAACGACTTCATTTAGTTAGCTCAGTGGTAAAGTCACGGCTATTCAGCTAGATGTTACGGTTTCGATTCCATGTCTCTCCATCCAACTTCTTTGTTGTTTATTTTGAATTTCTTTACGTACACATTAACGTATTAATATATAGATATGGCGGTTTCCAGGGAGGGAGGCATCCTATTTTGATTTACCATTCCTACAGGGCGCCATATAGAACAGTTTTATACAGGTAATTCATCAACTACTTGTCCATTTCTTTTTTTCTGTTTCTTGCTCAGAAAAGTACTGATTTTACAAGAATACACCATAATTCTAAACGACACCTAACATTTTTTTAAACATAACTCAATATCATAACTATGTAACATTTTAGCATAGGAATACGAAGGCTTTAAAGAAAACAACGTTGATTAACTCACAGTTAATATAAGTATATATATTAACTGTGAAAAAATGTGTTCTAGTTTGAATTGTATCATGAATAAATATACACTCATCATAATTTAAAAAAAATATTTACCTGTGAATATTGGGAGAAACACTGATTAGTCAAACTACAAACTCTATCAGTTATGAGAAGGCATTGTATTGAGGCATAGCCTTTACAAAAGTAGTGACATTCCATGAAAATGCCAGTATACTGAAATCATATGTCATTAATAGGGTTAAGATGAACATTCATATACACTAAACACTAAATTTACAAAAGCAAACAAATTCCCAAATTTTTACACTTTTATTGTCATTAAGGGTATGCGAGCACAACAGGGCTATGTATTTTACTGGTAGGAATTTTTCTTATAAAAAAATATAATCATTGTTACTATTTTAGCACTGTTAATATAAGCATTGGCAATACACATTTTAACTGGTATTTTACTTACCTTTATAGCATCCTTATCAATCACGCCCGAGTGGAACCATTATACATACGACACAAGCAGCATTGTTATGTATTAAGGAAAATGAATGTATTCTTGTTGTATATAAGTAAATTTTAAGTTTCACACTTTAATTTATTAGAATTAACAACTTTCCGCATTTGTTTTTATATATAAACGATTTTTACTGCATTTTTTCAACAATACAATACATTTTTTTACAATTCAGATTGAAGATCCGCAAACAAGAATTTTAAATCTTATAAATTAAAAAATGTGAACTGTAAACCTTGGTATTTTTCATTTCTCTGAAATTTTCGTTTTCTCTGAACTAAAAGCAGTACTCTACGGCACTAATATCACACATATAGGCAACAGAATGGCACTTTATTTCGGTTCTTACTTTGTAACCTTGCCTAAGGGTTCAACACGTAGCCTACAGCCAAAGTCTAACTTCTTACTGGATCGACCTGGGCCCAGTCGATATTAGGTAGCTTCCCTAAGAACATCAGATCGATCAGAACGTTTGTCAATAAAAGAAGACGATGAGTTCCAGCCGAATTCCCTTCTGAAAAGCCTAAGAGATTTTGTATACACGATTAATTCTTGTTCGATGTTTTGCGCTGAAGAAAAATTCCTACCAGTAAAATACATAGCCCTGTTGTGCTCGCATACCCTTAATGACAATAAAAGTGTACAAATTTGGGAATTTCTTTGCTTTTGTAAATTTAGTGTTTAGTGTATATGCATGTTCATCTTAACCCTATTAAGGGCATATGATTTCAGTATACTGGCATTTTCATGGAATATTATTGGCAGTACTAAAAATGTATTTACGTCTAATTTGTACTACGTTATACTATGTTGATAATTGCTCAAGTGTAATTGATACATTTCTAAGCATCATAAACATTTCTCAAGAGATCCCTATCTTCAGTTTAAAAAAAATTTTTTAACACCGATAAAACTAGTCATACTCAACTTTGTCTTGGATGTCAGAGTACGTAAACAATTAGGTGAACTACATTGTCTTGTCAGTGTTTACAGTTCAGACGAGTACATTGCATGTTTTGAATACTCACTATATTGTATCTTCTCACAGGGACAACGCCGAGTAAATAGTTATATGTACATATATGCATACTATGTTGATATTTTATTTCTCTGAAACTAGAGAAGCATATCACGTAGGTTCTTTACAAACATAAATCATCAGTAACTGACAAAACGACATCTGCTCAACGGAAGCGATAACCTTTGTTTTCCACAAGCCAATTATGAGATTATGCAGCGACCTTACAAACAGGGAATATTGCTAAACCTTTCACATATTTCTTTTTATAGTGGCGAGTTATGATGCATGGGACATAAAATCCACCATGTGTTAAGGGGCACTCGATTGCTTTATGTGATAAACTAGAGTAAAGCACAAAACAATATCTAAAACGTAAGGCGATGATCAATCTAAAACATATTTCAAATTTTAATTTGTGTACATTTAATAAAATTCATTATTCCAGATTAGTGAAACGAAATTTACATTATAAAATTTTTTTTTAGTTTAACTGTGTCACACGCACATGAGTTTTAAAAAGCTTAATTATATCACTCTTAAAAAAAGTGTTATACTTAAACCAACAACTCTATTAGATTTGCTTTCAAATAGAGTAATAGTTTTTAAATAAAAACATCACATGCTTTAAAGTGACACTTACATTTTAAAGTCATTACAAAATGATACAGCTTTAAATAATTAGTAATGCACATTTAATGAACCATATGGGGCATTTAAAGCTTATTTTAGTAAATGTTGAATGAAAATTGATTGGTATTGTATGGGTAAACATTTTATGAATAACATATATTCATACATTTATTGTGTGTGTATTTATACATCATATTTTCATTTAACAAAAAACTATTAAATCACATGGAGTGCATTTGCGTAATAAGACTTCTTGACTTTTCAATTTTCTGCATAGTCCATTTAGAATTTGGATTAAATTAAGTTCCGTGGGTTAGTGGTTAAATATGTGGATCCTTTCTCGAGCGTACTTTTGATTTGATTCATTAAATACTTATCAGGCGGTGTAAATCTTGGTGAGTTTTCTTACTATGTTTTTACTGTGGAGCTTTGTTAACGACTAGTTGTGTATGACTTTAAAATGAGCATCTATAATATTTAGATGCATCATGCGGATTCTAAACGAATGCAATATACAAACGTATGATTTCTTAATGATTGATAACTTGGTAGTGTTAGTTACGATGCTAGGCACTTTAAAATATTGTGACTAGTTACGTAATTCAAATTATTCATTGTGGGGTGTTTAGTTCTTATGTTTAGGGTTTCAAAAAAATTATATATTTTTATGTTGGTATCGTGGTGTATTATTTGAGTATAATTAACAAAGATATCTCTATATTGAAGGGGAAGTCATGTTGTCTTAGGAGTTGGCAAATGAAGCTAGTGTCAAATATAGTAAAGGTAAATCGCTGGAAAAGTGTTGTGGCAGTGAAACTGATTTGACAAATTCATGCAGGTGTTTTTCTTTTATAACTCTCTAAACAAATCAGCTTATACGCCAAGTATTTCTGCCTACAGAGAAAAGGCTTTCGCCTGGTTATGCCGACCGCCTCCAACACATTCGCATAGCGTTTAGATCAAGCCTTATGCACTATGCGGAAGCAGTCATCGGAATAAGCATCACCACACACTTTATTTTCGTATACGTCTTTGCCAATAGACGACTCGGGAATTTAGATCATCCCGCTGCGCTCTGTAAAAGATCGGATGTCCTCTCTAGCAGCCGGATGCGCCCGTTGATTAATTTGGTTTACCCAACCTGACTTACGAAATCACGCAGGGACATGTTGTACAACACTGACATCACTTCGCGTCAGAGTACGATACACATAGTTAACCCTGCACTGACATTTAAATTTAGAAATCACTAAATTATTTATAGTGTGAAAAGTACGTCTTTGGGAATGAAAGGGTAGCACTCGTAGTGCAAAACATAACACGTGGCTGTACGGCATAAAAAAAACAGTGATATATCACAGATGAACTTTCGTCGAAACTGCTTGGCTAGTAGCACAAATGAAGGGACGTTACAACTTAACTGGACACCTGGTTGGATCAAAATATGCGCTAGTATTAAATTTTGACATTTTTTAATGAATGTACTTCGAAATAATGCCCTGGAGAAAACTATTTTTTGTAAGTATAATTTTGACCGGCCTTCATAATGAACTTTATTGATATGTTAAGCGTATTAAACTTCAGAAGAAGTTTCTTGCTTGAAGTGAAACACACCTATTGGATGCGTTTTACTTGCACACTTTTTCTAAATATATACCTTCTTACATAACGTGCTACATTGGACTCTAAAGCCTAAGATAAAAACAGCTATTGCATGCTTTTAACGTGGAAACTTCTAAAATATATAAGTTCTTAAATAGTGTGCTAGATTGGACTGTAAACTATAGCATGCCTTTTACTTGGAAACTTTTTTTATAATATACGTTATGTTATTCTATGTTTGACTAAACTCTAAAACCTAAGGTGAAACACTATTGCATTGCTTTTACTTGCAAACCTTTTAAATATATACGTTCTTAAACTGTGTTATAGATTCGACTCTAATGTCTAATCTAAACACCTACTACATAGAAGTAAGTAGGCGCTCATCACTAGTCACGGATGACAACAAACATTTAATTGGTAAAAATACTATGTTCGAAGGATCGTGTGATAATTTCATATTTTTAAACTCTATTTTAAACTAATAAACAGGTAGAATACATTCGCACTATGAAGGCGGGGTAAAAAAGTAAATATGCATACAAATATACTGTCAAACGATCATTGGTGAAAGCAATATCTCACGCATTGGTGACTGTAATACCAGTTTCCCAGAGGCGACTTATATTTTACACGTGAATAATTGCTATCAATCCTATGACATTTGTGTTATTTTCTGTCTATCATAATTTCCAAATTAATTTGTTTGTAAAAAGATTTACAAATCATAAATGTCAGCTAATGTGACTGAAGATTTAGAAATCTAAGTGTGTATGTCTTGCTATTTGAAGATATAAGTACTACACGAGGAGACTTTGCTACTCTGATTCAACTCCATTACATCCATCCTGACATGGGTCTCCTTACCTCATACACGTTTTTGAACGTGATTTTTCTTTTTAATGAAATCACTGAACACCAGATTTATATAGTTACATTTTTCGAAAATATTATCGGTATTTAACTCTACTCATAACTAGTAAAACTGATACATACAAGAACATAATTTAGCCGTTATACTGCATACATCTACATGACTAAGTATAGCTAGGATACCGCTTTATCTGGGATTTACTCCTCGCATTCGTATGAAGTGCTCAAGATGTATGGTATGAAAATATTGATAACTCAAAAACCTCTTGATTGATAAGTTATAAAATGATGCACAGTCGTCACTGTTATGAAGTCCTATGAAACCAAAACATAGAATTGAAAATAAAATCAAGATGATATAAGATTCGGGACTTTATTGTCTAGAATATGGGCTAAGTAGCAACTCTTAAAAATACATACAACCAAAGTGTTTTTCCGAAAACGTGGGCTTACACCCTGTCCGTGAGTTACATTTGGTTAAGATATCTCTTAAATTACATCACTTCGAAGTTTGAATAAATATCAATATTTTGACTAATGCTAGTGACGAGGTGTCTATCTAGTGGAATCTAAAATACACATTTAAATGTGGGAGGTAATGTTATTCTGGCTGGACACTGCGTTTTTCTTATACCAACGTAGAAATTAAGAGCTAAACACAACAGCTGCGTTCTGGAAGAATCCGAAACAAAAGATCAAACATTTTCAACTGAACTTTCTTCGCAAACCTTTATCTGATCGTGAGAGGCTCGCTACAAATTGTGTAGCACTCTCAGTTCTGTTCGTTGTAGTTGCATATTATTATCCGGACCTTTGCATGGAAACCAACAAGTAGCATATTTTTCATACAGCACTTCGTATTTTCAAATGTTTACCTATCCAAGTACCAAACACGCACAACGTCGCTTACATGTGATGATATTATAGGACCGTGCATGTCTAAATAATTTCAGCCGTATATAAACCCGATGATACGCTATTTCAATAAATTTTATAGGTAAAAAAATAATAATGTTGAGCAAGTCATCAAAAAGAAATTTAAAGATATTACATCTATACTACTTGAAAAAGGGATGTTTTAAAGATTTTTTTCCAAAAACAATGGTATATGCATTTATGCCTATATACAAGGCTGTGTGCCTGCTAGCTAAAATATTACACTGTATTTCTAAAGGTGGCCCTTGAAAGTGAAATA
This sequence comes from Sepiola atlantica, assembly GCA_963556195.1. Taxonomy (NCBI): domain Eukaryota; kingdom Metazoa; phylum Mollusca; class Cephalopoda; order Sepiida; family Sepiolidae; genus Sepiola; species Sepiola atlantica. The sequence continues at coordinate 160,106,623 of OY744521.1, read as the reverse complement.
TCGATGAAATCTCTTCTTATGCAGTTATTTTATTTTTCACATCCATTGCATAAACACTATTGCAGTAAGCGATCATCTGGAGCATGGGATACACAGGATAGTTAATGACAATTCTGATCTAGATTGTAATTAAAGGTTGCTCAACAGGGATAAGTTGGATTATATCGCGTTTCGAAAGCAATAATTTCAATATTAGAAGGAAAATGGAGGTATAGATTTTAATTGTTGCCTTTTTAAGTATGTGAATTGATTAAATATATCAAGAATCAACGTTTAGAATTACGGTCACCGATGGAGAAAATTCGAGAAAAGATACAACAAAGCCAAACTAAAAAGCAAAGGTAGCGTACATTCCGCCTCTTTTCCTGCCAGAAGTGGCTCTTTAGCTCACTGTATATTTAGGGTTGAGTGTATCAAAGAATGCCGGTATTCCAAAACAACATAACTCTTTAGTGAAGGTAAAAGCGTCAGTATAGAATTTCGCATTTAAACTAAATATACAAAGGTTGAAGTAGGCGACATTAATATTAGAACACAATGTTATTATGCCCGATACAGTAAACACAACAAACAAGGCATGCCTTACTATTAAACTAGAAAGACCAATGGGATTCACACATGATAAATATCTTATATTTACTCATGGGTAACACCTTATCAAAACCACAAACACGCTCAGTATAAGAGTTTATGAGATATATCGATTGACAGTTTTAACATATTGAATAGTATGAGAGGATTTAAAATATCTACATACTATCGACTCGAAAGAACAATCTATCAAGAAAAGGGTAATACCTCTCCCTTTGTTAGAAACATCGCTGGTGGAAGATTGCGGATAAATGACGAAACATGTGGTACGCGAGAGTTGCGAGGCTGGCAAAAATAAACGCAATATGAACATACTCCTAAACTTAACTTAATGTACCCCACTGAATCTGGCCTCCATTTGCTCTGTGCGATAACTATTAAACAAAACGTGCCTCTCCCCGCGAGATAAACGTGATTTATTTGAAAAACCAACCAGTTTGTAACTATTCTAATTAAATGATATCACATTATTATTTGAAATAGTAATTATTCTTTCTTTATGAAACTCTCACCTCTCATGAGGTTATTATTTAATGTGTGAAGACGTGCACTTATTATAATACATTCCTTTCAGCCGCGTTGGAATTCTTATATTGTTTATTACTGGTATAACATCTGAAGACTGAGACGTTTCCTCTGTCGACTTTTGCTCATTTTGGGAAATTAAAAAAAAATGTTATTTAAATTTTACTTTATTCTAACGACCTGGATATACTTAGAATGGCTATGTCAGCTTTTAACAACACACACAGTTATTTACTATTTTTTATATTAAACATTGCTATTTTTGTCATCGTTTCTTTTTATCTCATACTATTTTCTACTTGGACTTTCGCTTTAATTTGTTTTTCAACTATTATATTTTATTTTTCCATGCAGCTCTATTGTTTTTCAGATGAGTTTTATTTAGTTTTCATTGTTCAGTTTGTTTTATGTTTTCTTAAACTTATTATTGTTTCTTTTTTATTCTTCCGTTTTCATCTCTTTATGTAAATATGTATCTGAGTTTAAGAGAATGTTTTTTACGTATATTTAATTATATGTATATATATATATATACATATATATATATATATATATATATATATATATATACTTATTCACAAACACGTGTAATGTTGTATCTACGACTACTCAGTATAGCTAGATTTGGCAAGAGTTTAAGCGAGAATGCAAAGGGTAGTGTACGGCTTTGTCAACTGAGCTAACCACACGTATAGTGGCAGTTACAGAACTGAGTAATTGGTTTAATTATATTTGTTTACGACATGATGAGCATACATTAAGCAAATTTATATAAGATGAATGATTTTTGAACGAGAGAAAATATACGAAATTATTTAAACAATCAGACAACGCCGCAGTCAACAACCTATGAAACACACAGACCGGGAGTCCTAGACTCGAGTTTCGCCCTCCTTTCAGCTCATCAGTAGAACACATCCGTGTGTTGCTTTTACATCGATGAAACAATCGAGAGATACCGTTACTAACAATATCGATATATATATATATATATATATATATATATATATATATATATATATATATATATATATATATATATGTATCGGTATATATATAGAGAGAGAGAGTGAGATAGAGATACATATGTATATATATATGTGTCTCTCTATATATATATATCAATATATATATTCATATATATATCAATATATATATATATATATATACTCATATATACACATGTACATATATATATATATATTCATATATCCATAGATATATATTCATATACATATATACATGTATATATATATATATCATATATATACATAAATATATATATTATATATATATATATATATATTATATATATATATATGTATATATATATATATACATATATTGGAAATGAAAAAATAAAAAAAAATGATGTTTTTTTATATATTCATCAACGTTTCGTCTTTATTTGTAAGACTTTCTGAATTGAAGAAAAGATTGAATTAACACAAAAGGGACATAAAACACAATAACTCTCTCAGTGCACTTGTCTCTCATGAATTAGAGCAAGGTCATGCTTTCAAATTTGAACAAGCCAAAATCACCAAATACATCTACAACAAAGCTCGGTTAAGACTACTGGAAACCGCACTAATCACAGCCTCTAACAGCATCAGACAACGAAATGGCTTATATAATCTAGCCCCCTTAATAAGCAAAATTATCCTTACTGAACAAAAACTTAACCTAGATCATTGCTGACCTTTATTCATTCTATTTGCACTCAGTTATACTCACATACAAGCCTACGCATACACGCCCACACCTTCATACACATTTTACTCCACCACGAATCCCAACCCCATAAACGACTCATTCCACTCATTCTTGACATAGCAAGCTGGTCAAACATTACTACCCTCCAAACATTTCACACCCAACAACAACACAATCCCCCTTCTCCCTCTTCACCCATTTCACCCTCTCGACTACTTCTATCACACTCTTACCCACCCACCAACTTTCAAACCACCTAGACTTTTCAAATCTCTAAAACCATGACATTACCCACATACCAAAATCACAGAGCCTTCCCCATCCTCTCCTTTTTCTCTACCTCTCCTCTTCTTCACTTACAGCCACCCACATCATTTCCGTTTACCCCCACCCTTCACCTTTTTTCACTCAGAACCATCCTTATTAATCTCATTCCATGCTACTGACTACACTAAGCATAGACCTCAGTCTTGCATATCCAGTAGTGGTTACTACTTTCTCTTATCAACCCATCATGTCAACCCAATATTCTCACGTACTTGCATGACATTTTTCTCGAAATTATCATCCCGATGAAATCTTACAAATAAAGACGAAATATATAAAGATGACTATATTAAATAACATGCTTTTTGGTTTTCCTTTTTCATTTCCAAATATGTCGGATTCTCTTCATCCTTCCCGTTTCACACACATATATATATATATATATATATATATATATATATATATATTCATGGTAAACAACTGATGATCCCTTAAAATAGTGTTAAAAATAAACTAATATAATAACTGTAAAAAATAAATTGACTTACATGAGTGATTTTTCACTGGAAGACTTGGGACTATAAGTTTTTTTTTAATATAGTTTTAATAGTTGAGAAACTTCCGAGACTATATATATATATATATATATATATATATATATATATATATATATATATATATATATATGTATATATATATATATATATATATATGTATATATATATATATATATATGGGAAAATGAAAAGGGACAACCAAAAAATGGATGTTTTTATGTGTACATCAACGTTTCGTCTTTATTTATAAGACTTCATAAGGATGATAATATAGAGAAAATGTCATGCAAGTACAAACACATGTAGGGTTGACATATTGGGAAAATGGAAGAAAATAAAATAATGGCCACTACTGGGTGGACGTCCGTACTTGGTGAGGAGTGAAAAATAAATGTTGATGAAAATGAGTGGGGAAGAAGTGGAAAGATGAGGGTAAGCAAGGACTACTGTAGCTGGTAGTAAGAGAAAGAGGTAGCGGATGAGCAGGAATAATGTGGATGGCAGAGAGGGAGTGGAGGAGAAGGAGTAAAGAGGTATTTAAACAGATGGCTGCGGTCAAGACTGAAGGGGAAAAAGTAAGTTGGAATGTTTGTGTGTGGGGGTGTATGCAGGGAAAAGGAGGGTGGGTAGAGAAGGAAGGAGGGCTGTGATTTTGGTGGATGGGCGAAAGTTATGGTCTTAGAGGGCGTTTTGAGAAAATGAGGGGATCACAGAAGGGGGATATGGAAGAGTGAAGGTACGAAAGAAATATTTGAGAAAGGGAATGGGTGAGGGGGAGGGGGGATTTGTTGTGATAGGGTATGGAATATTTGAAATATTTGGAAAATGATGGCAATGAGTGAGGGAGTGGAGGGGTGGAGGAGAGGGAGGAGGGAGGTAATTGAACAGGTGCGTATGGAATATTTGAAATATTTTGTAAATGAGAAAGTTTCATTGGACTGCAGTGTTAAAAATGTAAGGGAAAAACGGAATAAGTTAGAGAAAGTAAAGATTCATGTAGAAAAAGGAAGGGTGTGAGTAAGTGGGTGAGTGGCATTTAGGTTAGAGATGAAAAATAAATGTTATCTATGATCAGGCAAGAGTGTTTGTTCTGTAAGGATGATCTTGCTTATTAAGGGTGATAGGTTAAAGAATCCATTTCGTTGCTTGATGGTGGTGGAGGCGGGTATGAGAGCAGTTTCTAATAATCTTCGCCGAGATTTGTTGTGGATGTATTTTGTGATTTCGGCTCGTTCAAATTTGAAGGCATGACCATGTTCTAGTGCATGGGAGAAACGTGCACTGAGAGGGTTGTTGTCCCTTTTGTGTTCATTTAATCGTTTCTTTAATTCACGTTGTGTTTCTCCCACGTAAAATTGATGGCAGTCATTGCATGGGACAGTATATAAGCCGGCATGGGATGTGTTTTTTTGTTTTGGAAATGTATGGATGTGTTTAATGTTTGTTTTATGGATTGAGATGTGGTTTGTACTGTTGGAATGCCTAGTGTGTTAAGCGTGTTGCATATGGATGTGTTATTGGAATGCGTGGGTAAGAGAAGGGGTCTGTCTATGAGAGAAGTGTTTGGAGTTTGATTATTTTGTGTGGTGTTTCTGGAGAATATTTTTTCTCGGCATTTAATATAAAATGTGTGGGGTATTGCAATGTTTTTAGGGAATTAAAAATGTACTTTATTTCTTCATCTATGTGTTGGGGGCAACATATCTTATAGGCGCGTAGGAAGAAGCCTATAATTATACCTGTTTTGATCTTGCTATGGTGGTGGGAGTAGAAATGTATGAAGTCATTTTTGTGAGTGTTTTTGCGGTGTACCTTAAATTCTAGTTTGTTGTTGGACTTAATTATGAGGGTATCTAGGAAGGGAATAGAGCCGTTTATTTCAGTCTCATGGGTGAATTTTATGGAGGGTTCTACTATGTTGAGTCTATCTTTAACATTATTGATTTGTATGTCTGTGGGGAGGAAAATTAAAATATCATCTATGTATCTAAAGTATTCGATGTTAGGGGGTAGTCTATATTTGAAAGGACCGGATTCTAAGAATTCTAAAAAGAGGCAGGCTAATACACCTCTAAGGGGGTTGCCCATGGGGAGTCCCAATTTTTGTTTGTAGAATACTTCGTTAAATTGGAAATATGTTACGTCAGTGATGAGTCTAATTATTTCTATAAAAGTGTTGGGGGGAAAAGGTAGGTCGGTTTTTATTTTCTTTATATGTGTGTGAAGTAAGTTTACGCATTTTTTAACAGATACATTAGTGTAGAGCGATGTTACATCTAGGCTATTTATATTTTTATTTTCTACGTTGATGTTTTTTATTCTGCTAAGAAGGTCGCCTGAATTTTTGATGTGGGAAGGATTGATGGTACCCATTAGTGGAGTGAGGATGTTAGCTATGGCCCGTGCGATTTTGTGTGTGGTGCTACCTATGCTCGATACAATGGAACGCATGTGGATGTCAGGTTTGTGGGTTTTGGGGAGTCCGTATAGTGTGGGAATGATGGGGTGATATTCAATGTTTGATGCCCATTTTTTGTTGTTCTTGATTCGGTGTTTGAAAGATTTGTTAAAATGTTCTATGTTTTTATCTATAGTTTTTTGGTCAGTTTTAGTGCATGTGTTTTCGTCGGATAATAGAGTAGATATTTTCTTGATATATGAATTTTTGTCAATGATTACTATGCCCCCTCCTTTGTCTGATGGTGATATGATGGTGTTGTTGTTGTTAGCTAGGTGTTTAAGAGTGTCTATGTATCTTTTGGGTAAGACGGGGTCATTAGGGAGAGTGGTGGCGGTTGAGATCATTCCTTGAATGAAGCCTTTAGTGAAATCTGTGTCAGTGTGTCTGTAATTTTTTAGAACTGTGTTGGTGGTGGCGTTAGAGTGTATTCCAGTGCGAATTTTAAACCAAAACTGAGAGCTTCAGTTTCTATGTCAGAAAGTTTATAGGTGGTGAGGTTGTTTATGAGTTTCGGACGTCCTAAAGTTTTCCATTTGCTGTTTAGGATTAGTTTGTTGAGTTTGTTGTTTAATCTGGTTGTATGTTGTGCATTGAATCTTTTGATGGATTTAGTGATGTTATCGATAGTGTTGGGCAGCATTGTTTTGTTATTTTTAGGGTTGATGCCCAATGTTCTGGCCTCGTGGAAACGATATGAACTTTTGTGTTTTAGTAGGTTTGCCGATGATGTTAAATATGTTTGAATGTAGTCAGGGAAAATGTGGTACAGGTGTTTTAAAAATGTAAAAGTACTTGCGGGTATGACCTTTTCTTCGATGCATCTCAACAAATCCCCCATCTCCCCTCACCCATTCCCCCTATCAACTATTTCTCTCGTACCTTCACTCTTCCATATCCCCCTTCTTAAATCCCCTCATTTTCTCAAAACGCTCTCTAAGACTATAACTTTCGCCCATCCACCAAAATCACAGCCCTCCTTCCTTCTCTACCCACCCTATTTTTCTCTTCATACCCCCCCACACACAAACATTCCAACTTACTTTTTCCCCTTCAGTCTTGACCGCAGCCATCTGTTCAAATACCTCCTTCCTCCCTCTCCTCCACTCCCTCTCTGCCATCCACATTATTCTCTGCTCATCCCCCCACCTCTTTCTCTTACTACCAGCCACAGTAGTCCTTGCTCACCCCCATCTTTCCACTTCTTCCCAACTCATTTTCATCAACATTCATTTTTCACTCCTCACCAAGTACGGACGTCCACCCAGTAGTGCCCATTATTTTCTTCCCTTTTCCCATATGTCACCGTACATGTGTTTGTACTTGCATGACATTTTTCTCTATATTATCATCCTGATGAAGTCTAATAAATAAAGACGAAACGTTGATGTACACATAAAAAACATCCATTTTTTGGTTTTTCTTTTTTATTTTCCCATCACGTCGGATTACCTTCATCCTTATCTTCCCATATATATATATATATATATATATATATATATATATATATATATATATATATATATATATATATATATCCCCATGTATCCATATATATATATATATATATATATCCATATATATCCATATATATATATATATATATATATATATATATATATATACACACACACATATTTTACTATTTCATGTATCCACATAAAATTTTATAAGGATATATCATTTTTTATGTATCACTTTTCAATATTTACTTCAACATTGGTCGATACGTAATTAGGACTAGGTAGTAAGCTATGAAAATATATTTATGGCAATTAAACTGTTAATGGCTTACATATCAATGTTATTAACATATCCAACAATGCTTTAAATGGACGACCAACCAATATTACTTAACCTACAGGAGCGAGCCAGGCTATTCGTTCGACACCGGAATTTGAATCATGGCCGCAAACAACACGAGAGCGGAGAGACGTTTTATCAAGTACATAAGTTTGGTTATTTTTGTTTTGTATTTAAAAAATGACTCAATAACTGGTCACCTCTGCTGTTTTATTTTAATACTTCTATTAGTCTTACTCATTCTTTCTCTTTCTTGTTCGTTTCCTTTATTATTATCTTAATTCTTTTCTTCCTTGTAGTACTAGGTAGATTGTGATGCTTCGATTCAAGACTATTGGTGAGTGTGGAGTTGCACCTTAATTATCATTACTCACATTTGCCCCAAATTATAAGTATATTTTATCCCTCCTATAAGACCAATACAAATTATCGTTAAGAAATGGATTTATAAACTATATTATTTAAATAAAAATCGCCTAAGGCAAGGTATGAAACGACTTGAGTAAGGAGCTGAAGAAATACTACTTGAAGGTTAAAACCTACCTAACGATAAGTGTGAGATTGAAAGATTCCGACCCAGAAAGCAGCAATCCCACGCCGTGTTGTCAAAAACATCGCTCATGAGATGTGAGGACTAAAGAACAACATAAGGGAGCGACAGTTACGAGGTTGGGGAAAGTAAACCCAAGGTCTACAGTCTACTCTCTTTAAAACACATCAATCAAAAACAGGTTGTATACAAAACATATGCACATGTAAAACATACAAATAACAGAAAGACAGTGTGCAAGTCCTAACACCCAACAAGCTATCGACAGATTTTTTTTTTCATCGTCTTCTATATATTTCGTTTATCTTTCATTTTTACATCTTAAATCTATTCGTAATTTTATGTAGTGCATGTGATACTTACTTTACTCGTTGTTCCATATTTTCTTTCTCTTCTTCAATTGTTTTCTTCTTCGTAGTTTTAATCCAATTTCTCTCATAGCTACTCTCTTTTTCTTAGTATGGAATTACAATAAGCCCAAACAGCGAAAAACAAACAAAAAAAAGACACACACATTTGCCGACGTCTGCATTTTGCTTTCGTTCTTACTTCCCGACCTCAACTCCTACATCACCCCCTCCATTGGTACTGACTCTGTAAAATTCGCAAATGAGGCGTTCAGTCAACTAATAACAAAACCGACGCCAGAAAATGTCGCATTGAAATAACATTATACAGTAATCGATATCCCGGACTCTATTTGTGGTTACGCAACTTCACAACTTGTTTCATTTCAAAACAAAAACCTCAGACGCAGTTTACTTCGGTCAAATTCTCGTATGAAAATGTTTGAAAACCGAATCGTCTTAGGCTTTAAAATGATAATTCTTCTCATATTTGCGTATAACTAGCGGTACCTAATCGGCGTTGCCCGAAAGTTAACTTAATAATTTAAATAATATTAAGCTTAGGCATGTCATGTTGATGCGTACGTTCTGAACGTTGATACACATGTAAAAATATAGGCTTATTCAATCAGAAAATATGCTTTATGGTGATAACTTTCATGTCTTTAAGTAATCAATTTCGATCATACCCATTTTAAAATGAAATGTATTCAAACCATAGTATGTCAGCTCATTGACTAAAACGGTACAATTTTAAATAAATACATTTCAACAAGTGACATTCATTTCATTAATTTGAAGAATATTTAGTCTAAGATTATTTTAACGGTAAAAAGATGGAATATATATTGCTTTAAAAATAATTAAATAGTTATAATTTGCAACAGAAAAATTAATAAAATACATATTCGTTTTATTTATTGAAACAATGTTTAGCTTTAGAGAATGAGAATATTACGCTTCCTTAATATTATTTCCACAAAGAGAGATTTACCATTCTAAAAAGACTATCATTTTTGACAAAATATTATACAGATTAATGTATAAAGCATTGTGGAATTTAAACATGGTTTCGAGCAATATCAAAGTGGTTTAATGCTATACAAGTAGGATGTTTATAAGAAATAGAAATGCATGCGAGTGTATTTAATTCCATGAGTAAATTATAATTTACGAATCAGGTATTTCTAAGGAATAAGATTGTTATTTTACATAGTAATTTATTAAAATTGTGTGCTTTAATAGATTAGGACACAAGCTAACTTTTACCACGTCGTTAGAGTAAATATCTAGCTCAGACTCAGGGTGGAAGTTAAGGTTAAGGTTAGAGTTAGGGTTTAGGGATAAGGTTCAAGTATGCGGATGTTCTTAGCTGCGAAATTACCAACATTTTAGTTTATTTTATTTCATCAGTCATTATTCATTTTAATAAATTATTGGTTCTGTAAACGGTATGTATTTCACGAAATTGTTTTTAATATATTATTTGTTTCCTTACTTGAATGCAAGTCTCCCCAACATTCTTTATTTCGGAAGCCAAGAAAATATTGCACTTTGCCCTAAACCCGAAATGCTGGGACTGAACACGGGGGATGTTTGTTTTGAAATGAATCATAAATATTTTTTCAGAGTATAAAATTATAATTCCTGACTTGTTGCATAAGAAATCTGGACGAGTTTTCTATGGAATTACTAGTAACCCGCTGAACATGCTACTAATAGTAAGAAGACAAACGTTTACACACACATAGAAATATGCACACACAATATGTTCTTAAAAAAAACTCTGCTGATGGAAGTTTCATTTAGCCCTATATACACAGAGGAAGAAAAGAACAGTTTAACGGGGGTTATAACAAGACGGCGCTTTACTATAGATATTGTACAGAAGGAACATAACGATTGAGTAGAGAGGGATTATCAACGTCGAAGTAAATCTCAATCTTGTAGATATGCAACCCCCTAAAATATTACCACAAATAATATGCTCTTTTCAAGGTTACAATGTATCATATATACTATGTAGCCTAGAATGAAGAAGGGTCGATGTGAAATTGGACCTAATTGTCAAAACCTGTTCTATAGACTTGAATAACTTCTGCAGCCAACAATGGCACCTCGACGCATTTCAAAGTAAAATCACTAACTAAATCAAGTTAGTTGAAACAAGGGTGGACTAAAGCAATGAAAAAAACGTGATAATGTGAGAATGTTCTTGACTGTATTTACATTTTTTATTGGTCACATATCGAGCCGCCATTTTGAGTCAACGTTAACTGCCTGAAACCATAAATTCTAACGTCAGAAGTCACACTGTAAAGAAAACAAAACGACGATGAATGTTCACTCGCTCTGAATACAAATTACGTTTGCCGTGTGCACTCGCGTATGTTTAGGTGTTTCTTTTAAAATAGAGACAAAACACAGAGAAGTGAAGTAAATGAACTGAACAGAATTATTTCAAAGTGAATATACACAAAAAACAAACAGGCATGCCACTCAGTTGAGTACGTATCTTCGCCAATGTTTTATATTGAAATTCATTCTGATCAATAGAGTCGTATCTGATGGGTAGTTTCACCTCCGTTCAAGGATCCTAGAATTTTCCCGGTTGTTATGTCAGTTAGTATCATATATATTTATAGACGATTGTGGTGTTGGTACTCGTAAGAAATCAATCCCTTTAGGATGTTAGTTCTAATAGAGTTTGTTCTAAAAAGTGTACGGAGAATCCCGAATCAATCTCGGAAATTAGCGAAGTAGTTTTTTTATTTTCAACTAAAAATAGTCTTGTCATAAACAAAGAAAATCAATGTCTAACCACTTAAAAAATATGACTGGGGCTCCATCGGTTTACGCGTGAGCGTTCATTTCTGAGGCGGCAGCATAGCAAAATTATGCGACCGGAGGGAGCTTATATTTTCTGATATGTATAAAGGAGGGACACTCATGATAATGATTTTAATTGCGTTAACATATAGTTTTAAATGAGATTATAGAACGTTCGTTTTAGTACTTCACGTTTTACTTAATTAAATATAATCGATAAATCATGAATTAAATATATGATAATGTTTACGTTACGTGGAGGCGGGAAACACACACATATGCATGTACCCAAAACGTAGTAACACAATATAACTGATATAGAGATCACCTATTTGTACACATATAAGTATGATTTTTATTCTGTATTCTTGATTTAATTTATATTCTAGTTATCAGTGTTTATATATTTTTGCGATGATTAATCGACAATAATTCGAAATAAGACAAATGGAATAATTGTATAAAAGCAATATATAAATTAATGAAATAGAAACACATTAATTATAAGTGGCCACACACCCTGTGATACGCTCCCTGGCCCCCGAGCTGTCCCCAATCCAACTCGGTGTTGGAGTCTGTCATGGAGGCGAATCTACAGTATATGCTGTTTGAGCGTTCATCCAGGACTAACTACAATCGCGGCAGGACCGTTTGCTGGTCAAGTAGGATGTGAGGAACGCTGGCAACTCCATCCAACCAAACCATATTCTATAAACCGTTCTCCATCGAACTCCGGTGCTTCATCCTTTGGATCACACTGCCCCCGCTAGCTCCAGCATTCTGATTCTAGCCGAACACACCCTTGAATCACAGTGTGGTATACAGAAGGGTTATTCAGTGGGACCCCTTCTTTTTGCCCTGGGAGTTGACGATATCGCCCGTTCAGTAACTACACCTTTGATCATCTGGTATCTCGATAATGCAACATTTGGAGGCAGTTGGGCAAATGTTGTTAGGAACCTCTCTAAAATCTCTAAGCCTTCGCTGCAATCAGGCTTGAGGTAAACTCTGTCAAGTATGAGATCGTCAATATCGACTCTTCGAAAGAATCATTCTCAATGGCCGTCTCGCAAATCAGCAAACTCTTAGATAGAGTTAATATCATCAATTGAGACGATCTCATACTCCTCGACTCCCCAATTTTCAACCCAACGATCGAAACTGACATTGACAAAAAATTGCCAACTTGTCTAATATGTTATCCCGACTTTTACTCAGTGATAAGCATTCAGCACTTTTTCTCTTCCGCAACTGCTTCTGTATTCCATTTTTTTATTTTCGCTATGTAGTGCGCCATGTTACCAGTTTCCGGTCGACCTGAGCAGGCTGAATTACGTAATTCGGGACTTAGCAACGGCCATCTGCAACATCAATTTTGATGATGCAGGCTAGCGCCAGGCCACTCTTCCTATCTCTTTTCGTTGACTTGGCCTTATATTAACGACCGACGGTGCATTGCCTGCTTACGCGTTATTCATCTGTGCAAGTCAGGATCTTGTTGTGAGTATTCTACATGAAGCATCCGAATTTCCTCTCGACTAACTGATCCATGACCTTTCCACCGACAGGAGGGGAGCTGGTCTAATCGTTCAGGAGCAGACAGCAAGACAGAACAGCTGAGATACTATCAGGACAAAGACCAGTGTCGAATCCTTGAGATCCTCTTGCGACCTGCACCGTCGGGCTTGCCTTCAACCTGCAAGTCTGCCACACAGCGGTGCATTGCTAACAGCCTTCCCATCATCGGCTGTTGGTAACCTGGTTGATGACGATTGCCTGAGATTCGCTCTAGCTCTGCGCACAGGTCCAAAGTTTGCAGCAGTCACAAGTGTCGTTGATATATGGACTCCATACCCTTTCATGTAGAAGAGGCGCCGGCAGATTTCCGAGACTCAGCGCTCTCAATGATGTCGTTCAACGAGCACTAGACATCGCTGGCTTCCCGTCGATCCTCGAACTGGTTTGCCTTGAAAAACGGCCTTTTAATCAGTATGTCACTGATATGGGATGCGACACTTTTGTTCTATCATCAGTGATAGAATCGGCAACAAACCCTGGGCATGCAGCAACGTCAACAGAGAGCCGAACACGGTCAAAATATGCCAATCTTCTCGACAGATTTGTATTTCAAGCGATCGCTGTGAAAACAAGTTGAGTGATTGACTCTGCCACACGCGACTTCCTAAACACCCTTGGTCTATTAATGACGCGTAACACCGGAGACAATCGCGAATTATATTGGCTTCACGAGCGCCTCTCTATACGTGGAAACGCGTTGAGTCGAATCTCGTCCTGCAAAGCAAGCCGGACATTTTAAAATACTATAGACTGTGATACAATTATATATAAGAGAATCGGGATTGCTCGATATTGTGTAAATACAATTAACCGAGATTTATTTTTAGAGCTTACTCATTTACTGAACAACAGACTTTAAGCTGAAAGGCGTTTGCCCGACTAACTCGAAAATTAAGTGATTAACTTATTTTTCCCAAATTTTGAAATAAAAATAAGTACACCATTAATTATAATTGGGGTTTTGAAGGTTACTGGCAGCTCAGTATTACTGAGTATTAAAACTATTGATCTAAAAGGTAACTGTTTTGCTGTTAAAAATAAGTTGTTACACCGGTGCTGGGTTATTGTATACTTATTGCTACTTATAGGTGATGAATCCCGATCTTGATATGTATATATCATTTTTTAACTTTCATATTCTATAATGCACTTAACTTCTTAATGCGTACTATTTGACAATATTTATTTCGATTTATATTGTTTAACATTTTAAAAATAAATTGTCTTAAATTCTTAAAGCTATTCTTAAAGGTATTTAATTAAAACATGTATATATATATACACATATATATATATATATATATATATATATATATATATATATATATATATATATATGTATATATATATATATATATATATATAGAGAGAGAGAGAGAGAGAGAGAGAGAGAGAGATAGATAGTGGGACAGAGAGAGAGAAAGATAGAAAGAGAGAGGTATTCGAATTCGTTCTATTTATCTAAATCGTTCTTATGAACGGGTAACATTAAGAAAGCTTCATTTTGCATTTTAAGATGTATTTTTGGTTTGTGTAAATACAACTCGAGTGTTTTTTTACATTATATTTTTACATTTCTTAATTTTATGGTTTACTAAATATTTTTGAATTTGAATACTACTTTTCAAGTTTACATAATGTAGCTGCATTGAGATTAATTATGTTTGTTCAGTTTAGATATATCATATGTAATATTATTGCATTTGCGATTATGAAGTATTTCATGAATATATCTATCTGTAATGCAGTTACAAAAAAGAAAATACAAAAGCACAATTGCGTAAAATCGAATATATTTTTCATGAAATAAAAAAGTTAGGAAATAAGGTGATTTTATTATAGAAAGTTCTATTGAATAATACATTACTTAAATTAATGAATAATTCATTTGATGTGTTTAATAATTATACATATACAGTGACAGTATTATTATTTTTATTAAACTAGCACATTTTACTTTCAATTTAATTGTTCATATATAATGGAAAGTCAGTTACTCCGTTCTCCTTGTTTAAAATTATTAAACTACATCAATATATTTGTATACTGTTAAATATGCTAGGTATCGGTATGTATTTAAAAAAATGCTTTTAATTTATATTATTTTATTTTCATATATAGGTCTGTTTAATGTCATTGTAGAAACATTTGAGGGAAGTTGTAGCAGTCGGACATAGGACCTATTTCTTCTTGTCCCCTGTGGGCAAATTGGTCATACACTCACCAAACGGCTTGCAGGACGTATGATGTTCTAGCTGTCTCCAAACGGACGACTTTGACAGTTTAGTCTTGGGACGAGTTCGGCAGAGAGAAACGAAATGCGATCGAGGAAACAGCTCTCTCCTGCCTGACCATCGTTCCAGCAGCAGCCACGACGTTGACGCTTTTCTTATTTTCCTTTCTGGACACTGTCCAACATTTTGTTACTTTACCAAACGGTAAAGTAACCCTTTGAAATAAATTCTCTTTTGTTTGTTGTTATACAGTGTTTTTTGTTTGATTCAATTTCGTGCATATAGATGTAAGAATCATTCTACAAAGTAACTGGAAACTAATTTGCTGCGCTCAATTGACAATGTTTACAGAATTTAACATCGGTTGTAAACCATATTTAAGCGGTTTCCTTTGCTTAGACACTACGCGCAATCGAAAAAAAGTATGCAATTTAAATGAGTCTGTTGAAAGATGAGATGATTCAAACTGTTTGTTTTATTTTTGTAACCATAACCCACGAGGAAAATTCAGAAAATTAGTAAAAGAAATAAATAAAAAAGAGTACTTATGCGGTTACTGACCGGACATAAATAGTCACCTTATAATTTATAAAGTCGTTCTTAAAATGGAGAGCTAGTGGTTTATTAACTATTTTGTTGATTACATTGTCAGGTGAAAGTAAAAAATCGTTAATTACCCCACCTCTCTTTGTAAAGAATGGTTTTCTAAATTATAACGTTATTACTTCAGCCCGATCCGTAAACTGCTTAAGTACCGTTTTGAAAATATATTTTCTTACTAATTCCTTGGATTTTCATTATGGGGTATGTTTACAACAAAAGAACAATTTGAATATTCCCTCCTATGAACTGTTTTTTCTAAACTGAAAATGAACTGTCATTTGCCTTAATAATACAGATGCACCCTATTTTTATTTGAAATCTAAACTTTATATTAAAACACATTCTTCCATTGATCGTACTTATTTCAAAATACGCATTTAAAACTCCCGTTGAAATAATTTTCAAATACTAGTTTTTAACTTTACGTAAACAAAGAGAAACAAAGAGAAACGGTGTAATATAATATTGTAAACCGTTAATACAACCTGTTTTTTTTTAAATAATTGATGAAGTACTTCTTGGGGCGAAAAATAACAAAAACAGTCAATCAGAAGAAGAAGAAGAAGAAGGAGAAGAAGAAGAAGAAGAAGAAGAAGAAGAAGAAGAAGAAGAAGAAGAAGAAGAAGAAGAAAAAAAAAACGAGTATGAAATGAAACTCGGGTCATGATAAAATTGGAAAATATTAAGCTCTTCAATCTCTGGAGTCTATATTAAGACCCTCTTCAAAATTCATAGTGTTAGAAGCAATACACAGAATAAAAATAAAATGCATCAGTACAGTTTGTGACATTGTGCGAACTTATATACGTTTTTCTTTAATTTATTTTTTATAGCTGTCAGTCGGAATCATTTGATGTTTTTTTTTTGTTTCCCTGAGAGAGTTATTCACTCAAGCAAGGGAGCCAAACATTGGTCTCATAAGGCACCGAAGTAGTCAACAAACGCACTGTTATTTCTTGCCACTCTTGCTGTCTGTACGTCTCTCGATTAAACCGTTATTGGTAACAAGAATCGCCTGAGCTTAAACAACAAAATATAGGGTCAATAATTATTTTTTTAAAGCAATTTCCAGCGATACCTTTTCACCGATTATATCTTGAATTCAGCAAGAGGCGCTTTCTTAATGGAATTTCGAAACAAAACACGAGTTAACAAACCATTACGTGAGATTACGTAAACATTCTGCTTATATTGCAAATATCACTACTACTACAAACAACAACTACTTCTACTACTACTACCACTACTACTACTACTATAACTACTACTACTACTACTAACAATAATGATGATAATTTGATATTGTGATATTTTCCTTGTTATCTAGTTTGTTTGTACACAAGTACACTTCATGATGTCACAACGCGATAATCTCATACTAGGTACGTCACTAAAGGAATGCATATCCGGTAAAAAAAAACATGCACGGGGGATGACGTCATAACCTAGTAAGTATGTTGTCAGTTTGAACATCCCTGAAACAAGAATAAAACAAGAATTGATCGTGCATGTTTCGTAGTGTCGACCCTGACAAAATATAACATTTGAATGTTCCACTTAAATCCCTATTCACTTGTTTATGCATAGCATGACTCCACTTGTAACATGTATCAACATATAGTATCGATTTAAACAGCCGATTGTCTCTTGAAAAATAGATTTCACTGCATATACCCGCAACATACTTTATTGGTGGGCCGCATATTTAAGCAGCGAGAATAAGTATATATAGAAATGATGATCTAAAGTCTTTTCATTGTTGCTTAAAAATGAGATGACTTACATTTTCAGAGAAGTTTACGAGTCGTTCTTGAAATTTCATGATAATATAAAAGTTATTTTTTTAAATATCAAGTAAATAGTATCAAGGGCAATATGGGAGATCATGTTTTTTAATAATGTTGCGTACTTTTGTTTAAGATATACACACTCACACACAATTGATATATTTATACATATATATATTTGTGTAAATAATGAGTGTTTATTGATTAAACATGCCATTTAAATCATGTTGTAGAAAAAAGAAATTCTGTAGCGCTAAGTATGCATTTTCGAAATGAATTTAAAACAAAAAACGTAAATTACTTATATATTTTTGAAAACACATACACACACAAACACCCCCACACCAACTCTATCTATCACACTCTCTCTGTCCGTCTCTCTCTCTATATAGATGTATATATAAAAATATACATATATGTATATATATATATATATATATATATATATATATACATATATACATGTATATATATGTATATACATATGTGTTATTAAATAATTGTAATTTATTACAGATTTAAAATTCTAACAAGGAATGAACATGAAAAATCTTGATAGCATAGTCTTACATTTAGGATAGAATGTGTGCGCCAACATTCGCCATCAGTTTATCAAATACCTTTAGAACAGCGTCAACTGATTTTAAATATTGAAATTGACATTGAAAATGAAATGCTGGTGATAAATAGAATGAAAACATTCGAGCTCTTCTGATACAACCTACTCTACACAGAAGCTAGTCACGATAACACATTTGTTTTCGTTCGCCTGAAACATGGGCAGCATCATTTGTCACCAGCTGTTAAGCTCATTGAGAACCCTATCAAAAAAATTTACAAGGACATGTTTCATGTAAGAAATATGGCTCTGCTAATCTAAGGACGTAGCGATAAAATACGGATAGGCCGAGAGTTGAAAGTCAGCT
The DNA here is from genome assembly GCA_963556195.1 of Sepiola atlantica. Taxonomy (NCBI): domain Eukaryota; kingdom Metazoa; phylum Mollusca; class Cephalopoda; order Sepiida; family Sepiolidae; genus Sepiola; species Sepiola atlantica. The sequence continues at coordinate 160,087,852 of OY744521.1, read as the reverse complement.
TCCATGTCTTGGTATGTAGATCTATCTATAGAAGTAACGTCTCGGAAAACGGCTCGATATATATATATATATATATATATATATATATATATATATATATATATATATATATATATATATATATATATACGTATATATAGATATTTATATATATATATATATTATATATACCTATATATAGATCTGTATATATATATATATATATATATTATATATATATATACGTATATATAGATATTTATATATATATATATATTATATATATATATATACGTATATATAGATATTTATATATATATGTATATATTTATATATATATATATATATATTTATATATATACATACGAATATATATACGTATATAAATATTAACATGTATATATATATACGTATATATACACGTATATATAAATATATATATATTTATATATATATGTATATATTTATATATTTTCATATATATATATATTTATATATCTATATATATTAATATTTATATATATTTATATATTTTCATATATATATATATTTATATGTCTATATATATATTAATATATATTTATATATATATATTTATGTATATATATATATTTATATATATATATTAATATATATATATATATATATTTATATATATATATTTATATATATATATTTATATATATATATTAATATATATATATATATTTATATATATATAAATATATCTATATATATATATATTTATATATATATGTATTTATATATATATATATACATATATATATATACACATATACATGTATATATATATATATACATATATATGCGTATATATATATACAGATATATACAGATATACAGACACACACACACATATATATATATATATATATATATATATATATATACATGTATATATATATATGTATATATATATATATGATAATTTTATTTACACAGACATGTAAAAAATCTGCGTTACTGGCATGTCGATGTTATCGATCAACAGTAACTATACACAGAGATCTCATAAGGCAGAGTTAGAATCCGATATTAACCTCAGATTATATTTTGTTCTCTCCAAATATGATCTGAGGTTAAGATCGGATTCTAACTCTCCCTGATGAGGTCTCTGTTTATAGATACTGTTGATCGATAACATCTACATGCCAGTGTCGCAGATTTTGTATATGTCTGTGTAAATAACATTATCACATATAAAGCTCTATTTTGATATTGAGCACTTTTTATAAACCCGGTTAAAATTCTCTGGATTACCCCCCTGTGGATATATTTTACCTGGAGTATTACAATTATCATTATATATATATATATATATATATATATATATATATATATATATATATATATATATATATATATATATATATAGATGTGTATCTATATATATATACATATATATATATATATATATATATATATATATATATATATATATATACATGGATAAATAAAGAGTGAGATAATAAAACATTCTTTAAATAAAATCGAACAAGGAATACACATAAACGGTGCCCATGTAAGTTTATGCATGCAAACTTTCGTATTAAGCCTATTATATCTATATGTATATATAAATATATATATATATATATATGTACATATATATATATATATATATATACATATATATACATATATATATATATATATATATATATATATATATATACATATATATATATATATATTAGTACTTCATGTATCCGCATAAAATATTGTAAGGAGATATACTTTTTATGTGTCAGTTTTCAGTATTTATTTCAATAGTGCTCTATACGTAAGTAGAGCTAGGTAGTAAGCAATGAAAATATATATGGCAATCAAGCTACACAGAGGCTCTCGTATTTCATTTAGCCTGACGATTCCCCCCGGGGGTGAAACACAGGAGCCTTTGTGTAACTGGATTGCCATATATATTGTCATTGCTTACTATATACATATATATATATATATATATATATATATATATATATATATATATATATATATATATATATATATATATATTTTTGGAGGGTCGAATGAGATTAAACAAATATTAAAAAAAAACGAGAAAAAACGATTAAAAAGAAATTAATTAATGTACTGAACCGGTTTTCGTCCACACTCATCAGAGTAAAACGTGGAAGTGATTTAATACGACTAAAACCTAAAAACAATTTGTAATGAACACTAGTGACAAGTTTAGGAGAAAAAAAAATTATGGGGAGGAGAGTCATAAGTTGATCACATAATGTCCTAAAAGCCATTCCTTTTGTTTACAAAGGGAAGGTTTGATTGACTTGATATATATGGCTTCCAGGACTTTGAGGTGGAATAGGGAGTGCGATCTACTTATGACAGAAAACCAGTCACTAGTGTTCATTGCAAATTGTTTTTAGGTTTTAGTCGTATTAAATCACTTCCACGTTTTACTCTGATGAGTGTGGACGAAAACCGGTACAGTACATTAATTAATTTCTTTTTAATCGTTTTCTCTCGTTTTTTTTATATTTGTTTAATCTCATTCGACCCTCCAAAAAATGTCCCAAACGTCCGTATTCCTCGCCGTTATCAAATGTTGTACCACGAAAAATGTATTTAAATATATATATATATATATATATATATATATATATATATATATATATATAGGTAGAAGGATAAAAAAGAATTAGGAAAGCGCGAAGGCAAATATTTTTGCTAATCGAGTTCCTTGATGCAAGGTATATTCCGGAAAAAATGCAATTTATTCAGTTAATTGTTTCCTTATTGAGCTGTATACTTTTCACAATAGGTTTCACCTTTCCTAAACGTTCGCTTTTAGTTTTACACTTATATATATATATATATATATATATATATATATATATATATATATATATATATATATATATATATTACACATTTATATATACATATATGTTACACACACAAATATATATATATATTACGTATGTATATATGTATATATATATATATATATATATATATATATATATTACACATAAACATATATATATATTACATATCTATCTATCTAGATATCTATCTATATATATATATATATATATATATATATTTTTTTTTTTTTTTTGATTTTATTCCATTAGTTGCGACAAAACAGGTTTTGTTTCATTGGTGCGGATAGCTACCAATTCATCAGGCCGGCGAAAGGAATTCAAATGGCATAAAATTTTAAGTTTACTTTAACGGGAGATTGAAAATTGAAAATACATGTATTTTCAATGTATTTTCAATGTATTTTCAATTTTCAATCTCCCGTTAAAGTAAACTTAAAATTTTATGCCATTTGAATTCCTTTCGCCGGCCTGATGAATTGGTAGCTATCCGCACCAATGAAACAAAACCTGTTTTGTCGCAACTAATGGAATAAAATCAAAAAAATATATATTTTGCTCTGAATTTTCATTGAGCACTCTCATAAACCCGGTTTCAACTTCCTTCGGATTCATACCCCCTGGATATTTGTAACAAGTTAATTATAAATATATATATATATATATATATATATATATATATATATATATATATATATATATATATATATATATATATATATATATTAGGTATGTGTGTATATATACACATATATATATATATATATATATATATATATATTACATACATATATATATATATATAAATACATATCACAAATGTATATATATATATATACACACACCCACATATATATATATATATATATATATATATATATATATATATATATATATATATATATATATATATATTTAAACGTGCTTTTAGAAAGCGGGAAGTAGTGAGTGTCATAAACACACTTTTACCCAGCAATGTGTGTTGTTCATGTGGCAGAACGTGCCTTTTAAAGGTGTGTATTCTGATCAATATGAGATCCCATGGAGCAATCTCTAGTATTTCAGCTAGTATACGAGTAAACCTGTAGGCCAACAACTTGGAGGAGAATATACCCGGTTATCCAAAGTCAGAGATAAACAACCAATTACACTTAATGTGACAGTAAGTAAATTAAAAAAATATATATGTGCTAGAGTGTCTAAAACTAAAACAGCGGATGGATGACTGGCATCTAGTAGGATGCCATATCTCTAGAAAAACAAAACAAAATATGAGACAATTAAAAATAAGAGGAACCTACGCGCGTGTCAGATAAAGATTGTCAATAGTTGATTACAAAAAGGAGCCAGCAGGATTGCATGTTATATCTGCAGTAAGACATGCACAAATAAGTCAGAGCCGCGGAGACATCTGCGTGCTTACAACAATAACCTGCAACTTGTAATGATGCCCTTGTCCTATATATATATATATATATATATATATATATATATATATATATATATATATAAACGTTGTAGACGCCGTGTAGCTTAATTGGCAGAAATATATTTATATAACTTACTACATAGCTCTACTAACGTATTGAGCACTGTGCAAGCAAATAGTGAAAATTGATGCATAAAAAGAGTATCTCTCATTATGACATTTTATGTGGATAAATGAATATATATATATATATATATATACATATATATATATGTGCATATATATCAGTATATATATGTATATATATATATATATGTAAATTACTTATATATTGCTTAAAAACACACACACTATATTTATATTCAACTTATTGGCTACTCACCTGATGCAGGTAAGTCACCCAGTTTCCTATATAATAAGACAGACATATATATTTACAATTTTCTTAGGTTTAATTAATTATGTTTTTTCTCATCATCACATTTATCCCCTGGATTTTTTTAATGTATTCTTACTTATATATACACAGACACTTTTATGGAAGAGTATCCAATTTGAGGTGCAGTACTTCTCACACGCATATGGCGTCGCTCTTCTATTAATACAATATTAATAAGTATACCGAACTCTCTTCTGCCTAAACAAAGTGCAGACCATTTCGTCCAACTGAAAATATATTTAACTCTTATCCTCGAGTGGGCCCCGAGCCTTAATAAGGCTTGAACCACTAGTGAGAGTAAAGATAGCATCCTTTTAACGAGTATGTGTCGAAAGTTTCTTCAATTCCAATTATCCTGAGTCCTTATTCTTTTTTTTTTAAAGTGGGGCGTCGTACGCATTTACTTTCGCCTCCCGGGTGGCCAAGTTTGTAATAAGTCAACTTACAATACATGTGCTTTGCATTGATTCGCGCGGTTTTACACACACAAGCCAAAATGTTTACGCCTGTTTAAGAAAGCCTGCTAGAAATTATCACAAGTGTGTTTTCTTCTTTATTAGCGCTATTCGTCGAACCCAAGACACGTGACAAAAAAAACCTTATGAGGTTGGGTCGAATTAGTCCCATAAATAAACATTTCTCTTTGTAATCAGAAACAACCTTTTGCTAGCGGGTCAATTTGAAGATGGCTGGTGCGTCGTCTGAACCTCTTTTTCTCGTCGGCAGTCGTTTGGTTACTATTATTTTTTCTCTTGCGGTGCGCGCATGCGCTTGTATCCAGAAAAAAGGGGGAGAGTTGATCATTTATTTCGAATGTTTATTTGTTTCGAACCAAGTCGCATTGGGTTGCCCTTTTAGGTACAGCGTGTGTGTTTACATGAACCACAGAAATAGATCAACGGTTTATAATGAATGCCAAATGGTAATCAGAGGAAGTTGAATAGAAAGCTAATTCGAAAACAAACAACCAAATAAAAGCAAGATTTAACCTTTAATATAATCATAGCATCGTGTTCACTGACCATATAAACATTAATAACGCTTTGCTCCCACGCTGTAAACGAACACATACATATGAAATTTACTTTTTATTTCGGTTTATTATATGTTAACACACTGAAAATGCTTGGGTGTCTCCCTATTCTATAAATAGGTGTGAATGTACGTATGCTCGGGTCGCTTCACTAATCACCTATATAAATTACATTTTATGAACACAGAATGATAGGCTTATAATAATAAATAGAAAGTGTATACTTTCGTAAACTTTTAATATAAAGTCACACTCATTCCTCTTATTAATTATTATTATTATTATTATTATTATTATTATTATTATTATTATTATTATTATTATTATTATAATAATAATAATAATAATAATAATAATAATAATTATAATAATAATAATAATAATAATAATAATAATAATAATAATAATAATAAAAATAAAAAAATAAATAAATACATAAATAAAATTAAAAAAAAACAGAGCAGAGCAAGATATAGATTTGTAAATTTGATGTCCGCTGGTCAATTAGTTGTGTATTCTTTTTTTATCGAAAGCGAGATGATAAAGAGGTCGATATAGAAGTTTTCCTTTTTTTTCTAATCCATTTGTTTCCTTTAAATCATTTTAAATAATGAATAGAGAGTCAATTGCGAAGAGATGTCGAGTGGACGAAAACTATCAGTTAATATATATATATATATATATATATATATATATATATATATATATATATATATATATATATATATATATTAGATCGAAGAGTGGATGTTGACTATACTATATAAATAGTAAAAATTATCACCCACTTTCTGACCACAACGAGTTACTAATCGGTCAGTTCTTGACCACATAACGTGGGTCAATGCCTGCCATTTAATGAATGCAAACACTAGTTGTTTGGTCTGTCTTACGGACGGTGTCTAAAAGTTGGGTGATCATTTTATTTCATATATATAGTAAAAAGTAAAAGTAAATATACATTTTTAATTTTCTATGTATTTTCATGATGTTAACCTGTAATACCACAAAGAAAATAGATTTTATTTTTTATTTTTCTGCTTACTCCGTGCGGACAAATTGCAACCGTTTATAAAAAAGTATATATTAAAATAGTTCGTTTCATTTAGCATTAAATGTGTGTTGTATTAAAATAAACAATGGCTAAAGAGAAAAATATGCAACTTTCACAACGTTTCGGTTGATGTAACCTCCGACCTTTTTTTAGGTGTATCTGGTCTAACTCAGGAAACTTTCTGTCGAGATCTGTAATCTGTACGAAATTATGTACGGACCCCATTATCTAATCCACGGGGTACATTGCTCTAGTTCCGTCAGCCATAACCGAGAAGAAGCCGTAAGCAATTCGCAAGAGTATTCTTAGTAACATCTACGTCTTAAACATCCAGAAGCGTGTAACTTATCACTGAATTTTCCTTGTACTTAATCAGTTACGCCACGGGTCTGAACAAATATCTGAGTTCGACAGAAAAATTGCTGTGTTCGACAAGATAAACCGAAAATAAGGTCGGAGGTTACATCGACCTAAACGTTGTGAGGCTTACATAGGTTTATCTTTCGTCATTGTTCTTTTTTAATGCAAAAACACATTTCATGCTAAATAAAACGAACTATTTTAATAAATACTTTTGATAAACGGTTGCAATTTGTCCGCACGGGGTAAGCAGCAAAATAAAAATAGGATTCATTTATTTTTGTTTCATTACACGTTAAGACAATAAAAACTATATATTTATTTTTACTTCTAAACGCTGTGAGAAGAACACTAAAGATGAGAACAGTAGGCGGATTAATCCAAATGATTAATCCTTATCTAGAAAATGTAGAAACATAAAAAGGTAACGAAATATAACATATGGAAATTATTTTGAAGTAATTTCTAAATTAAAAATAATCATTTTAAATCGCTACTTAAAAACTCTTTATGAAATCTATTACATGCAATATAGACATCTTGAAATATATTAATGAATTAAATTGCCAATTAACATGATTTTGTGAGAGTATTACTTACTTTCTGCTGATAATGTGACCAACATTTTAGCTATAAAATAGCGTCACTAATTAGATCATTCATAATAACTACTGTAGCTGTGGAAACTGGTGATGGTTCAATATTTTCCGGCTCGAAGCCTGGGTTTGCCGGTCCATGTTGAAGGCCACCATTTTACAATGAATATATAGCTATTATTGTAATTGCCTTTTATACATGTGTGTGTATAAAAAACGTATCGCAAAAGTAATGCCACTAAATTGGTTACATACTCCCCCTCTCAACTTATTATTTAACGAGAGTATAGCCGTTCTTACTGCGAGATGTTTATGTGTAATGTTATTTCGGTTAGCATATTTATTTAACGTCTACTGCTTTATAGAAAGTTAGAGGAGACCAACAAAGGACAATATACGCTACTTAGTATTTGCAACAAAAAGTGCGAAACAACTAAATATATGTATATACGTCTTATTTTAATTTTCTTAAAGCACATTAGAAATACTATTTTTAATTAAAATAACTTTGAACTAATGACAAATAGTCTTTATGCCGATTTTTCCGATCATCAAAAATAGGCTACTTAGTTTTTAAAAAAATACATGCCATGAGAACTTCTTTCAAATTATAAACATGTATCACGTTAAAAAGAAATCATTTAAACTTACGTGAGATTTGAACTTTAGTATTGACATCATAATAACTACGAGCTTAATAATATGTACTTATTTATTTTTGTCACCTAGCTACATGCCTCTATTTGCATACCAACAGACGAACTACAAAACTGCATAACATTTTACGAATGTATACACTAATCTATGCGAAATATAATATTTATGAAAAGCTATATATATATATATATATATATATATATAAATATATATATATATATATATATTCGTTATGCCACTTATAAGCATCGTCAAGTAATAATTATGAAATCAGCTTAAAAGACAGATAACGAGATGGAAATGCGAATTTTATTTTCAAGTAAATGAAGCATTTATTTAGTTGATATCAATCATATATTTAGATATAAATATGTAATCTTCAGTGTATACAGAAATCTTATTCTTTGTATTTTCTTTTTTATTGTCGATATCCCTCGAACAGCGACGCGACCGTGACATTACGAGATCTGTATGTGTTCATGGAGGTATTATTAAAACGTTCAATCCGGTGTAGCGCCACGCTGACACGTAATGTTTTAATAAATCAGTTGTGCTACTTCTAATAATTTTCAAGTAACAATTATGCAATCATATTTAAACAATTACAATTTGTTTATATTAATCATATATGTTGTCATGAATGTGTTATCTTCGATGTATACACCCACCATTATATTATATTTCTTTTTCATTGTCAAGATCTCTCGAACGGCGACGCCGGCGAGACATCAGGAGATATTCAAATGTTAATAGAGTGAGTTTTAAACATTCCGATCCGGTGTAGCTCCACACTGGCAAGTAATGTTTTAATAAACTAGTTGTGCTAGTTATAAACATATTCAAGTTAACATTATGAAATCTGATTTAAAACCAGGCTACAAGATGCGAGGTGTTTTCAAATGAATCAAACATTGTTGTGCATATACATCATATATTTGCATATAAATATTACAGATTTAGTCTATGCAAACATTTTCTTTTCTTTTTTATGTTTCATTGTTGAGATCTCCTGAGCGGTAACGTAGCCGAGAAATCCCGAACTAAATGAAGATACGATTGAAAAATGAGGAAGAAAAACACAAAATATTCACGATAAAAATGAAAAACCGAGACAACGGAAACAAAGAATATAATTCAATACAGTGGCATCTTGAGATGATAGCAACGAACCAGAAAGAAAGAAGACCATATTATAATATACCTACTCAGAATTCTTAGATAACGTATAAGTAAGTGTAATGCTTATTTCGCACAGCGTTAGTGATTGAAGACATGGATGTAATTATTTTGCAAAATATACTTGTGTTAACGATTCTAATAAAATAAGAATACCGGGAAAATTAATGCACGTAATTCCAAACTCTTATGGATTCCCCGTAAGCTTCATACACAAAATTATTCATAAGATGTAACAAAATAAAATACCAAACATTTAGTGATGCATTTAAATCATACAAAACATCAATATTCTAATGAATTATACTTTTCACTCGGTGAATATAAATTTTATTGTATATATATATATATATATATATATATATATATATATATATATATACATGTATACACATATATATATATATATAGCCAAAAGAAAAATCCAGGTTGTCCTCGATGGCCGTTCATCTAAGCAACATGACATAAATGCTGGTGTACCCCAGGGCTCTATCCTTGGACCCTTGTTGTTCCTGATCTATATAAACGATCTCCCTGATGGCATAGAGTCTGAGATTGGTTTATTTGCTGATGACACCACCCTTTACTCTCGCCATGTTGGCAAAACCGACGCAATTATATCCGATGCAATGGCTGAATCTTTAGAAAATGACCTCCAGGCTGTAGTGGATTGGGGTCATAAATGGTTGGTAACTTTTAATGCCGCAAAGACAAAACTCCTTTCCTTCAATAACTACAAGGAACCTTTTCAACCACCGATTGTCATGGCAAATAACACCCTACCTGAGAGTTCATCATTCAAACTCCTCGGCCTAACCTTCACAGGTAACATGAATTGGAACAAATACATTGAAGACATTGCCAAGGCTGCCGCAAAGAAGGTTGGCTCCCTCTACCGTGCTAGTAAACTCCTCACACCTGACATTATCCTGTATCTCTACAAAGCCACCATCCGCCCATGCATGGAGTATTGTTGTCACATCTGGGCTGGTGCATCATCTACTAGTCTCTCCCTCCTTGACAAAGTCCAAAAAAGAATCGCCAACCTAATAGGTCCCTCACTGTCAGCCAAGCTCCAGCCTCTGTCCCATCGCCGCAATGTAGCATCCTTGTGCTTGTTTTACAAATACTTCAATGGACTATGCTCCGATGAATTGGCTACTCTGGTGCCCCCTCGACGGAAATTCACTAGACTAACCCGACAATCAACTAAATCTCATTCATTCACTGTGGAGGTCTTCAGATGTCGGAGAGCCTTCTACTCAAATAGCTTCTTTCCTCGTACTGCTAGCCTCTGGAACTCCCTCCCTGCCCCCTGTTTCCCCGACAGTACAGACATGCAGAAGTTTAAAACTAATGTAAACAGACACCTCGCTGCGCTGATCCCAATCTAGATTGACCACCCCCTACCTTCTCCCCTTTTCTTTTTCTCAGTAGCCCCTTACGTCTACAGTGGCGGCCTGCCTTGTTTGGGGTGAACTATGTTTAAAAAAAAATTAAAAAAATATATATATATATATTTATATATTTATATATTTATATATATATATATATATAAATAGAATAAGATATTAAGTTTAATAGATAAAGCATAAAATGGTAACGTAATTTCTGGCGGAGTTTTATCTATTGGATGCAAATGTTTGAAACCCGAACTGTGTTTGCAATTTATGTATTTTCTTAATGTGAATATTTCAAATTAAAAAAAAATACGTAATGGCACGTTTACTAATTATCATCTTCGTAATATAAATGTCAGTATATTTGTTATTATACATATCATTTCTGGATATTGAAGTTATAACACAAGTACTGATTGAAGTATTTAATTATTTTTTTCATTCTGCACGTTTACGAAATATTATCGTATAGCCATTACAATTTCATATCAACAAGTATTCAGTTTAAGCTCTCTCTGCGTAGTTATAATATGGATAAATCATCTTTAAAAATGTTTGTAAAAGTAGTGTTTCTTCTTTCCTAACTATTCTCTGCCTTGATAGAAACAAAAGTCGGATGTAATCTCTAAGTCACATATGACGTCACATTATCACATACCCCGTTTTATTCTGCATGTCTACAGTTAAACCCCTTGCTTTGTTACATGTTTTTCAACGTTGCATATATTACTTTAAATCTTGATGAAGAGACTTGGAATGACACATGGGTGGGAAAAGCAAAGGCTTGAAGCAAACACGGCTTTCTTTATATCGAGCAGGTTTTGTGCGCCGGTGGAAGTCTGCACTGGTTTGCTTCATACTCTCTCTATTAAATATACTAGCAAATATATGCTCCCTCCGGTCGCATATGTTTGCTAGGCTGCTGCGTCCGAAATGAACGCTGACGTGTAAACCGATGGAGCCTCAGTCATATTTCTCTGGTGGTTAGACGTTGATATTCTTTATTTATGACCAAGAATATTTTGTGATGAAAATAAAGAAAAAAAATTCGACCCCACTCCGATGTTTGTATTAATCTTCCCCATTAATATAAATATGTTTAGTTTAGAAAATATACGGTTGGGAAAAATAATTTAATTCTTAACTATTGAAGAACGCCTTGCTCCTTCCAAAGTTATCGTCTGCTCGCATGTCTTCCCACCCAATCGCTTTGCGCCGAATCAACGTATGAATTTACGAAATAATAAATCATAATAGTTTTTGTTTTTCAAAGAGAAGAAGGAAAACTGTACCGAAAATAAACAATAAAAAATACAGCGAATACGATTCTATAAACAGTTATTTACTTGCCCAGTAATAGGTCCCCCCCCCAAGTATCGTCTGCTCGCATTTATTTACACTCTATAGTTTTGCGACAAATCCACGTCAGAATATAATAATTAATATCTTATGTTTTTCTAAGCGGAGAAAAAGTGTGCGTAAATTAAAATCAACAATTTAAAAAACAAAATACTGACTCTATCCGTAACGACGGGGTAAAAGTAAGCGCGGGTCCTAAAGTGGAAAACTAATTTCGTTATAATGGGTGTGTGTGTGTGCGCGTGTTTTTTAATAGTAATTTTTAATCAATTATTATGTTAATTTAATAGTTTGATTCAGTGAATTTTTGTTTTAAAACATAATGGCTAATAAGATTAGGGAAATAAACAAACTTAGAACGATTTTAAACATGAAAAAATATGCACTGTGAATGACAGCGTTGTTGTTTATATTTTATTTAACGCGCCGTATTTAGGCTGGCTGTTTAATCAGATCGCCATATTTAATTACCGGAGGGAGGGAGGAAACCACCGATTAAACAGCCAGCGTTGTTAACTACGAAACGCAGTACATGTATGTGTATATGTAAATAAAACAAATCGATTAATAACGGAGTATATGTATCTGTTTGTCTGAATTATAATTTATAAGTAAGATTATTAGCGTGCAAAATTGCGTATATATATGGACATCTTAAGAGAACAATCATGAGTGCATATTTGCGAATAGTAATTTATTAGAAATTGATAAGCAATTGATTATGTAAATTGAGAAACGCGCATAATGTTTCCGGTGATTTTTCTAGCAGTATATAAGGAAGCTGGCGGACTTAGTAAATAACCATGCTACTCTGATGGAGTTTCGGGTTCGGACAGACAGATACATAAACTTCATAATTAATAGATGTATGTTTCATATCGCTCGTGTGTGCGTACTGGACTTATATCTGATCTTAATTAATGTCTTCATTACCAGCACTTGCCATTTCTGTTAAGAGACTCGTATCTATTGAATAGTTGGCACTATAAAATATATAATTCAAATATAAAATAAAAATAATTATATGTCGAGCATAGACTTATAAAAACAAAACACAATAAATGTCTCATTACACCAATAAGTTGGTTAATAATTATACCGGGGTAAGATTAATAAACTGGTTCGATACCTAGTTCAGTCAGTGACTTAACATGGAATTTGAAAGCATTAAGGAAAATATGCATTGACTTATTTCAACTCATATACATTTATATATTTTACATCAAATGCGTTGAATACAGCATTTGTATGGTAGCTATTCATTCACCAGCTTTTAATGTTAGTACCTGTATACATATATTGATCACTCGCTACGGAATGCGCCTTTGTGTCATATCGAGGACGAACTCTGATCTGCAGTGGTGCCGCCACAGGAAGTCCCACTCATTATTTGAAACAAACGTGCCCATTTTATTACATAAAACAACGTTCGTTTATAAATAAATACATTTACATCATAAATAACTATGCAAGACCTAGCACCAGCAATAAACATTTCACAAATAACACCTTTTACCTAAATGACTTAATGCAGCACTAACATTCCTGAAAATGGCTGATATGCCGTAAAACTAAAGAAACACAAAATATTAATATATGCTACACACACTACACGAAAATGAAATACAATGCTTGCTGATGCTTGTGAATAAAGTTTCCAGGAATGTTAATGGCCAGGAGGTTAAATCATTTAATATATATATATTTATTCCTCTCAGGATGGTCTATTAATCATACGGATGCCAAGATAATTTGATAAACAATCGAAAGATGATTACATTCTTACGCGTAAGCAAACATCTGGAATGGGAGGCTGTAGATCATAATTTAGGTAAGCCTTGGCTGGTGAAACTTGATCAGTTGACACTGATTGCCTGTAGAGTGCCTTTAGTTTTGACCACCGAGGATAAATATCGCATTCATAAACTAGTATTGATTACACATTTGATAAATATTGAACTAACAGAATAATTAGTCTATGCCGGGTTATGACTACAATATCAAATATTACATCATATACAATTTTGAACAAAGTATCAACGTTTAATATTAAATGTTGTAGAACGTGTAATATGTGTTTTACTAGGCTGGATTCATTTGGGTAAATTGTTCTCGTTGCCTCCGGAGAGAAGTATAAAGAAATTATGTTATTCTTTGTAAGTATCGTCTGTGACAATGATTTGACCTTCAACCTCGAAGTCTGTCATTTTATTCGTTTAGCTACGGGTTCAAATAGACTGAATAAAGGGTTCAGTCTCAAATTTTGTATTGATTCCAATGTTTAATCTAAATATTGCCACGTGCAAAAAGATGCATATTAAGAAAGTTGCATGGGTCGAAAAGTTGTAATATAACAAACACGATAAGAATCATAATTTGAATAATCTAAATAACATAATTCCTCAATCCTTATCTGAAAATTTCCGAAATCTGTTAATATTATGTTTCAGAATATTTGGAGATGAGGATTGATAATTTGCTAAGACTCGATGGCCAACAGATAAACGGGCTAAGTATAATCAGTTATAAGTTAACGTCTTCCGGAGATTTAAGGTTCAATCCTCTGTTCGGTCTATACTAAGTATACAATTACGAATTACTTAAGATTAGCCAACTCATGGATGACCGAACCTAAACAAGCTATCCCGTGGATCAAAAATATGGTTCCGTGAAATTCCGTACAGACTCTCGAGTTCGACAAAACAGTCTCGAGTTCATTATGTCGTTTTTAAGATGCGTAAACCCATCAGGATACAACACCCCTAATCGCATTATTCGTAGCTTTGCCATTTTAATAATAGAAGAAAGAAGTAACGCAAGTCAGAAACGGCCGTAATTTAGCGGGACAAACACTCAAGCCTATCCCCCTTATAGCGTTGATGTTCTTATTGTAAATGTCTGTGGTGCAGCAATCCAAATCATATTGTTTTTGGTCAAAGCGTATGTGAAAAACGGAGATTACACAACGGAAGTTATGGTTTTAGAAAAGTTTTTTTTTTAGACTTATTATTTACCCCTCTCCCCCGCAGGGAGAGGTGACACAAGGTCGGAAAAAGGGATTTGGTGGGCAAGCGTACTAGAGCTAGTACACTGGCCTGCAAAAATGCATGTGAAGCCCTATCAGAAATGCTCGGTCGAGCGCGTCAGGTTGTTAGCAATAAATTAACTCCTCTTCAAAGCAGAAAGTACAGTGCCTGTAAAGGCGGACTTCCTGCAACTACCAAGAACAATACCTCTGCCCGACAGAAGCAAAGCCACAAACAGTCATAATGGACCACCTCCATCAGGCTGATTGTCGAGAACGGGTTGTCGACATGGTAAGAGTTGCGTCTCTGACTTTCATATAACGACTGCGGAAGAAAGATATACACATAGAATTTGTATCGTTTTCTGTGTGTAATCAAATTAAAACTCAATAAAATAGTAAGTGGATTGGCCAGGCCTGCTCGCTTAACGAGCAAACATGCTTCAATGGAATCAAAGATCTCCTGCGGTGGTGAAATCTAGGGTAAAATCAAGCTTAGGCGAATAAAAATATGGGGTTAGATATCAATATAGTTAAGTAGTTCATGATCCTCAGACATTTGTATGTGTATTTACCTCTTCCCCAGTAAGTTAGACACAAGGTCAAAATATTTTTTATTTACCACATCTGCAGGGGACTAGACAAAGTGTCAGGTGTCGTTGGAAAAGTCAGAAAAGTAGGATTATAGATCTCTGGCTTACAACAAACATAATGAGCAGCTCGTCGGCATTCCCCGGTAGGTGCGCCTCAGGACATTGGCAATTAACCCCATTCTCAAAGAAAGGTTAATCCAATGAAGCTAAACAGCCTGAGACTGAACAGAGCAATACCTCAACCCGGCAGAAACAAAGTTATTGTCGCCATGATGTCAAGGACTTATCCTCGACTCGTAAGAATACACCTAGCTTCTATGTTGTATTAAATACCATGAAACAATGAAATATTAAACCACTACAAACTTAGGACATCGTACTAAAAAGAAATATAAGCCACTCTCATACAAAGGTTGAAACCCTCTAACCACATTTTCAGCCTTTTCTAACTAAATGTAATGCTACCTTAACAAACCGCAACACTCTAATTCTCAGGGTAAGCCTTCTCAAGCTTACTAATATACATTACCTTCTGATTCTAAATATGTCAAAGCTTCTATCTTTAGATTTGCAAATATATCACTTATAAACACTCTTACTTATATTATTGAAAATTGATCTGGGTATAGAAGTGGTTAAATGTGTCGTAAATTGAGAGTAAGAAACAAAAATAAAATTAAGTGAATCCTAATGCGGCTATTTGGGTTCTTCGCGTAGTTTAATTGCAATATACATAATTTTATCTTACAATTAGCCTGGTTCATGTATTAAGCATTATTTAAATAAATAAAGAAAACCCAAAAGTATACACAGTATATTTATTATAATATATATATATATATATATAGATTCTGAGTTAAACCTTGTATGAGATCCTACTGTTTTACTAGGCCCGGAAGTAAATCAAAAAAATGTCCTGTCTTCTTCTTCTCAACCTCTTTTAAGTGCATCTGGACTTATCTACTTTTTGAGCACCTTCTCCAATCTGATCCCATGCAAAGAGTTTTTCTTCACTTTCTACAATTTCACCGAACTTTTTCAACGGAAATTTACCACCCGGACAATTTGCATATCTTTTTCACGGAATTTTTCTTTTCATTCAATACGTTTTTTTAACAAAAAATATTTTAATAATTTTTAATAATAATTCTCATATTTTTCAAATATTTGAACTTTGGTTTTTTCAAAAGCCAACTTATCCATCTGTATTTCTCCTCTGATGATAAGATTTCGATCTTTGAAAAGCCTTGGCTTAAGGAAAGAAAAATAAACACTAGTTTATTACTGACAACCTTGCATTGGACAATTGAAATTTGAAATAAATTTGGACAATCGTCGCATATTTATCACTCTTTTTCTTCTATCTCTCTCTCTATATATATATATATATATACATATATGTATATATATATATATATATATATATACATATATATATACACACACACCCACACACACACACCTATATATATATATATATATATATATATATATATATATATATATATATATATATATATATATATTATTATTATGTGTAGCCCGCCCTACACTTGGCCGGGCTATCTAGTGAGATGTAATAATACTGCCATCGAATAATAGCTATATATGCATGTGCCTCCTTGTTAGACACTGTTACGTCGGTTTACTATAGTTGCCTGCTCGGCATAATAAGATTTAGCTCTCACCAATTCATATATCTATTAAGCATGCCCTCATCAGCTACAGCGTACGGATTTGAGTTAAAGGTAACTCTAGTTCCTAGACTTAAGTAGTGCGAACGGTTTGAATAATTATCGCTCCACTGATGATACCGAAAGGATTAAACGGATACGACTGTAGATAATATAATATTTATTATAAAAAAATTGCATATATATATATATATATATATATATATATATATATATGTCTATATATATATATATGAAGCAGTTATATATTTATATATATATTAACACATATATAGAGATAAGTGTAATTATATATCACAGTGCATACATAACACATAAGAAAGTCTGAATATTGGGTCAGTAAGATGATTATTACTTACACAATTAGATCAGCTCTGTTATTTATAACACTCACGTCAATAAAGCAAGTTTTAAACAAATAACATCATTTACTAGTCAAACGTAATAATTATTTTCTCATTGTGAAAATGTTTAAAATAATGAAACAGAGACACACACACATATATATATATATATATATATATATATATATATGCCTAAAATCTTGAATTAAATTGGACAAAAATAAAGTAAAATGAATAATTAGAAATTAATAGTAATAATAAATATTTAGAAATTAAATCTGATCAACTATATCTTTAATTTTATTTTGGCTAAAAACTTAATATCTACGATGAAACACTTTTTTGTGGAATTTAAGTCAGGTAATTCTGCGAGTCTATTGTTTAGCATTTTAAACTTAACGCATTTTGGTAACAAAATATTATATGAATTTGAATTTGCTCTAATTCATTTTTTTTAATTAAACAATTTGATTTTATAACTTTGTGCCGTAAAACATAATTTCTAATAAGATTAAAAAAAAATAAAAACGTGTTAATAAAAACAATCAAGGTGAAGCGGCCATTTTTAGCAACTCGTACGATACATCTCCCAGAATGTCTTATTTACATGCAATTAATAAAAAAAACGCGCCCCTGTATTGTGTGCATATTTTTCTCTTTTCTCTCTCTCTCTATCTCTCTGTAAATCTTTCTCGCTCTATCTCTAATCTTACGTCATGTTAACACGTTTAGATGTCTTCAAATATAACTTTTTGTTCGTTCGAAATAGAACATTACACTTAATAATAATAGGGCGAGTATCAAAATGTTTTAGTGGACTCCGGCTGTTCCATCATATTTCATTCCAATCTAATTCAATTACGTAACCCAGTTATAAAGAATAAATTAAAACATTGCTCTTTTAAACAATGTCTTGAATTAGTTCTTTTTATTATTCTTATAAAAAGTTATTATCAGGCAAAATATTTTAAATACATCTGGAAATCTGAAAGTACAATCATGAGTGTGTATTTGCGAATATTTATTTTTAGAAGCTTTAAAACAAATAAAGTATGTAAATTTGATCGACGCATTATATTTAGGGAAGTTTTGGAATGGGTATATGTAGGAGCTGATAAGTAGATATAAGAATACAGCCATTAAATCTAATCATATAATTTCGGCTTCAGACAGCCATACATAAATATACATGATCTCATTATTAATATATATATATATATATATATATATATATATATATATATATATATATATATATATATATATATATATATAAGACACTTTGTAATGTAACGATTTGGAATAAATACCTTCTTTTTTGTGTCTTATTTTCTGTCTATCTGTCTGCCTATCTATCTCTCTTGATCAATGTATATATCTGACTGGATGTCTCTCTCTCTTTTTCTCTCGCTCTCTCATTGTCTCTTTCTCTTAATATATATATATATATATATATATATATATATATATATATTATTATCCAGTAGATTACAACATTGATGACATAAATAATAGTTCATAATCAGTCTCTGAAAATCAGCAACTTACAATGTTTCTCTATATATATGTTCGTTCAAAACATACTTTTTTGCCACTTTATTACATTAGAGACAAGTTTATAACTTGTATGATTTTCTTCATCAGCATATACGCATTGTATTGTATTAATCTTCAGAGCATGATCAACAATATCAATTCTAAAAAAATCGTTATAATATGAAACTGCTTAATATAAAATGTACACCATAGAGTTCAATATCATCTGCACTATTAAATATGCTTATTATTTATCATATATATATATATATATATATATATATATATGTGTATATACATATATATATATATATATATATATATATATATATATATATTTATATATACAGTAGAGAATGGTAGTTTGCTTGAAGCATTGCTGGGTATAGTAGTAGTAAGTTTTTTAAAGGCTGTGGCCAATGCAAATTGCGGGTAAGATGCAATTCGTAAGGAAAAAAACAATAAATTGAATACGAAATATGACTTACTATTTATTTGTCTTAAAATCTTACATAACAGCAACAGTGTTTTTAGCTGTTTGTGTGATGTCCGGGTGATTAAAAATCACTATTAAAGATTTCGGGAAAAGAGACTTCCCTTTGTGAAAAATAATTAAAGCAGAAGAAAAATTTCTCCGACTGTGCAGAGAATCGTACAAAACAAAATGACTGCCATATGTAGAACCGCAGCGAAAATAGTCTCGCAGGGAATGTAAATTAAATTTTATTTAAAGTTTATGTTACATATATGATTTGGTGTTCAAAATATTTGTGTAATGTTGGTTAAGTGTATGGTGCTCGATAAACTGTTAGTTTTAATATATATATATATATATATATATATATATATATATTTGAAATATTTTTATTTTTCATATTTTATATTTTTTTATTAAGTTTATATTTGATTATTTAGTTTTATTTCAGTGTGTTTTATCTTTATATATATTTTTTTATCTTTCTTTCTTATTTTAAGAATTTTAATATAAAATAAAGTAATTAATCTCTCATTTTAAATATTCTCGATTTATTAAATTTATTGATAATCATCTATTTAAGAAGTGTTACTAATTGTGAGTTTCGTCAATTTAGTTCATCGAATTAACTTGATATAGTTACTATAAGATAAAGGGGAATAACTCTGTTATGCGAACTAATTATTTTATGGATAATTTAGGTTGAAATCTGTATAACAATATTAGTATATATATATATATATATATATATATATATATATATACATAAAATATATATACACGTACATGCAAATATACATATATATATATATATATATACATATGTATGTATTATTGTTTGTTTAATTATTTATTTATATATTCTTCATTTTCATCTTGTTTACATATTTTTCATCAATATTATTTTTTTTTATATATATATTTTTTTATATTAATATATAATTCATTTATTTATTCATTATTAATTTATTTAGTAATTTTTTAATTTATTATTATTATTTTCTTTATTACTTTGTTTATTTTATTAAATTTATTTTATTATTTATTTATTTATTTATTTAATATTTGCATGTTGTTTGTATACATTTTATATGTGTTTGGATTAATTAATTAACAATGCTAGGTTATGGGGTGACTTATTTTGGTGGGTTAGAAGAGTATGTTGAATATGGTTTTTGGTTTGTGGTTGAATGTGTGTTAGGATGGAAGTTCATATGGGGAGGGGCCTATTTGATTGTTTGGGTGTGGGATGATTTTATATAGGAGGGAAGTAATGAGTGAAGTGGTGGAAACAGAGTATGATGAGTGTTAGATATGAGGGTTGGTCGGTGGATGAGGAGTAGATATTATAGAATGAATGGTGTGTGGAGCTCGTGACATTGATTGAGTGAAGGTTTAATCTGGAGATGAGGATTGATTCTGTGATTCTAAGGTCACCAATTTTTCTTACATACGCTAAGATGGAGACATGAATATCACGCTTAGTATTTGAGCAAATCTCTGTGTGTTTGTGGAAAGAGGATATACGGGTATTAAAGTGCTCCTTCATGCGCAAGTGTAGCGGTCTTGTAGTTTTACCGATGTAAATTTGTTGCATTTATTCCACTGTAGTTTGTAAACACAGTTAGTGCGATGGCACATACTTGTGTTGGGGATAGCGCAATTGGTCAGGGAGCAGGGTTCGGGTGTGTGGTTAGTGTGTTTATTAGAGAGATGTTGGCGTAAGGAGGTTCCAGTATGTGTTAGTTGTATGTCAAGGTTTTCCTTATGTATTGCCTTGCGGATGGAGGTGGTGATTTTATCGCTGAAGAAAGGAAGTTTTAAGAAGCATGTGTTAGAGGGGGTACGGTGTCTACGTGTTTTGGGCTTATTTAGGTGGGCATAGTCATTATGCTACCTTCTTCGACTTTGTTATCACAATCACAAGAATAAATGGTTACTGCTTACAATTATGCTTACACCTTGTAAATACTTCATGTATATATTTTAAAATTTCAAAGTATGGGCGGTAGAACTTGGCTTGTTCTGCTTGAGAAGCCAGACCATTGTTGTTGTTTTTTAAAATAGTTCGCCCCAAAAAAGGGGTTACTGAACAAAAAGGGTGAGAGGTTTTTTTGTTTTTTTAAGGGAGGGCTCAACCTAAATTGTTTTCTCTCTATGC
The DNA here is from genome assembly GCA_963556195.1 of Sepiola atlantica. Classification (NCBI taxonomy): domain Eukaryota; kingdom Metazoa; phylum Mollusca; class Cephalopoda; order Sepiida; family Sepiolidae; genus Sepiola; species Sepiola atlantica. Next base: position 160,065,675 of record OY744521.1, on the reverse strand, counting down.
TATTATCCATATTTAATTCGTTCAGCTCTTATTATTGACTTTTTTTCATTTTGTCTATGAGAAAAGAAGATTTATTAAATTTCCAAATGTATGTACATAATTCAACGTAAAACGGATCTCACCACATTCGCAGACACAATGTTCTCAGCACAGCTTACTCAACCAATGAGTTACTACTTTTAAATACAAATGTACAAATACCATGCGCAACCTTCTATCAGTGAAATGTACGGATTTCGTTGAGGATTAACCCTTATATATTAACTAGCGGGGCTACCCGGCGTTGCTCGGGGTCATAAAAACATATAATTGAAGAAAATCGCGTGTGTAACATCTTTATATTAAAACTTCTATTTCTGTCCCTCTCTCTATAGCCGTCTCTTTATCTTTCTACTTTTCTCTTCCCTGGTCGCCCCATTTCACCGCTACTTTCAAATTTTGCCTTTTGCCAAAGCTGTTTCTTCCCCACCATTTCATCCTACGTTTCCCAGGGCAATAGTATGACTTATTTCTATAAAAAGTACCACCTCTGTCTGCGCCTTCTATATAGGTACTTATCTCCGCCCCGGTGTTTATACTATATACGTATGTATTGCCACCCCGGTGCGCATACTATATACGTACCTATCGCCGCCCCAGTGCACATAATATATACACACCTTTCGCAACCCCAGTGCAGATACTATATAAGTACCTATCGCCGCCCTGGGTGCAGATACAATATAAGTACCTATCGCCGCCACGGTGGGAATGCTAAATACGTACCTATCCCCGCCCCGGTGCAAATGGTAAATACGTACTTATCCCCACCCCGGTGCGAATGCTAAATATGTTGCTATTGCCGCCCCAGTGTGCATACTACATAAGTACTTATCACTGCCCCAATGCAAATACTAAAAATGTATATATCGCTGCCCTGGTGCGAATGCTAAATACGTACCTATCGCTGCCGCGGTGCGAATGCAAAATACGTACCTTTCGCCGCCCTGATGCCCGTTATATATATGTACCTATCGCCGCCCCGCTGCGCGTGCTGTATACGTACCTATCGCTGCCCCGGAGCGCATGCTAAATACATACCTATCACCGGCCCGGTGCACATGTAATATACGTATTTTTTGCCGCCCATGTGCACATGTAATATACGTATCTATCGCCACCCCTGAATGCTAAATACGTACCTATCGCCTCCCCGGTGTGCTTAATATGTACCTATCGCCGCCCCGGTGCGAATGCTAAATACATACCTATCGCCCACCCGGTGCGAATGCTGAATACGTACTTATCGCCGCCCAGTTGCGCGTGCTATATACGTACCTATCGCCGCCCCGTTGCGCATGCTTTATACGTACCTATCCCCGCCCCACTGTGCGTGCTATATACGTACCGATCGCCACCCCGGAGCGCATTCTAAATATATAACTATCACCGGCCCGGTGCACATGATGTATACGTACTTATTGCCGTCCATGTGCGCATGCTATATACGTACCTATCGACGACCCAGTGTGCATACTCCATATGTACATATCGCTGCCTCAGTTCGAATAATATATATGTACATATCGCAGCCCCGGTGCGAATGCTAAATACGTACCTATCGCCACCCCGGTGTGAATGCTAAATACGTACCTATCGGCACCCCTATTCACTACTATATACGTACCTATTGCCACTCCAGTGCACATACTATGTATATACCTATCGCCGGCCCGGTGTGCATACTATATTCGTACCTATCGCCGCCCTAGTGACCATACTATTTTTTTTTTGGCACCACCCAAGAAAACTTTTTTTTCATCCTCCCACATATTAGAAATATTTTTAATTTAAAAGAAAAAAAATGTTAACCCCCCTCGAAAGAAATTTTTTTTTACCCTTCTCCATACATAGAAATATTTTCAGTTAAAGAAAAAAAAATTCCGAGGTGCCTCGGTCATATCAAAGAACCATACTGCAGAAGCCTCCGGGTCCTATATTGTAGAAGCTGCCCTGGTGCTGGGTCCTATACTGTAGAAGAAGCACTGGCCGCTATACTGCAGAACACCCATGGCCCCTATTCTTCATAGGCCTCCGGGTCCTATATTGTAGAAGCACCCCCGGTACTGGGTCCTATATTGTAGAAACACCCCTGGTACCTATACTGGAGAAGTACACCTAGTCCCTATACTGGAGAAGCACCCATTGCCCCTATTCTGCAGAAGCCTCCGGGTCCTAAATTTAGAAGCACCCCTGGTGCTGGGTCCTATATTGTAGAAGCACCCCTGGTCCCCATACTGGAGAAGCACTTATATTTCTAGGGACCGTTATACTTTAGAAACACCAACATTCCTGGGGGTCCGTCATACTTTAGAAACATCAACATTTGTGGGGACCGTTATACTGTAGAAGCACCAATATTTCTAGGGATCGTTATACTTTAGAAGCACCAACGTTCCTGGGGAGGGGCCGTTATACTTTAGAAGCACCAATATTTCTAGGGACCGTTATACTTTAGAAGCACCAACATTCCTGTTGACCATAATACTTTAGAAGCATCAACATTCCTGGGGACCATTATACTTTAGAAGCAACATTCCTGTGGGACCGTTATACTTTAGAAGCACCAATATTTCTAGAGACCGTTGTACTTGGGAAACACCTACATTACTTTGCAAATCAAATAGGCCTCCTGAGAACTACTGACATCACTCTTACCGGTTGCCTTCCTATGTAGTTATTGATACATCCGGACAGAAGTTATTGGATGACCTGATACAACCGGACACAATTTAGGGCAAGACGGGTACATCCGGCAAGGGATTATAGAGCATGTCTAGTGAGTCAGCATTTTTATAAAGTTAATACATAAATACATTGGATAATTTCCAAATTACTACTGATTAACAAAAAATGGATATGTATCATGGATATGTATCATGTATCATGTATATGTATCATATATATGTATCATGTATATGTATATGTATCATGTATATATATCGTTTATCATGTATATGTATCATGTATATGCATCATGTATATGTATATGTATCATGTCTATGTATCATGTATATGTATATGTATCATGGATATGTATCATGTATAGGTATATATATATATATATATATCATGTATCGTGGATATGTATATGTATCATGTATCATGTATCATTGATATGTACCATGTATCATGTATCATGGATATGTATCATGTATCATGGGCATGGATCATGGATATGTATCATGTATCATGGATATGTATTATGGATATGTATCATGTATATGTATATGTATAATGTATATGTATCATGTAGCATGTGTATGTATCATGTATATGTATATGTATCATGGATATGTATCATGTATCATGGATATGTATCATGGATATGTATATGCATCATGTATCATGGACATGTATCATGGATATGTACCATGCATCATGGATATTTATTATGGATCGTATCATGTATAATGGATATGTATAATGGATATGTATCATGTATCATAGGTATGTATCATGTATACTGTATCATAGATATGTGTTATGTATTAGAGAAATGAATCATGTATCATGTATCATTTATATGTATCATGTATATGTATATGTATCATGGGTATGTATATGTATCATGGGTATATATCATGGATATATATCATGGATGTGTATCATCTATCCTTGATATGTATCATGAGTATGTATCATGTATATGTATCATGGGTATGTATCATGTATCCATGGGTATGTATCATGTATATGTATCATGGATATATATATATTGTCATGGATATGTATCATGTATATATATCATGTATCATACATATGTATCATGTATCATGTACTATATATATGTGTTATGTATTAGAGAAATGAATCATGTATCATGTATCATTTATATGTATCATGTATATGTATATGTATCATGGGTATGTATATGTATCATGGGTATATATCATGGATATATATCATGGATGTGTATCATCTATCCTTGATATGTATCATGAGTATGTATCATGTATATGTATCATGGGTATGTATCATGTATCCATGGGTATGTATCATGTATATGTATCATGGATATATATATATGGTCATGGATATGTATCATGTATATATATCATGTATCATACATATGTATCATGTATCATGTATCCTAGATATGTGTTATGTATCATATATATGTATCATGTATCATGTATCATGTATATGTATCATGTATATGTATATGTATCATGGATATGTATCATGGATATGTATCTTGTATATGTATCATGTATCTTGGATATGTATGATCTATCATGCATATGTATCATGGATATGTATCATGGATATGTATCATGTATATGTATCAGGTATCATATATATGTGTCATGTACATGTATCATGTATCATATATATGTATCATGTAACATATATCATATATATGTATTATGTATCATAGATATGTATCATGTATCATTAAAATGTATCATGAATCATGTATACTAGATATGTATCATGTATCATAGATCATGAATATGTATCATGGATATGTATCATGTATCCTATATATTTATCATGTATCATAGATATGTGTTATGTACCATAGATATTATCATGTATCATGTATCATGGATATGTATCATAGATATGTATCATGGATATGAATCATGTATCATTGATATGTATCATGTATCTTGGATATGTATCATGGATATGTATCATTGATATGTATCACGTATCACTGATATGTATATGTATCATTAATATGTATCATATACCATGGATAGGTATCATGGATATGTATCATGTATCATGGATACGTATGATGGATATGTATCATGTATCATGGATATTTATCATGTATCATTGATATGTATCATGTATCATGGATATGTATAATTTATCATAATTACGTATCATGGATATGTATTATGTATCATGAATATGTATCATGTATCATAGATATGTATCATATATCAGAGATATGTATCATGTATATATATCATTGATATGTATCATGTATCACGGATATGTATCATGGATATGTATCATTTGACATTGATATTTATTATGGATATGTATCATTTATCGTGTATATGTATCATGTATCATGGATATGTATCGTAGATTATGTATCATGGTTGTGTATCATGGATATGTATCATCGATAGCTATCATGTATCATGGATATGTATTATGATATGTATCAGGGATATGTATACTGTATCATGGATATGTATTATGTATCATGGATATGTATCATGGATATGTATAATGTATCATGAATATGTATCATGTATAATGGATACGTATCATGAATCACGGATATGTATCATATATCATGGATATGTATCATGGATATGTATCATATATCATGGATATGTATCATGGATATGTATCATGTATCATGTGTCATAGATAAGTATCATGTATCATAGATATGTATCATGTATCATAGATATGTATCATGTATATGTATAATAGGTATGTATCATGTATCATGTATCATAGATATTCTTAATCATTTTCAATCCCCTCATGATTTTCTTCATCATTTTCAATCCCCACATGATGATCTTCATCATTTTCAATCATCTCATGATGTTCTTCATAATTTTCAATCCCCTCATGATGTTCTTCATTATGTTCAAACCCCTCATGGTATTCTTCACCATTTTCAATCCCTTCATGGTGTTCTTCAGCATTTTCAATTCCCTCATGGTATTCTTCATCCTTTTCAATCCTCTCATGATATTCTTCATCATTTTCAATCTCCTCATGGTATTCATAATCATTTTCAATCCCCTCATGATTTTCTTCATCATTTTCAACCCCCTCATGATGTTCTTGATCATTTTCAATCCTCTCATGATATTCTTCATCATTTTCAATCCTCTCATACTAATCTTTATCATTTTCAATCCACTCATGGTATTCTTCAGCATTTTAAATCCTCTCATAATATTCTACATCATATTAAATCCTCTCCTGGTATTCTTCAGCATTATCAATCCTCTCATTGTATTCTTCATCATTTTAAACCCCCTCATGATATTCTTCATCATTTTCAATCCTCTCATGATGTTCTTAATCATTTTCAATCCTCTCATGATGGTCTTCATCATTTTCAATCCTCTCATGATTTTCTTTATCATTTTCAATCCTCTCATGATATTCGTCATCATTTTCAATCCCCTCATTTTATTCTTCATCATTTTCAATCCTCTTATGATATTCTTCATCATTTTCAATCCTTTCATGATATTCTTCATCATTTTCAATCTTCTCATGATATTCTTGATCATTTTCAATACTCTCATGATATTCTTTATCATTTACAATCCCCTTAGGATATTCTTTATCATTTTCAATCCACTCATGATAGTCTTCATCATTTTCAATCCTCTCACTATATTATTCATCATTTTCAATCACTTCATGATATTCTTCATCATTTTTAATCCCTTTATGATATTATTAATCATTTTCAATCCTCACATGGTATTCTTCATCATTTTCAATCCTCTCATGGTATTCTTCATTATTTTCAATCTATCATGATATTTTTCCTCATTTTCAATCGCCAAATACAAGGAGGCCTCTAAAGCTATACTAAAATAACTCTCGCTTATTCCCCTCCCTTTTATCAGGGCAATAGTCCGAAGAAAAATGCAAAAAAAAACAATAATAACGTGACGATAGCATAAAAGAATATCTGAACCTATCACTATGACATCATGTACCTATCTATGTGACGTCATGTGCACAAGATAACATTAAAAATCGTGATCACATTAAACGAAAAAATGGCTATTTGACCCCTTAAAAATGAATCTTTTTTTTTAATTTTTCGATATTATTTTCTCGAGGTTATGCCGGTTAAAATAATACCTAATTCGGAGGTGTTTGTTTCGTATTTTAAAAGCCTTAGCGTTATATACATATCACAGATTAAAATGTTGCGAAATAATATACACACAATTTAAAATAGATGTGTGATCGTTGGCAGTTTTGAAAATATAACGATAACTCGCTTTTCTTATTGTAATATTACAATGCCACTTATTTGCAAAGCAACACACTACAAATATATTGTATGCCATAATATACAATGATTAAAAACTCATTCAGTTAAAAACAATAATAACATTTTAAAACTACATCCATCGCATCTACTCCAGAAACTAAGAAATATTAGAATTATCCGATGTAATCGAACAGAAAAGAAGCCGTTTGGAACATTTATACATGTTTCTTTAGTTCTATGTTTAAGAAAAATGAATGCTACTATTTTTTGTAAATCAATTAAAGTTCAAGCGCAAAAAATACATCCGTATACAGTAAAAGTATCTGAGAGAAATTTTTTAAAAAATATAATTTTTTAAATTTTTACAGGATACTCACGTTTGGCATTTAGGACGTAAACACGATTATTTTCGTCGATATTTACTAACCGCACGTTTCGTTTAATTTCGATAACAAAATATATTTTCTTGTATTTTGCCCGTTTTAATATCCATACAAATTAGGAAAAATATGTTCCCGTTTATGACTCTTCAAATGTAAAAATCGAAAACTACATGCTGTTATTATTCATTTAAAATACATACACATATTTAATTGGACAAATTGACCAATTTGTCCAGATACAAATATACTTCTAGCAAGAGAAATATATATATATATGCATATATATATATATAAACTTATTTATCAAATAACGCACATTTACCATGTGTATACACCAATACACGAATCAACACATTAATAAGCGCCAACAATGTACACCAGCACAAATGTCCACAAATGTTCGTACATATATATATATCGTGCCGCTTTAAATGTGTTAAATTATCATTGTTTATCGGCTATTCAAATATTGGGCGCGCTGTTAACGACGTTGGATGCAAGTTGAAAAATACTTGTTATCCAGGGTTTCGAATCGTACGACCGGTAGTGAATAGTCATATCTCTATGCTGATGAGTCCTGATTGAAAAGGGACGAAACGTATACGTACATAGATAATAAACAACAACAAATATTTTATATTTGTCGCTCCTCGTAAAATAAGTAGAGCACTCTTAATGGTAGTACAAACACAGCATGACGTCACTTGCTTTATAATGCATCATTCCTTCTTTAATAGAAGTAGAATGCCTGGATATCGTGCCGCTTTAAATGTGTTAAATTATCATTGTTTATCGGCTATTCAAATATTGGGCGCGCTGTTAACGACGTTGGATGCAAGTTGAAAAATACTTGTTATCCAGGGTTTCGAATCGTACGACCGGTAGTGAATAGTCATATCTCTATGCTGATGAGTCCTGATTGAAAAGGGACGAAACGTATACGTACATAGATAATAAACAACAACAAATATTTTATATTTGTCGCTCCTCGTAAAATAAGTAGAGCACTCTTAATGGTAGTACAAACACAGCATGACGTCACTTGCTTTAAAATGCATCATTCCTTATATATATATATATAGATAGATAGATAGATAGATACAAACATAATCTATACCTTTTTTACATGAATAAGTTAACATACACAATATCACAGTAAAGTAACCCACATCTTACATTGCGTACGTCGTAAATCACCGCCAGTTATTTCTAACCAATACGTATATGGATATGCTAATTGCAACACTTCCGTCAAAACAGAATAAACATGCACGCATATATATGTATATAAATATATATGTATATATATATATATATATATATATATATATATATATATATATATATATTCATATATATATATATATATATATAAATATATATATATGTGTAGCTTAATTGCCATGAATATATTTTCATAGTTTACTACCTAGCTCTACTTACGTATCGACCACTGTTGAAGTAAATACTGAAAATTGATACATCAAAAATTATATCTCCTTATAAAATGCTATGTGTATACACGAAATACTATATATATATATATATATATATATATATATATATATATATATATATATATATATATATATAAAGTGAAGTATAATAACACGAAATTACATAATCATCGATGCAATAATTTATTTCAACCTTGTGGTATTGTCAAGCATCCGATGCAGGGAATTACATTTTTGAAACGGTCTTCTTTGAAAAAAACAGAAGGTTGAAATCAATTATTGCATCGATAATTATGTAATTTCGTGTTATTATACTACATTTTATTCTTGCTCTGTTTATCACATTGAGCTCTCATACCCGGATTTCCTCATGGAATTATTCCATTATAACACACACACACACACACACACACACACATATATATATATATATATATATATATATATATATATATATATATATATATATAATGCGACGCATGTGATGATGGACGTACAGAGAGATCGCTTAACTTGCGCGATTTGTAAGGGAGTCATCTCGGTCAGCTTTGGTGCAATATGTTCTCACGATTCGCGGTGACAGTTGACGAGACTTCGGGTTGAGGGTCGGTCGCACCTGTGCGTTGATCACGAGATTTTGTGACGTCAGTTTTCCCGATGAGAAAACTGCAGTGAGATTTGAGTTCTGGACGGGAAGCTGATTTGTAAAGTCGCCTTAGCCATGTAGCGATTAAATAAGATAGTAGGGGAATTCAGATGCCTTAAATTGAGAGCCAGACGACGTCATCCTCTTCCTTCCCTTGCAAGTGATAAAGTAATTAGTTAATTAACTTGCGTAAGCTTCTCTCTCTGTTTCAACGAACTTGCTTCGGTGTCGACAAGCTAATAAATGAAAATGAATGGCTCGGAACTAAAGAGAAGGCTTGTTATATGTTGTTATGTGTAGATTAATTTCAGTTAGATAGAGGAACCGCCGGGACGAAAGTGTGACAACGACAAGACCACTCGACGTCGCCCGGATCGAGAAACGATATACCGTCCCGTTAGCAAGCGATGCCGTTCGCTGGATCGACATAACACTTAGTGAGACTAATTAGGATCGTAAATAAAATATAGATTTTATTTATCTTACATTCAAATATTACTGTTACGATGACCAAACAGTTAATAGATTTTGATTGGTTTCACTCCAATTAGGGATGTAAATGTTATATAACCAGACTGATGATTGTTAGTGAGCATGAAACATAAATATATGTTTATTAATATGTATTCATAATATGTATTCATAAAATAATAAATGTTAAAGTCTATTAAAACCGTGCACTTCCAGAGAAACATGAAATATTTCTTATAAAGCAATATAACGCATTTTCTAATATTTACTATGTTCGTAAATAAAATATAATGTTTACTTATATCATACTTTTCTATTACTGTCATATTGACCGAATGGCAAAAATGTAGGATTTGACCTACTCGGATCCATGTTTCAAATCGTTCGACCAGCGGTACAGCTATATCAGCCACCCCAATGTGTGTTAGTAAACATCAACAATATTATTATGGATAGTGCATATTTTGTTATAGCATAATTATTAAAGCTCCGTTTGGTTGACAAATTTGAAAAATAATATGAAAAGGTTTTAACAAACGAATATTGTGGAAATTCTTTCTTTTATGAAAAGTCAAACACTTTCTAAGATAAAATCTGTCATTAAATAAAATATAGGTGTTATTACTCACTCATTTAAACATGACTGTCACGGTGGCCGAGTGTTTGAGAGTGTTGGATTAGAATTATACGGATCTATAGTTAACATTGTCTGACCGGCGGCACAATTATGTAAGCCGCACTAATGAGTGTTAATGCACATACCACATAAATGCCTGTTGATAATAAATATTCAATTATTAAACTATAATTATTTAAGCTTCGTTCAAGTCGAACAACTTGAGAGAAATATGAACATTTTCAAAGTAAACTATACAGCGCTATTGTCTCCCTTAATTGTAGACGGCAACTTTCGTAGACTATGTTCGTAAATACAATATAGGAGTTATTTATTTCATATTAAATATGTCTGTCATAGTTACCATACTAAATAATATTAGATTGGAGTCCAGTCATATAAGCCTAACTGATAATCGTCATAGACCAAGAAACATGTATATGTGTTGATACCTGCCTTGGAATGGGTGCGAATCTTGCCACATTGAAGAGAGGTGATATAGCAAAACAGTCTCTAGATTGTTTTGGGTTCTACTCAAGAAAAATTAGCCTTTGTCAAAGTGCGGTAGTGCGTGTCGAAACGTTGGTTGATTGACATAACTTTATAATCTTGTTTATGTAATTTTATAAATGCTCTACTTGGTATTGAGCACACTTGAAGAAATTGGTTTTAGGTTCACTTTATTAACATATTTTAACTTAATCAATTACTATATATATATATATACATAGAAATATATATATATATATATATATATATATATATATATATATATATATATATATATATATATATAGCACACATCGATATTTTATCTGAGACACACACTGCAGGCATATGATTCTAATAGAATTAAACGTCGTATAACATGGAATCATTAATCGGTAACATTAGATATAAAAGATGAGATCAAAGAATACATGATTGCACATCGATGTCGATGTATATTGATTATATATGATATATCCTAGAAACTATAACGAATACATTTCTAATCACTAGAGTACGTACCTCATTGCTGATCTGCTATTCAGATTTACATAAATAAAACCACGATAATGAAATGATGAATAGATTATTCAATTTGCGAGAACAAGTACAGAATGCAAGTTAAGCAGGGTTTACAATTAGACACCCCCCCAAAAAACAAGCCCACTCGCCGCTAAAATAGGACAATCGTAATTCGAATCGAGCATGTATAATTAAATTAATACAATCCAAGTTGATCGAGAAATCTGCGATAACACTATTTAAGTGTTACACTTCTGTAAGTTGAACAATTAGAGACACTGCATATACATGCATATACACACACTATATATATATATATATATATATATATATATATATAGAGAGAGAGAGAGAGAGAGAGATGGACAGACATACAGACAGACAGAAAATGAGAGAGAGAGTGAGAGAGAAGTTGCATGCATTTTATTGTATGGTTTTAATTTGGCAATACACTCTGCAGACGTGTTTTTTTCGCGTGGCTACTTCATTTTCTTAAAGTATGGCTTGAATATCTGAAGAAACACGTGTAATTAATAGTTGCTCCTTAATTGATATTACATTAAATTATGATAACACTCTGGTTTTTGCTTTTATTCATAGCAAATTGTGAAACAACTTTTTAAAGGTTTTAATATTGAGCTTAAGTTTACTCTTTAACATTTATTCAAATGAAAATCTATCTGAAATACATACAATTATTGCGTTGTGTATTATCACCTACATACAAATATACATATGTTTGTATGTGTGTTTTGAGGTAAACCACATGTATATACTTTTAAATAAAAGAGGTGGAATCTGTACCAGACAGCAATATCTCGTCATAGGAAATCGTTGTTAAGTCAAATATTAATTAATGGTAAAATAACAGAAATAATGAAAAAAGTGTTTAAAATAAATACATATATGATATCGATTATAAACGTGTACATTAAGTAATCTAAATGCAACTATATAGAAGTTAATGTCACATATTCTCTCCGAAAAAGAAAAGTGACCAAACAAAGTATTTCTGTTTACAAATGCCGGGATTTCGCCAAGCGATAGATTAAAACATTTCAATACTTTGAACCACTCTATTTTATATTAAGTGACACACAAGCATTTCCAGCTTGATTATCGGTGTATAATATTATAAATATTAATGTAGAGCCATCTATGTTTGAAGTAAATCCAAAAAGCTGAGTGCGTGCACAAATCCAAACATACGTAAACAGAAAAATCAGCCAGTTAGACAGTAAGTTATTTTCATTATTAGCTCCCGTCGTCTATTTAATGGTAGCTTGAAATAAACTGAAGCCTTTAAAGGTCAAATTATCTGGGAGACTTTTAAATCTAAAAATTCTCTCTCTCTCTCTCTCTCTCTCTCTCTCTCTATATATATATATATATATATATATATATATATATATATATATATATATATATATATATACCTCTACTGCTTCAACAAACACTTATCTGACGTTAATGCACATGACGTACCGCTCCTCCACCTCCTTATTTTTTTAATAACTCACACCGCTATAAATTTACTCCGACACCTTCCTCAGTATGATTCAGTTTTTATTGAGCGGACAATGTAGCTTAATTCTTCAGACTGCTATTTACGCTACAAACGGACTAAACTTTCTTAAATAGTTTTACTTGTGTGTTATTTCTTCAAATAAATTATACTAAAAAAGTTTTCAAATGAAGACTAAACGTTAATTAATCCATATATACTATTTTTGTTTTTCCTTTTTTTCATCTGCCATATATATATATATATATATATATATATATATATATATATATATATATATATATATATAGAGAGAGAGAGAGAGAGAGAGAGAGAGAGAGAGAGAGATAGAAGAAAAAAGAGTGATAAATATGCGACGATTGTCTAAATTTATTTCAAATTTCAATTGTTCAATGCAAGGTGTAATCAGTAATAAACTAGTGTTTATTTTTCTTTCCTTAAGCCAAGGCTTTTCAAAGATCGAAATCTTATCATCAGAGGAGAAATACAGATGGATAAGTTGGCTTTCGAACAAACCAAAGTTGAGATATTTGAAAAATATGAGAATTGTTATTAAAAACGTATTGAATGAAAAGAAAAAGTTCCGTGAAGAAGATAAGCAAAAATGTCCGGGTGGTAAATTTCCGTTGAAAAAAGTCCGGTGAAATTGTAGAAAGTGAAGGAAAACTCTTTGTGTAGGAGCAGATTGGAGAAAGTGCTCAAAGTGTAGGTAAGTCCAGATTTAGACAATCGTCGCATATTTATCACTCTTTTTTCTTCTATCTCTACTATTGCTCTATCTCGTATATTGAGCTAATCCTTTTCACAATAGGTTCCATATACTATAAGTTTTCACTTTGGTTTATTTTGATCCTATATATATATATATATATATATATATATATATATATATATATATATATAAATTATGGGCACGAGAGTAGTCAGTTTTATAATAGTCTCAATTGCCGGAACGAAAATGCTACTCATGTGTTTGCCTTCAGTGCAAGTTAAGAGAAAAACAAAACATAAAACGGAATAAAGTACTGAATTATTTTCTCGTTTTATGCGTATATATCGACGTTTGTTTTGGTTAATCCTATTAATAAATATTATAAAGCAGACTAAGGAAGCATATGCTTTTCTTTGTTTGTGAATAGACATGTATAGGATGTATTTAAATCTAAAAGTATTTGCTGTAGCTATTCTACTAGGTTCATGTACAGGCGGCTTGAGTTCAGTTAATGTATCCGAACGTCGACACATCATGATTTTAATTTTAATGTTTTGATAAATGAATTGTTTTAAATCAAACATACCGTGCGTTCCGTCTTAAGTTTACGAAAAGAACCTTGCTTGCGTTTACTAACGTAAAATAAATGTCTAATAATCGTTACCAGCCTCAGCCCTGAACTATAATTGGGGAATGAGTTAATGGCGCTAACAATAAGTTAGTACCATATACGCTGGATTAAAAATTAACATTTGCTTATACGTAACTGTACGCCTGGCATCCGAAAATTACTTCTTAAATTGAAGATTTTGTTTTCATAAGTCAGGAAACATATGTGGCTATACGTAAAAATAGTTACTAATGACATAAAAATTGAATTATTTAATAACCTTCAAAACTTAAAAAAGGGTAAATAGTTTAATAGCTCGTCATGTGTGTGTGTTTAACTTCCTTAGAAAATCATCATGCATTCAAATATTGAATGTTCTAAGTTCTATTTACATCGATTAAGTGTTTAAATAGGGAAGAAAACAATATTACATTGACATAATTAATTGTACTTCATTTTCATTATTTGGTTTAATAAATGATTTATAATATACTGTAATAAGTAATATTCACTTTCAAAACACAATTTACAAACAAAGATATTAAGTAAAATAAAAATAAAAGTAAAATACTCATTACACTATTGCCTGAAAGGGAAACAATTACCTCTATTAATGTTACTATAGTAACATATTTAAATGCTCAATTCAAAAGGGGGGACAGTGTAGTATATGTTCTTTTGTAATAAAACGATTCTACACCGAATTACCTCTAGCCTCTTTTTAGCGGTAGTGTAATATCCGTTCTATTATCATAGACCAGCCTCATGCATTATAACTCTTTTTAGCTGGTTAAGTACTATATGCAAGTTTGTCAGGAAACACTCCTCTCAAGTATGGAAACCCTCATTATTGTAGAAGTTGTGCAGTGGCTAACTTATGGTTCTGATAACATGCTACACTAGATTATCAATTAATTTTATTAGAAGAAGGTGTAGGTATATACTTTAGAGTATATACGATCTGTAGACGCATAGTTTTGCTAGTATGTATACTATATACACATTTATATATATATATATATATATATATATATATATATATATATATATATATATATATATATATATACTAGCAGAACTACCGACGTTGCCTAGGTTATAGTGTAAGATATCATCATATGCAACATCATGGTAGGGATAATTTACTTTAACAGCAACATCGATGCCGTCAGCTAGAAATCTTACTCACCGTGCTATTCATCTATATGTTAATACTCTTAAACTAACCATAATAAATAAATTAATTTCATTACGTAACATGTTGGGAAAACATGAAGAAAATTGTGCATGTGAATACACTTATATTGAAAGTACACTTCGTAGTATGCCTTCGTTTTTAGTGGCAGACATGCACAGACAGAGACGTGTTCTCCTTGATTATATATATATATATATATATATATATATATATATATATATATATATATATATATATATATATATATATTATTTGCATCAAAGAACAAAAAACAGTTTTAAGTGGAGGGGTAGTTCCCCTGGACACCATCTTACTATTATAAAAAATGCTGAGATGTTGAGAATATACATCATGTGTCGTCAGTTACCTATAGTTTAAATTTCATTTGAATCTAAGGGAAACCAGTTTTCTAGTGAGAGGCCCGGGGTTCCCAGCGTTAATTTGATATATTTCTTATATAGCCTATGACCTGGACTGAGAGGTTAGTCGTGCACATTCTAATTTGCAAGCAATTATGTTTAGCGGGTTGGTCGAACATAACACAAAAATCATGCACACACACACACACACATACACACTGAGTTACTATTTATATATATATATATATATATATATATATATATATATATATATATATATATAAAACATACTTATTAATACATTATTAAAAGTCTATTTTTTATTTATCTTGCTTGTATATTTGCTTGTCACTGTCAACGTTTTTCACATACACACATACATGTTAGATGTTTTAAATACAGTGGGAATTAAACTAAAGTAGTGAGACGATTCGAATGACAGAGCAAATAAAAATTAAGAAAGCATATTGCATAGAGGTAAAGTTGATAAAAAAAACGAATGGTTATTATCAAGTAAGGAATATATTCACATGACAAGGGATAGCGTTATAAAGAGTAAAGTATAGCTTTTAACAGCCTTTTAAAATTATAACTTATTTTGTGACGCAAACAAGTTTTAAGTAAATATATTAACAGAACGAGGAAATAGAAGTGAGTGTTGAAGAGAAAGATAGAGGGAAATATCAAGAAGAGAAAGTCAGAAAGAAAGACAGGGGAAAACAGAACGAGTCTCTTCTGGAATCACAAGAGTCATGTGGATGAATATATATATATATATATATATATATATATATATATATATATATATATATATATATGTATATTAATATGTTACACCCTAAACTAGGCAGGCTGCCACTGTAAACGTAAGGGGTTACTGAGAATCATACCTTGGTTTTGGGAGTCATTTCAAGTCGGGAGCAGTGTAGCGAGATGTATGTTCACATTAACCTATGCATGTCGCTACTGTCGGGAAATCAGAGAGCAGAGAGGGAGTTACAGAGGTCAGCATCACGAGGAAGTAAGCTATTTGAGTAGAAGGCTCTCCGGCTTCATGGGAGCTCCACACTGAATGGATGGGATTTTGCTGATTGTCGGGTTTTTCTGGTGTATTTGCATCGAGCGGGCACAAGAGTAGCCAGTTCATCGGAGCACAATCCATTGAAGTATTTGTAAAACAGACACAAAGGTGCTACATTGCGGCGATGAGACAGGGCTGGAGCTTTGTTGATAGTGAGGGACCTATTAAGTTGGCGACTCTTTTTTGGACCTGGTCATAGAGGATAAGACTAGCAGATGTGGCAACACTACTTCATGCATGGGCGGATGGTAGCTTTGTAGGGATACAGGAAAATACACGGTGTGAGGAGTTTACTAGCACGGTAGAGGAAACCCATCTTCCTTGCTGCAGACTTGGCAATGCATTTAATGTATTTGATCCAATGTATATCACCTGTGAATGTAAAGCCGAGGAGTTTAAATGTTGAACTCTCCAGCAGGGCGTTATTTGCCATGACAATCGGTGGTTGGAAAGGTCTTTTGTAGTTATTGAAGGAAAATAAGCTTTGTATTTGCTGCATTAAACGTTACCAACCATGTTTGAACCCGATCTACAGTCTGGATGTCATTTTTTAAGTATTCAGCCAATGCCACGGATATGATCGCGTCCGTTATACCCAGATGAAGAAAGTAAAGCGTAGTGTCGTCAGCAAAAAAAACAATCTCAGACTCAATGTCATCAGGAGAGTTTATGAATATCAGGAACAATAAAGGTCAAAAGATAAATCGTTGGGGTACACAAGTATTTATGTCATTTTGCTTAGAATAATATCTATCAGGTACAACCTACCATATACCATATGAGCGTATTCTCAGGAGAATCCTTTCATGCCATACCTTGTCAAAGGCCTTGGATATATCAATCGCTACTGCCTTAGCTTCACCTGCATTGGCTAGTGTATGATACATGCGTTCAGAGAGGACCGTTAAGATGTCCGTAATAGATCGTAATAGATCGTGATTGTCTGAATCTATACTGGTAGTCAGAAAGAATTTTAGCATTAACTAAGTGCCGGACTATCGCTATATTGATCAAAGATTCAATAATTTTAGCTAAGATGGGGAGTAGACCTGGCGGTAGTTCTGAAGATCAGTTCTATCTCCAGAATTCTTGAAGACTGGTACCACAGAAGCAATTTTGCAACTATTGGGGAAGCAAGATTCAGCGAGGAATTTATTGTAGAGTTTGGAGAGGACAGGGGCCAGTTAAGCAAGGCATTTCTCAATTACTATTGCAGGTATAAGATCCGACCCACAAGCTTTGGAGGTGTCAAGGTTTTTTATGATGCCTCTGACATGGAATGGAGTGATGACCAGCTTATCGAGTGTGGTTTCGGTCCACAATGGGAATTTCGGGAGAAGGTTCTTTTCTGAGTACAAAGTGGAGTTTCAGGTGAAACGCTGGGCAAGTCGTTCACCCTTATCAGTGGCCGTGCAAAAGACATGATTGTGATTAGATAGTGGGGGAATCGCTGATTGACCATTGCTCACCACACTAGTGTAGATTTTAGAGAACCTACGTATACCTAGTTTCTGTGACTCAATGCGTATTTTTGTTATCTCTGTATATCTTCCTATTGCTTCAACTATTCCTGTCTTACAATTATTTATTGACTCTATAAATGTATGTCTATTAGTTGCTGACTTATGCTGTCTGCATTAATCGCAGCTTCACATTCCGAGGTTAAGCACTTGGAAGAGTGTGGCTTGCCAAATAATTTTAGCATGCGGACATAGGCTTCAATCCCTGATTTGACCCATTCAGGTAACACAGATCAGCACGGTGTGGGAAAGTTTTTCTTCATGGTGCGTCGCTGTGTGATCTCTGATGTACTCTAACTACGCCTGCTCGTAATATCTCGTTGTTTTTAGCAACGGCTTATAAAGTGTTGGACGACTTGTTAGGGGGATATAAATCATTAGCACAATGTGATCAGCATTCCTGAATCGGCTATCAGCTTTCAACACACAAGCCTCGGACATTGAGGTAAAGAACAGGTCTACAAATGAGGCTTGCTTATCTACTCGATCGGGACGCGGGTCAGGAAATCGACAGTCTGAGAGAGGGAGTTAGCTAAAGATACATTTTACGTTGAGTTGCCGGCTTCGGCATTAAAGCTGGAGAATGCCAACCAGTTACGGGGGTGTGCATTAAAATTCCCAAATACATGCATCTGCTCATTCGCGTCAAGTGAGGGTGCTTTATCTATGCTTTCAGAAACATATATTATAAGGGTAAATTCCTGGGCCGTAGGGGAACGGTATAAGAAATATACGTAACTAATCTAAAACTTATGTAGTTTTGGGCATCTGATTCTAACCTATGTTCTCTAGTTAGGAGGAGGGTGCTCCGAACATAAACTCTTAGCCCGTGCATATGTTTGTCAGATTCTTTACAGTAGAGTGAGAGGTAGTCAGTCCTGACAAAGTGGTGAGAAGAGATTGGGGAGTGAAGTTTCTTCTTACTTAGTGCTAAGATATCCGGGTGTTTGTCAGTAGAAAGGTTGCTCCGTCGTTGATGTTGGTTTTAAGTCTCCGGATATTTGTGAATGCGAGTCTCAGGAGCGGATGCGACGGTGTTTTTTGTTGGGTGTCTGGTTTAGGTTCGATTTTATTTTTTTGCAATGAAATGTGTTTTAATATATAGTGGGGTGAGCAAGGTTGGTGCTTTTTAGGTACCAATAAGTCCAGTAGTCGCAACATGGTCCATCGGAGTCATGGCTTCTAGAAAGCCTACCAGAGATAACTATAGGGTCCCCTTCCATGCGCGACATGGTACGTAACACTACCCATGGTATTATGCAACTGATGATAGAGCAGCCGTTTTTAGCGCTATCTCTTGTCGTGTCAGTCGGTAACAGCGGCCAAACACGTTATATAACCTGTAATCTTCAATCTGTCGGAACAACAGAGACCCAGATAGGTCATGTAAGACTTAGTGACTAAAAAACATTCCCCAATTTTCCAAAATAGAGAGAAACGTACATTGCCCTAAAAGGGGAATAAGGCCAGACACTGAGTGTTTTGAGTCGTCCCAGCTCTGGCATTTCTGCACCTGGCTAATAGACAAAGAAAGAGTACAAATGCCGGCTATAGGCAGGACCTATCTACTCCTTAAGCAATTGTAGGTTTGCAAACCGAATATTTTTGTCCATATTCTAGATCTAGAAAGGTGGCCGATCAGGACTAAGGAGGCCTCCACCCCCAACGGTTTGCTGCCACGACGTAAGTATTTAGTAAGAAGGTTTTAGTATCAGAGATTTCCTTCTCTTAGATGTATAGCCTGACAAGGTCTTACGGTCTAACATACCGAGAGGGGATTATAACATGTGCTCATGTACTAGTCGGGTATTTCCGAGCCCCCATAGGTAAAACATATCTATATATGTAAATATATGTAATATGTATATATGTAGTATTTTACTATATACTCCAGAAAGGGTAGAAAGTTGAACAAAGGTTTCCCTCTAACAATAAGTACAAATGAGAGAAAGATAGCCATAACTTCATGCCAGCGTGTGGGTTTAAGAATTACTTGAGTATGACATCAATAGACAGGCAATAAAACAGTATATATATATATATATATATATATATATAATTAAACACATTTAAGTTAAACACAGAACTAAGTACATTCAAATGATTTTAGATAGTTATATGTGAGTGGCCAAAAACAGAAAGAGAATAGATAAAAGGGCTTATCTTCGCGTCGATAGCATGGTAACTATCGGGTGTTGTTTTGTGCGCCAGTATGGAATTTGACGGTGAAGGGTATTTTTTGTTCACTTGTTTGAAGACATTGTTTGCCTTTGCTGTAATTTCGACGTCTTTTTGATTGTTGTTATTATTTGCACATAGTTAGCCGAGTATCAATAGTGGTCGGGATATACTGTTTTGATCATACGAATAGAATAAATTGTCTTACTCGTCTATTAGTATAAATACGTTAGAAACAACTAGATTACTGAAATAATTAGCCAGCCAGCGTGGTAGTTCAATAACTACTTGAGTATATATAGATATATATATATCAAGAATGAAACACATTTGAGTCAATTACAGAATTAATAACATTCAAATAATGCACATGTATGTATATATATATATATATATATATAGATAGATAGATAGATAGATAGATAGATAGATTCGTAAATATTTGCGTATGTTTGAAAGCGGTGGTTGCGTCAAATATATATAATACTATTTTGTGGGCGTGTCAGTTCATTTAAAAGCACACCAGAAGATGTATGTTATTTTAACAGTTTAAAATATCCAAAACTTCATATATTTATCTTCTGGATGTTTTTTTACGTTATAAGTTGTTGCTACAATTTCGATACACATTCTTCTATTCTGTGAAGATTGAAAGACTGTACTGTTTGTCCTAATCTTCCAAGACACCCGTGTAAGAATGCAAAAGATAAAAGGTAGAAACACATTTTCATATGTAAGGTGAACATTGTAATGATGAATATCTACCGATGTGTTGAACTAAATAAAAAAAATACATATTAAGAGAACTTATAATATATTAGGATTGATTTATACATGGTCATTTGAATGCATCACTATATATATATATATATATATAAATATATATATATATAAATATATATATATATATATATATATATATATATATATATATAAATATATATATATGTATAAATGTTGAATTAAATAATTGATAATTGCATTATCCTTGCATAATAATCTATTGTGATAATATAATCTCATTATAGTGAATAGAGCAACCATATCTAGAGATAAAATAGTAGAATAAAAATTGTAAAGATACAACATTTATCAGAAGTTCACAGCTAGGAGCTCTCTCTCGCTCTCTTTCTTTTCTCTCTCGCTCTCTCTCTCTCTCTCTCTCTAATTTTATATATATATATATATAAGGAATATATATATATTTATATATATGTATGTATTAAGAATATATATACATATATACACACACATATATATATATATATATATATATATATATATATATATATATATATATATATATATATATATATATATATATATATATATATAGTAACCCAGGTAAAGTAGACATCCAAAGCATAAAGATCAACAGATATCCAACTGGGCTCATAAGAATCGCTCAATAGCAAACATAACTATTTATGTAATTACTTTTATTAATAAAGCCACACAGAAATAGCAGCTACCTTTTATTGGCAATGTTATCGAACTATAATTATCAGAAACACATATCTCATAAAGAGGAATAATTCTGATCTTTAACGCAACTGTTCATATTACGAAATAATGAAAAAAAGAGAAAATGAGAAAAAATCAAAATCGCGAGGTCGCATGCTCAAATTTAAAACAAGTGGAAACAACGAGGTGAAGAGTAAAACGAATGAAAGATTAATCGATTTATAACATATATTAATGGCCTTAGATGGGGAAGGGTCGTTATAAAAGGGATATGTATAAGGAAGTTACTACTTGAGTTTTAAACGTTTGAACAAACTGTATGTGGGGAGAGGGGGAAGTACAACGTGTACCCGTCTGTTTATGTTGTAAAAGGGGTGATGCTATCAGAAATATGAGGCGTTTAAATTGATTTTATTTTTATTTTTATTTTATTTTATTTACAATCTTCAATTATAAGAATTATTGAAAATATTATTATTATCATTAGAAGTGGTACTATTGTTTAAATTGTTGATGTTATCACTATTTCTATAGCTAAACACTTTTGATCCCCCTATGATTACTAATATTATCAATCGGTGTTACTATATTAAATAAACATAGTAATTTCCATTATTTTACTAAGACACATGCGTTATATATAATATATATATATATATATATATATATTATTATTATTATTATTATTATTTTATTAATGGTATTACCATGATGATTCAAGTTCAATTATTCATTTTGTCAATCTTTACATCTAAGGAGCGCATGCGTGTTCATGTATATATATATATATATATATATATATATATATATATATATATATATATATATATATATATACATGTGTGTATTTTGCTATTTACTTATACACCAATCAATAGTTTTCGAAGAAAATAGATAAGATAAAAAGATTACTAGTATTTTTATTATTAATATTATTATTGTTGTTTTTATTAATATTATCATTTGTTTCCTTATTATTTTATTTTTAAATTCATTGTTATACTTGTTTGTAGCAATGGGGTAGACATTGAGTGATACATATTGTGTTTATTATTATTAATACCATTTACTTATTTTAATCATAGAGTTAATGAAATGTATCTCTATTTAGACTAAAGTAAAATTAAATATCAAATCAAATAAAAATAAACTTAATTTTAATGCCCCACTATCTGACAGTCAGGGGAGCAGCCAGATAATGGGAGTTGTTCAAATTAATGTTATTTTTACTACAAAAAATCAGACAAATAAACGCTGCTCATTCCTCTTCCCCATGCCTGCCGTCGACCAACTCTTTTTCCTCCACCCCGATTCGTTCAAACCCGGCATAGCAACTAACCTACTCTTATCTCTTAACTAACAACCCTTCCCGATATAAACTTATGATCTGATACCCTAAAAATATGTCATAAATAGATGAACTGTAAATAATTTTACTCTTCACTTCAGCTTATACACGTTTTTTTTTTATTTTTCAATTCTTTTAAATTTGACCATGTGACATCTCGATTTGAAATTTTTTTGTACCTTTTCCCGTCTTGTAATGTTTTCCTAATATCTACATCTGAGTGAAAGTTCATATTTTGTTCTGCCTACTTAGATCTTTAGTTTCTAATAAGTATCGACATGCCAGTATAGCAGCTTTTTGTGTATATCTGTAGAAGTAAAAATAATTATATATATATATATATATATATATATATAGTTTCTATTTCATGAATTTAAATGAACGTACTAAGCCATGTTTCGTACATAACTGTATTCACTATATAAATGTAATATTTGCATTGCGAGATTGTTAACCTTCTTTTCTAACCTACGCATTTCCTGAAAGTATCCATCTTTTGCCGGAGTTTAATAACGCCAGACCCGTAGTCACGCATGCCAAACGCTTCTGGCGGTCATCTTGGTCGCTTTTCTACTGCAATACGGACGTCAGAATTAATTGCATTGATGCATCCTCTTCCTCTTCCCATGCTCTTTTAACACTGCCTGTAATATATTATACGGCAGTCATTCAGAGGGCCATTCTAGATAATAGGGGGCGCTGTTATTCACGTGAGTCGCAAGGTTACTTTATTAGTGCCCTTGGAATGCCGATTGCAATTTCGTAAAGCGAATGATGTTATATTTCTGCTTGTTAGCGTTCCTATATAATCATTCGATCTGCTGGTCAGTCATTCAAACCCTTTTTTCTGACCCCATCAAGATCAGAACTATTGCTTGTCAATTCTATTCGTTTTCTATCTATATATCAATATTGGTATGTTTAATCTATAAATGTATATGTATGTCTATTTAATTGTGCTATGGTTTCCACATCTAAATATATATATATATATATATATATATATATATATATATGTATATATATATATATGTATATATATATATATATATATATATATATATATATATATAGGACAGTTTTTATTATATTCCAATAACAATGGTTTGTTTTATTACTTTTATTTTTATTTTTTCACATTTCCATAAAAATTTAAATTTCTGTGAGATATATTTAACGGTTCGTTTCATTTGTCTTGTGCCAAACAACATTTGTATGTCAATATTGTCTCTGCAACACTACAATATCATCAGAAAAAGTTCACAAATAATAAAAGAGTTCTTGGATTAGAGTGTCTTTAAAACAGATACACTATATTACTAATTAGTAAAAAGATATTGGATAGAATCATACCCACCATTAAATACAAGATAACTCACAATTTGTGGTAATCGTCATACAAAGTCATAAATTGGTTTACAAAACTCCCCCAAGTGATTAACGGGGAGGTTATTATGGTTGACATGGATGCGTATTACCTATCAATTTCCCCCACACTTCTAGACAAAGCCTTTGATATGGCTAGAATAAAAACGGATATAACTAGACTAGAAATCGATATTATAAAACTAGCTAGAAGAACTCTGATTCTGTATAATAACAAACTATGAACAAGAAAAAATAGAGAGAATAACTTTGACATTATTATGGGGGCCCGGCCTCTGCGCACGTAAGTGATTTGGTAGGCCTTTACATATTAAAGGAGCTCCACAAAGAATTACCACAACTTAGGGGCAGTTTATACAGAGATGACGCTCTATTTTTCATCAACTCGGGCAATAGAAGGTTAGAGAATATTAAGAAGGATATACACACTGTCTTCAAAAAGTTGGACCTTTAGGTAACAATAGACTTACACCATAAGATAGTTTACTTCCTAGACATTTGCTTAGACCTAAACAATAGAACATATGAACCATATCATAAACCAAACAAAACTTTCTATTATGTAGATTTTAATTCTAATCACCCGTGATTCATTAAGAAAGCCATACTCCCTTGTATCTCTAAGAGAATATCAAAACTATCATCTAACGACTCACTATTCAATAAGAATAAAACATATTATAATGAAGCATTAGCTAGATCTGGATATACTGAGAAAATAAGATACATAAAGTAAAGCCCGTTGAAGCATAATATGAATTCTTGAGCTCATAGTAATGCACCTCACATAGTACTATATAACATGGCTATGAGGGATCCCAGAAAAATCAATAGGAAAATAAATAATAATAATACGAGGATTACTGCACCTAGTACTATATTTAACACTAGAGGATCAACAAATCCACCATCCGTAGTACATACCACTGGGAAGAAACCCTTCTTATGGATTAAATGTCTTTACTAACATACCTAGAAAATTTTACCAAATTATCGAGAGAAATGTTCCTAGAGATAGTAGACTAGGCAAAGTTATAAATAAAAATACAGTTAAGCTATATTTTTCAACATCGATACACTTTACATCTACTATAGTAAGTTCAAATAACACACACATCAAAAGAATAGTATCTTAGATACCAGCACAGTTCAGAATCAGAATAATAGCTCCCAATGTAACTGTATAAATATTAGCGAATGCCCTTTAGAGGGTAAATGTGTACCTTCAGATATAGTCTAGAAGTGTAACGTTATAGAGGAAAACAGAATTAAAACATACTTTTGGTTGACGGGCTTTAGTTTTAAGGACAGGTATAGAAACCATATACACTCTTTTAAAGAACCTAATACAAATTCAAAAAAGGTTCCTACGACTTTAGCTAAGCATGTAAGTGAACTAAATAGCAAAAACATACAATACAACCTAAAATGGTCTATACTAGGTAGAGCAGGGTAATATAAACCTAACAAATCTAAGAGATGCAACATGTGTATTCTGGAATCTTACAATATAGATATGTCTAAAGATAATTTATTGAATAAAAGACAGGAGCTGATACAGAACTGTCTACATAGAACCGCATACATCCCATCCCGTTACAGACCCATATAAAATACCTGTGCTGTAACCCTTTCATCAACATGAATATGTAAGTAACTAAGGTATAGGAACAACATAAGAATATCTTGACAATACAAAACATCAACCTAATAGTAGATAACTGAGTACTTATACCTCAATTTAAAACATTTAGATATGGAACCCATCACTTATAATTAAAATGACCGAAGTAATTAAGCTTATATATTGCTTATAATAAAAATAGTAAGAGGGCTAGATTATGAGAACATCAATAAATAATTGAAATATTTTTTTTTCATTTTGTTTTTTTCATCTGTATTTATAAGGTGCAACGAAAACCCCCTCTCCACAAAGGTCGCTGAACAAAGATGGCCATGTCCTACGAATGGACCCTGACACTCCCGCACAGAGGTCACTGGACTTTGCCGTTACTGGCTCCCAAGCCTACCAACCGCGACTAGGACGGCACTGCACAAATCTGTTGGGCACACTACGTGCTGACCTCAAACAGGCGGGACTAAGATCACTACATACAGTGAAACAAATTCATTGCCTACGACAACTTGCGCATGACAAGGCCAGATGGCCTAGGACTAGCATGGAGGACTGATTGCATCTACGGGATGTCATTTGACTACCGTAGCCGCAGAACACAGTTTTTAATAATAATAACATATATATATATATATATATATATATATAACTTCTATAAACACCAAACAAGGCACATTCTCGTTTGAACGTAAGGGGCTCACTAGAATTGGGAGTAAGATTTATAGAGGGAGTTTAAGTAAGGAGTTGTTTAGTAAGATTCTTAATGACATTATATCTGCACTTCTGCATGATGGTAGAGTCATTGATTCAGGAATATAGGAAGATACTTTTTTCGAATCAAAGCGAGAAAAAGACAATGTTAGGAAAAAAGCTTTACATAATCTGGGGAACTGCACAGTGAAACGGCGGGATGCAACTTTTCTGCGGTTGGACAGAGTCTGGATCTTTTGTACCCTTTCCTAGTGAGAGAGACTAGTTGCAGTGCACCATATTAGAGGTGATAACAATACTCCATGTATATACGTATAGGGGCTTTCTACGTGATATATAATACTGACAGGTGTTATATGTTTTCAAGCTTAGTAGAGGGAGCCAACATTCTTTGCAGAACACTTAGAAGCATTTATTCTAATTCATGGTGTGTGTGAATGTAATGTGGAGTAGTTTGAATGTAAGCTATTTGAGAAGTGAACTAATCGGTAAGGTTTCTTATAATCTTTAAAAAGGAGCTTTTCCTTTATAGCATAAAAGGAGCCATCTAATCATTATTCAAGGACACGTCTCTAAACTGTTATCTTTTTAATACAACAAGAGCGTGTCTCTAAACTTTTAGAAAAGAATCAGGTGAGAAAAGGGGAAATCCAATACTGCTTGCGAAAAGAAGGGAGATTGATGTTTTTTTTATATAAAGATGTTACACACACTATTTAATTTCTACTACTTTTTTATTGCACCAGAAACCGCCGGGAGCCATACTAGTATATATATATATATATATATATATATATATATATATATATATATATATATATATATATATATATATATATATATATATATATGCACGGACACGTATATTGTCAACGTTTTAGCGGCTCATGGGTAACGCTGACTATGGCAGAAGTCGAAACTACGACACGCAAACAATGTAGTTGGGTGCTTCATTTCGAAACTACGAATGCCCTGCCAGGTATAGTGATTTTTTTCTTCACTTATAAATGTTTTAGTTATTTACTTTTTCGTTGGCGATAATAACAGCTGATAACACTACCTAACTGCTTGAAAGAGAGTTACATAGCTTGAACACATTATATCGCCTCTTATATTTAGGGGCATATATATTCATTCATGGGCAAACTAAATATTGTCGGACACATGTTCTGAACTTACAGCACAGGATTCGAGTATATATATATATATATATATATATATATATATATATATATATATATATATATATATACAGGGTGTCTCAAAAAAATGTACTCACTCTTAGAATGACGAGAAAAACCTTTATTTACCTTGGTGCGCGTTATCAGCTTTGTTTGAACAATAATGGTCATAAGTTTGAACATTTGCGAACATGATTCTTCAATTACATCTGTCTCATGTATTCGATGCTATTTCATTTCACTCTATGTTCATAAATAAAAGTTTTCTCGTCATTCTACGAGTGAGTACATTTTTTGAGACACCCTGTATATATATATATATATATATATATATATATATATATATATATATATATATAATATACAGAGAGAGGGAGAGAGAGAGAGAGAAAGAGAGAATATTTGACTGTTATATATTTAACAAAATGTTAGCCCATCTATATAAAATCTAAAGCCGAATATTATAGGATATTTAGGGGGGCAGACAATGGACGTGTCTCAAAATAAGTAAATTCACCCCTAAGGTTCCTATGAGGGGTTCATTTCCTTAAACATCATGTCTATCCTCTTTTTATATTTTTTTTATCCTATGTATTACATATTTCATGGGATACAATTGAAATGGTCCCAGATATCTAAGTGCCTTCCTTAGCTAAACCAGCTGTGTGTCAGAAACTATATTTAAAAGTTTAAATATACCTCTTTTTATGAGATTTATTTCATACGCTTACATTCTCCAAGGCAGTAAATGTTAATGGCCCTGAATTTTTACGTAACCCTCAATGTCCAAAATATCTAAGTGACCTATAGAGACAAAAACACCTGATAACTCTAAATACGTATATCCAATATTTTTTAGTGTTAATTTTAACTCCGACTTAACAAATGTCTGCATTGTTAGGTTGGGAATGTATCACACTGAATATCCTGAGTTTGCACTTCTTATTCTACACTCAAATCTTTACAAATATAACTTAACGCGTTTTAAGAGCTGGTGAAGAACATTCTCCACTGTTGTTCAAGATTGACTCTATGCATATAATGTGGATCTCGTTGATCATTCCCAGAATGAAATGCAGAATATCATGGATCGGTTTGCATAGGCATGTAGAAGCACGGATCTCGATATAAGCATGTGAAATACAAATGATATGTTTGTTCCAGCCCCTGGTAACCCCTATCCGCACACAAATGTATTTATTAAATGCCATATACTGTCTGTAGTGAACCGTTTCATGAATCTGGATAGTGTTATTTCGAGGAATAGGTATTTGGAGGCTAAGATACGTAGACGCTGTGAACAGGCTGGTGTGTATTTTGATCATTTGGAAAAGCGGGTGTTGAAACCACCTGCTATCAGACTGAAGTATTACATGTTCATGAGGCCTGCTTATTAGCCTTGTAGAGCGTTTCCAACATAATTGTCTTAGGCATTTCCTTGAACTCTGTTGGGTTAGTTTTACCATTGGAAACGTGTTCGAACACGCTTCTGTTCCAAGCATCGAATCTCGTATGAGTAAACGCAGATTTCGTTGCCTGATCATCTTATTTGTTTTTCTGATAACAGACTACCCAAGAATGAATTTATAGGTAACTGAATGGTAATACACGCCCACAGCAAACATTTCGTAAGCGATTCCAAAATTGTCTCAATAAATATGTGAAGTTCACATCTCACTAGGGACATTTACACTAATATCACATCGATACACGAAAAGTGGTCATAGTTGAAATCGAATGGACAGCCAATATATATATATATACATATATATATATATATACATATATATATATATGCATATATATATACACATATACATATACATACATATATATACATATAAACATATATATATACATATATATATATATATATATATATATATATAACACTGATTCAGTGTGTATGGTCTTAATGTGTTCACTATTGAAGAACAGTAGATAATATACATAACATATAAAATTGTATTCTTATGTACAATTTACCAAAATGACACAATTCCAACATTTCTACGCGAACCTCTAGGGTGTTAATGCGGTCTTAATCTCCATTAAATTAAAAAATATATCGTATTAAATTGAATTTAAACCTTAGTCTTAGGAAGTCAATAAAAGTTTCCTCAAATCACTAAATACAGAGCATTCCTAAAAAATGTACGGATGCAAAATCTTCGTGTAAAACTGAAATTTATCTTATTCTGATGAAATGTATGTCATCCGTATAGAATTCCCCATGGAAAACAATGTAAATGGTCCAAATCTTCATGTTACTCTGTATGTGCCGAATGATAGGTCTCTCCACTTTAAATCTACCCAATGAAACAAACACGTGTTCAAACGTCAAATACGTATATCTTATATTTGTTATCACTTTTTGATTAA
The DNA here is from genome assembly GCA_963556195.1 of Sepiola atlantica. NCBI lineage: Eukaryota > Metazoa > Mollusca > Cephalopoda > Sepiida > Sepiolidae > Sepiola > Sepiola atlantica. The sequence continues at coordinate 160,034,812 of OY744521.1, read as the reverse complement.
AATGAGTGAATTGTTTAGTTGGGAAATTATCAGACTGAAAAAATCGAGTGTGCGGTTTTGATTCTATCCCTCGAGGCTTTTAGATTAAATCATATGAAATCAAATAAGATATTCTCTTTTTAATTATAAGTAAATGTAAGTCTATAATTTTTGTATATTTACAACGAAATGCCTAACCCTGTTTTATTGTTAGCCATTCACTCCCTTTCTTTATCCATGTATCGCTCTGTATATACTCAGATATACCTATAATTTAATATATATATATATATATATATATATATATATATATATATATATATATATATATATATATATATATATATATTACAGACAAACTAGTGTGTATTCCTAAATATGGAGATATATAGAGAATGCTCGTTACATATAAGTGTATTCACATATACAACTTACATGTAGAACATAACGGAAGTGTTATGCTACCCTTAAGTAACTAATGCCACTTTTCTAACATGTCGCACAATAGAAATACTTTATTTAGAAGTATAAGTACAAGAGTGTTAACACACACCTTGATAGCTGTGTTGGTCAGGAAAGCAAACCTTGAAAATACTCATCAGTTAATATAAACATATAATCTCGTTTAACATATAAATAAAAACCTGGACATCTGATAAATAATCATTAGTTAATATGAACATGTGACCTAGTTTTGTATATCCATAATAACCTTTCCAGTTTAATACGTAATACATATCACTATCACACATCTAGCCTATGCAATTAACATTAAATAAATAATTTAATTCACAAAATGATCAATAAATAAAACCGAAATAAAATTAATAAGAGTTTTGACTGCAGCTTATATGGACAACATACATGAATACATATATACATAGATAAATAAAAAGCTACAATAAATAGTTATTAACGGATATATTATAAAAGTTCATTACACATTTTAGAATGTTGGAGTTTAAAATGATCTATTATTATGCTGTGTTGCTTCATAATATGTCAGTTTGCATACACATTAATCTTATTCTGGGCGGGTGGGTGTTGGTTTTTATATAAGTGCAATTATCATTAGGGTTATATCCATTTGTATGTGCGTAGAAGTTTGAGTATGTTAATTACGAACTTATGTGAGTGTGTATGATAATAAAGCTTTTGTGATTAATCGGTTAAACATGAGTTATTATTTGTACTTAAATATTCTAAACAGTGTTAATTTCGGTAAGCCGTGTAATGTATTACGCATGTGAATATATGTATTCATTTGAGTTTGGATATATGTGCATTTTATTTTAGCATGTGTATAAATATATCTGTATGCCTGTATGTGGCGTGAGTCTCTGTGTTCGGTCCGTTTAGTAAGATCTTACTTCATTTACAAGATGAGGGGGATAATAAATGCGGTTGAACAAAATTTACATATTTTTACAACCCCCTCCTCCTACTGCTATGACTTACACACGAGAGACTGTGTCATAAATTACAAAAAACCTCTGCTACTGATTATGAAATTCACTCGTCTTAAGTCCCGATCTCTGATTTTTTGGAACGGTTCATTTTATTCAAGAAATGTGGTCCTCATAAGGTACATCTATTTCTGAAATATACATGTATCTCTATGAACCATTTTAAAAGTTATACAATGTGTATTTATCTCTCTCTATATATACACACATACACACATACTATATATATATATATATATATATATATATATATATATATATATATTAGATACTTTAGACCCAAACACGCCGATTTGCATTTCCTCAGTTGTAAAACTATGTTGAACATCATGCAATAAACTATTGAATAAGTATATTTAATCATAATGTTATTATCGTATTTGTCATATTCATATTTATATTAGTTTTAGCCCAATTAATAGTAACATATTAAAATTGTTTAATAAAACAAGGAAAACCTTTCTTAAAATGTTATGCTCATTACATTTCAAAGAAAGGTTGTTTTAATGAAACTAATATATTTAAGCCAGGAAGTAAATAAGATATACAGAAGCCGCATAAGAGTTCTTATGGCCAACGGGAAAGGTGAATACACTCGCTCCCTCGCTCTTTTTATGCATAAACAACGCTAACATGTATTTTATATTGTTTGTAAATTCAGTGAAGTTTGTATTTAAAAAAATAACATATATTAACATATTCTTTCCAGGACTTTTACGGGAGAAGGAGACATACTTGAATGTGTAGTAAGTTTTAGTAATTTTCTAAATTGTAAGTAAGAAATAGGCCGCTACATACCATTGTTAAGGGGCATTGATTTATTCTTTTTTAGTTCGTTATATTCTCATTTAAAAGACAATTTATATGCATGAACATTTCCTAACTGAATGTTTGTCTATTTAAATATCAAATATCTGTCTCGTGTTTACAACAAAGAAACACTGTTTATCTAAATAGCTAAATGGGAAAGATTGGTTTCTTTCTCTCTCTCTCTCTCTCTCTCTCTCTCTCTCTCTCTCACTCTCTCTCTATCGCTTTCTCTCTCTATCGCTCTCTCTCTCTACCTCCCTCCCTCCAAAATTTGGCGTCGTCATCACTACCTGTACCTCTTCTGTCGTACTCTCCTATTTTCTAGCGACGATAGATTTTCTTTTTTTTAATTGTTTTATGATGTATTAACGAAATAAAATAGCAAAATATATAAATATAAAGTCTGATATAAAAAAACGTATATACTTAAAATACAAACAACTAACATTGGACTTTCTGTTTAAATTGTAAGATTTTTCTAATTTAAAGTGTTCTTTCACTTCGTAAGAAATTTCTAGCCCCCTAATTGTAAATATTTTTTTAAAAACAGGCATGCTATCTATTTTAGTGAGTACATACTGTTAAGGAGAAGGGGTATTTTCATTTCAGTCACGTAAATTATTTTAGGTGAAATTAGTTTCGGAATAACTCATAGTGACTTTATTTATTTTTTAATTAAACCATGTTGTAGTAAAAACAAAACAAAAAACAACAACATTAAAACCATCAGATATATTAATTTTCATCGTAACAATCGCCAAAATAAAAATTACATCGGAAAAATATATTTGCCATCTAAACAAGTAAAGAAAGGGGTGAGCAGAGAAGAACGATTACTCACTGTTATAAACATGTATTTCGTAATTTAAAAAAAATATGAAAGGAAGTAATTGTTCTTCATTAACTTGCATACTTCACTTCCTTTCTAAAGATGGCGAGTGTATTTTTCATCCTACTTACCATTTCAGCATTTTACGTGTACAATAAAACTTGTCATACACAACTCGCATACATTAACTTCTACATTGATGGGGTGATAGTCCAAAATATCACCTCTATCTTGGAGGTTGTATTTTTGACCAGGCATAATCACATTCTTTTTAATTGGTTTTTGTGTTGAAGGTGGGGTTGGGGGTACTCCGGCGCTTTACCTTCTTCTTTTGGGGTTTGTGTAATATATTTCCATTTCTCATTATATATTCTTCCCGGGCATTAACTTCTCATTTATGGGAAGGAGAGAGTAGAGTATGTATGATCGTTCCTCACGAATTCATCGTCCCAGTATGACTTCCTCCCTTTTTTACGAAGTCGGGGTAGTTTACTATCTATTCTTTTTCCTGATATAATCCATCCAGGAATCAACTCTTCTTTAGAGGGGAAAGGGGTAGTGTCCGTTCGTCATGATATACTCCCCTTAGTCAGTGTATCTTCCTGTGAGGGTCGATGTATGCAGTTTCTTCATTATAATATCATGCTCTCGACCTAGTAAAAAACGATTGGAGGCGGTATATATTTTCTTAGCTATGTATCATTTTCGGTTCAAGTATTTTAATTTTAAAATTGGCAAAACAAACGTAAGCAGACACATTTTTGTGATGCCTTTTTTTAATTAAGGTGGCTGCAACCTTAAACAGACTGAAGTCATGGTAAGCATAACGACCAAACAGCTGTTAACATTTGATTCGAATTGGTGATATTTTTATAATACACATTTTACATGCTGGTAAAACACATTTGTTTTAATCTGGAATAGTGACAACATTATCATGTTAAAGTAGTGGTGATCATGGCCCAATGACTTTGAATATATATATATATATATATATATATATATATATATATATATATATATATATATATATATATATATATATATATAAATATGTAAAATAAACATAGTTTTAGTATCCGACAATTGTTTCAGAACCTTCTCGGCTCCTCCTCAGGGATATATGTATATATATATATATATATATATATATATATATATATATATATATATATATATATATATATGATAAAATGTAGTAACACAGAATTACATCATCATTGATGCAATCATTTATGTTAACCTTGTGGTATTTTCAAGCATCCGATTTAGACGATTACATTTTTTAAACTGAAAAAAAGTTTAAATTCGCACTCGACAATTCAAATATAATTGGAGATATAGAGAGTAACAACCAATGTAGCAAATATGTAGAGTGAGGGGGAATTTTGAAGCATATTTAATCTAAAAGTATGTAGTGAGAAGGTAATTTGCAAATTTATTAAAGCCAGGAAAGGGGAGGCCATATGTATGAGTAGAAATTGTAAAAGTGGAGAGGGAGAAGGATGGGGTGGGGGTTCATTTTTCTCAAAAATCATGTCGTGTCAAAAATAACCAGTATTAAGCCTTCCATCTGCTCTTTGGAAGATGACCCTTACTGTCTAGCGACTAATGTATGTTGGGAGTGGGGGGACCTAAAAAAGGGATTTGACAATAGACACAGACGAAGGTCGGAGACGACATCACGCACGTACACATACACAGGAATGCATAAACATGTACACACCATATGTACATACATACCCCCCACACCCACATACATATATATATATATATATACATATATATATATATATATATATATATATATATACATATATCTATATATACATACATATATAAATATATACATATATACATACAACTATATACAAACATACATATGTGTGTACATACATGAACACACATACACATACAAACATACCTATATATATATTTATGCACACGCATATATACATACATATACATACATATTCATATAAACATACACATACACCCATATATACACACATTCCCCCCCACACACACATATATATATATATATATATATATATATATATATATATATATATATCTACAAACAAACCGATTGAATTCCCGTGCTCCCAACATGTTATCTGCAGAAAACTCTTAAGGCTATATTATTTTAAGCAAATTATCTGATTATTTGACCATAATAAAATCCAAGAAATTAAACGGTGATGCTGCAAACAGTATACCAAATCACCGATTAAAATAAATATCACATATTATATATATATATATATATGTATGTATACATATATACATATACATATATATATATATATATATATATATATATATATATACCCCACAAATACACATACATATATACATAAACACACATACATACACATATACATACACACACAGGAGGAGATAGGGGGTAGATAGAGATATTCAGAGATAAAAAGGAAAAGAAAGAAGACAAGAAAAAGAAAAAGTACAATAGAGAGAGACAGTACGAGAAAGAGAACAAGAAAGAGAGATAGAATGAGAAAGAGATAGAGATAGCAAGAAAGATAGAAAGCGAGAAAAAAGACAATGGGAACGAGAAAAAGGAATGAGAAAGATGGAGGGGGAACATAAAGAGAAAAAAAAAGTAAAAACGAAAAGGGAAATGGAAAATAAAAAGTGGGGACGAGAGGGAGCGATAAGGGGAACGAGAAAGAGAAATCTGGGGAACGAGAAAGGCCAAGAGAGAGAAAGAGAGAGAGTGGGGACAAGAAAGAGAGGGGGAGAAGGAGAACCAGAAAGCGAGAGAGAGCATGAACGAGAGATGGAAAGAAAGAGAACAATAAAGAGAGATGGGAGGAGAACGATAAACGGAGAAAGAGGAAAAAGGGTGCGGGAAAAGAAGACCAAGAATGGAGACAGTGTAATAAAGAGAGTGAAAGAAAGATAGATAGGATGAACATCAAGAGAGAGAGAGAGAGAGAGAGAGAGAGAGAGAGAAAGAGGGGAGGAGGTAAAATTGTGTGTAGAGTCAAGGAAAGAACCCAAGAGAAAATGAAGAACATTTTCTCTCTTTCTCTCTCTTTCTCATTTTCTCTCTTTTTCTCGTACTCTCTCTCTCTTGTCATTTTTCTTTTTCTTGTCTTCTTTCTTTTCCTTTTTATCTCTCAATATCTCTCTCTACTCCCTATCTCATCCTGTGTGTGTATGTATATGTGTATGTGTGTATGTATGTGTGTGTGTAAAATTATATATGTATGCGTATGTGTGGGTATATATATATATATATATATATATATATATATATGTATATATATATATATATATATATATATATGTATATTTGTATATATATATATATTTATATATATATAATATGGGATATTGATTTTAATAAGTAATTTGGGATATTGTTTGCAACATCACCAGTTAATTTCTTGGATTTTATTATGGTCATATAATCAGATAATTTACTTAATATAATATAGCTTTAAGAGTATTTTTGCAAATAACATGTTGGGAACACAGGAATTAAATCCCCTTGTTTGTGGATATATATATATATATATATATATATATATATATATATATATATATATGTGTGTGAATGTGTGTATATATGGGTGTATATGCATGTTTGTATGTATTTGTGTGTATATGTATATATGCGTTGGTATACATATATATATATATACATATATATATATATATATATATATATATATATATATATATATATATATGGGTATGTGTGTATGTGTATGTGTGTTTATGTATGTAAACATATATGTGTGGTTTTAAATGGTTGTATGTATATATATGTATATATGTATATATATATATATATATATATATATATATATATATATATGTATATATATGTGTGGATGTGTAGGTATGTATGTACATATGGTAAGTCCGTGTGTATGCATGTCTGTGTATGTGTACGTGCGTGATGTCGTCTCCGACCTTCGTCTGTGTCTATTTTCAAATCCCTTTTTTAGGTTCCCCCACCCACACTGTACATTTGTCTCAAGACAGTAAGTGTCATCGTCCAATCAACAGAGGGAGAGTTTATATTGGTGATTTTTTATACAACTGTATTTTTGAGAAACATGCACCCCACCCCCTCCTTCTATTTGCCCACTTTTACAATTTCTACTGATACATATGACCTCACCCTTCTTTGCCTGTAATAAATTTGCAATTTCCTTCTTACTACATATTTATAGATTGAATATGCTTAAAATGTCCTCCTCTCTCTAAGTATGTATTACATAGGTTGTTACTTCCTCTATCTCAAATTATATTTGAATTGTCGAGTGTGAATTTAAGCTATTTTTGAGTTTCACAAATGTAATCGTCTTAAATGGCTGCTTGAAAATACCACAAGGTTGAAATAAATTATTGCGTCCATGATTATGTAATTTCGAGTTAGTACATTTTATTTTATTCTTGCTCTGTTTATTACATTGAGCTCTAATACCCGGATTTCCTCCTGAAATTACTTCATTATAACAGACACACATACATATATATATATATATATATATATAGTTCATGTATAGACACATATATTTTTCCATTTGGGCTTGTCTTTGAAGCATGTGATTATATAGTATTTTGTTCCCTATTTAAGGCAGTCCTTTGCAATATAATATGATATAAGGATAGTTGGAATTATCTACGCGGAAGCTAGTAATATCTGTTATTTTATTAGTGCTTGAAGATAAGTACTTATTTTCGACTTACAAGTTTATTAGGGCCAGCTTTTACAGAATGTCTGGCGTGGGACTTGAGGTTAAAGAAAAGAGATTACCCAAATATAAGTTAAATATCGTGATCGGAACAAATCATAATTAACCCACAGATTGATGAGTGACATGTACGGGTCAGTGTGAATCACTAACTTTTTAATGAAGTGGTACCTGTACATTCTCTAGATCTATACAATTTGATAATCGCCACGATTACATAGAAAATTGGAGAAAAAATACTTTAATATACGATTGAGTATCAGTATTCTTCCATCTACACTTTTCAATTGTAATTTATTTGTAAGCGGAAGGTTCTGTTCAAGCGGCCTCTGTATTAAAAGGGGTTAGTTTCCAGTCATAACTATTTACTTCGATATATATCGTGTGCATTTCGCATGCTTTAGTTCATAATCTGCCGTAGTATCATAATTGATGCTTGAAGCATATACGCCCTCGTATATGCAGTTGTTATCCGCGTTGGAATTGGCAACATAACGTATGATTCTTAATCTAGAAAGACAGTTGAGCTTACAACAAATGAATGATTGCTTCCGGAGATGCAACAATTGGAAATCAAGTTTGTGACTGTTAATATTTCGTATCTTACAATAGTTATAACACCACGAAGCATAGGAATGTTAAGTTGTTGCACCTTGTGTTGTGTGGGTCGATCATTTTTATTTATTCTTTCAAGATTTTAAAGTAAGCGATACGGTGTCTACCTAATAAAATTTAATAACTTCTTCGAAGACTGCTAAGTCGGAATATGTGTCGCAGTTTAGTGTTCTCTAAAGAACCTTTCTTACAGAGGAAACGTGACCAGACTTCCCCTACTCAATAATTATATTCTTGGCATTTTGGCTAAGATCAAAGTGTAGTATATGTTCCGATGGATACTGCACCCCATAGACTTTTATTGTCTTGGCCTTGGGCTTGATTTACGCCGGTCTATGGGTCTGTCCTGTACAGTTCTAGGAGGTCCACCCTCCCAGGCTTCGCCTCCCCTCTTTGGGAGGAGTAAGTTTATTGCTTACTGCCTGAGGCGTCCCTACCGTGGAATGACGACGGGGCTGCCCAGGCAATTTTTAAATCCCACTTTCCCGACCTGATCTTGGGTCGCATCTCACTTGTGGGAGTAAGATAAAAACTGGCCTTGTGCCTAACTCCTGGAGAGGAGTAAATCAACACTCAATAATTATATCCATTTATATGTATATATTATTTTATTATATAAGAATTAAATATAATAAATACATATATACAAATGAATACAATATATGTATATACATATATATATATTTATATATATATATATATATATATATATATATATATATATATATATATATATATATATATATATATATATAGACGATGGACGTGGAATGCCCCCAACGGATCACATCACCAGCTTGATTATATCATGGTACAGAGACGGTTCAGATCGGGAATCAACAGAGCCAGGTCACGAGCATTTCCAGGAGCGGATATGGTAAGTGATCATGACCTAGTGATACTGAACTTCAAGGTACGACTAAAGAAGCTCAATAGGCCAAAGGACACTAGATTAAAGTTCAATTTAGACAGACTGAAAGATCCCGACATACTCGAAACCTTTCAAGCAACAATTGGCGGTAAATTTGGTGCTCTCCTCAAGCTTGAAGAAGATACGCAAGCACTGACCACCAAATTCAACAAAGTGATGACCGAAACAGCGAACGAAGTCCTGGGGAAACAGCGCCGGAAAACTCAACCATGGGCCACAGACGAAATCCTCGATATGTGCGACTCTAGGAAAGAGCTCAAGAAAACTAAGAACTCTGAAGAAGAAGTGATAGCATACAGAAAGATCAACAAGCAACTCCGGAAAGGAATGAGAGAGGCAAAGGAAGACTGGATAGACAAACAATGCGTTTCAGTCAAAGAGAACCTAAACAATAACAATAGCAAGAAGGCTTTCCAAATAGTGAAAGACCTGACGAAGCAGAAACCATCAAGAGCCAACACTATCCACGACAAAGAGGGCCGATGCCTAACAGAAAATCAATGCATCCTGAACAGGTGGACAGAATACTGCTCAGAGCTGTACAACCACCAGAACAATGGTGATATCAGTGTTCTAACCAGTCAGGAGTCAACGAACAGTGATGACCACCCAATCCTACGGGAAGAAGTAGTACATGCTATTAAGCTGAAATGATTAAGAAGGGAGGAACAACAGTAACCGATATCCTTACACAAATCTGCAACAACATCTGGCAGACTGGAGAGTGGCCGTCAACTTGGACACATTCACTCATCATCACGCTTCCCAAGAAAGGTAACCTACAGCTGTGTCAAAATTACAGGACCATTAGTCTTATCAGCCATGCCAGCAAGGTAATGCTGAGGGTCATTTTGAACAGACTTAGACCACAAGCAGAAAAGATCATCGCTGAAGAACAAGCTGGATTCCGTAGGGGTAGAAGCACCACAGAACAAATCTTCAATCTACGAGTTCTGAGCGAGAAGTACAGACAAGAACAACAATAATTATATCATGTATTTGTTGATTTCAGAAAGGCCTTCGACAGGGTCTGGCATGACGCACTGTTGTCAACAATGAAGAAATACAACATGGATCAAAAAATGATCAAAATAATACAGGAGTTGTATAGTAAAGCCACAAGTGCAGTTCTCGTTCAGGGTTCAGTGGGGGATTGGTTTCACACTACGGTTGGTGTTCGCCAGGGCTGTCTGTTGTCGCCAACACTCTTCAACATCCTCCTTGAACGAATCATGTCAGACGGACTTGCCGGAAATCAAACAGAACTTTCTAATCTAGTGAGCCGCCTCGACAGAACATCCACGAGGTACGGAATGGAGATCAATGCTGAAAAAACGAAGCTGATGACGAATAGTGGACAACCATTATCAACAACGATAACAGCCAACGGCCAAGAACTAGAAACCGTAAACCAGTTCAAATACCTTGGCGCTATACTCAGCAACAAAGGATCCAAGACTGAAATCCTGGCAAGAGCAGTACAAACGGCAGCAGCACTTGCAAAACTGAAATCAATCTGGAAAGACGGAAACATTAGTCTCCGTTGCAAACTGAAGCTGCTGCATACACTAGTATTATCCATCTTTTTGTATGCATGCGAGTCATGGACCTTGACAGCCGAGCTCCAAAGAAAAATCCAAACGGTAGAAATGAGATGCTACAGAAGAGTGCTTGGCATCTCGTACTCAGACCATGTCACAAACGAAGAAGTTCGCGCGCTCATCAACGCAAATCTGAACAACTACGAAGATTTGCTGACAACTGTAAGAAAAAGAAAGCTTGGATGGTATTGTCACGTGACAAGGGGCAGTGGTCTCTCCAAAACCATCCTGCAGGGAGCAGTGCAAGGCAAGAGAAGGAGAGGTAGACAACACAAAAGATGGACGGACAACATCAAAGAGTGGACGGGCTACAACTTCGCTACAACCCAGTCCCATGACCGTCAGAAGTGGAGACAGCTGGTGTGGAGTTCATTGGTGCAGCGCCCCTACGACCCAGGAGGGGGTTAAGGGACCAAGTCAAGTCAAGTCATATATATATATATGTGTGTGTGTGGGGGGTGTATTTACATTAAAAGTGTTTATATTTAAAATATATATTTTATAACATAACATAATTGTAATAGCCCAATAGTGTTAAGCAAGAACTATGGCATGAATATTTTTTATTTAATTTAAACCACGTCAAATGTTAGGAATGAGAGATTCACACAATTTCATACATAAACGAATTGCGAAATAGTTTGAGATTGTTCTTCATTACAATTGACGTACTTTAAATTTAAGAAAAATGTCATACAATATCTCTAGCCTCATACTATTCATGTAGTACAATTGTTTTATGTTATAAAATGTATATTTTAAAAATAAAAACTTTAAATATAAATACACACATATATATATAACTGTATATATATATATATATATATATATATATATATATATATATATATTGTATTCTTTTCTATATATGCATGTTACTTTCCGTTAAATAGGGTTAATCTCTAGTTTATTTGGTTCATGATAACGGCCGTGTGGGCTAAGATGTCTGAATTTTAGTTTGCTGGCAACTGGTATGCATAACAATTTCTACACTGACGATTCCCGTAATGATGAAACTTATACGTATGTAGATAAAAACATATATGTATAATTATTTGTCGCCTCAATATCTAAGTTAGACTCTGTAGTGAGTAGTATAAACACAGCTGTTATCGTGGCTTAACGCATGTTCCTTTCAGTAGTTGAACACTTTGAAGACGGCTGATTTTAAACAGAATTAATCTCTGGCTTATTTATCGGATTGTTGATAAGAGCCGTGTTGACTAAGACGTGTGGTTCCGAAGAAAAATATTGTATATTGATAAAAACAAATATATATATATATATATATATATATATATATATATATATATATATATAGTGTGTGGATTTCAATTTTGTGTAGAGAATCTGAATAACAGAGCTCAATGTAATTCAAACAGAGCAAAACAGAATTATAAAAAGAAAAACTATACACACATTAAGGTTGTACACATAATAACTTATTTCGACCCCTTTAATTAGGTCTCCTCAGATGTATGGACAACCACGTCAATATATATATATATATATATATATATATATATATATATATATATATATATATATATATATATATAATAACGCAGGAAAAATTCCAGCAGAGTGCTTGATTAATTAAGATTAAAAATTAATAATTAAGAGCGTAATATTTATATATATATATTGATACAGAAAAATTAGTACAACATTCGTACCCTCAGTTTCAAGCATAGAAGAACTTAGCAATCCAACTTTCTTCAGATTATATTGTCATCTGTTTCGGAAATGTGAAGTCGCGTGTCACTCTCCTCTGGACTCGTTATTTACTTAGTGTGTTACGTGTGTATGTTTAAATTTAGTGTAAGGTAGGTTTAATAAGGTTTGAATAAAAGGAGAAGAGTGAAAAGTAACAGTTAGGATTTAAAACTGGAAAAGTTTGAAAGAGTTATAAAAAAATAATAAAATACAAATAAAAAAATATTTATAAAAAAATCGCGTGAGCAAATGTGAAGAGAAACACAAGTTAAGAAAACAACATTTAATTCAAGTTTAAATTATGTGTTAAAATACATTAAATAACTCCCCAAAGAAATTTTAATCCATATATCATCCAGACAGTCTAAAGGCAGTAACTCTGCGGGGTTTTTGAATGATTTGTATTTCGGATGTAACATTATAAACTAGGGTACAGTAAAGGCTTTTCGGAGCAATACTATTGGTATACTAATGAGGATTGGTGTAGAAATGAGAGTAAATATTGCCTCGGCAAGATTGGTTCTGTTTGGGAGATGAGAGATCAACATCATAACCGAGAAATGGTAGGGGCTTATGGGAGTAATAATGATGTGAAATGAGAGTGTTACCCTCTAATGACTGGAACATATTATTGGGAAAGTTATTGATTATTTCTCTTGGATAGTGGCGTTGATATGGGCCGATTAAGGGGTGTGTTCGTATTTTTTAAATTTTATTTATAATTATGAGGGTTGATAGTTGGGAGAATTTTCTGGAGTTGAAGTCAGTATTTAGTGGGACAATTATGAGGGTATGTATTTGGCAGAAGGGGGTGCAGCTAAGTCTATATGTGTATCGGCAAGTAAAATGCATGAGTAGTGCTTGTCTCCTGTGGATGCATCCTTTAAATATTTCAGAAAAATATATTTATGGCTGGAAGAAGGATGATCTCTCAATTGCTTTCCATTTGGTGGTGAAGGTTGTCTTTTTATCTTTAAGTTGCCATATCCGGGTCGCAAGTGCCGTATTTGCGTTGTTTTTGTATCTGAAGGTGTTTCTGTGTGCGTACAGTCCTTGCTTGAAGCTTCCCTGCGTCATGTCAATGTATTTTTCTGCTCTACCGTTGGTCTGGTTCGTGACAATGGCTTCATATACGAGGGAATCGATTTTGCAATCCTTTTTCTAGAGGGCAGTGGCTTTTGTCCTAGCATAAGCAGCCTGCGTTTACACTTACTTTCGTAGAGATGAGTTTTTTTATGGATGAGGCAGTTGAGTTGCTAACCTTTATATAATATATGTTAACAAATTTGTGCAGTTAGTATGTTGTGTGAAGTGTTTGGCGAGTAAGTTGAGGAAAAGGTAGCCTACATTTTCTTAGTATTGGAATAGGGTGGGGAAAACCAGATCAACAATGAAACAGTTTTGCTTTTGAGAAAGATGTATTCATCGAAAGGCTTAGCCTAAAAAATAAATAGTTGATTTTATCATTTAAATGTGCATCATGTTTTAGTTTTTCTCAATTTAATATGAATATTCCGATACATGGGTGCTTCAAAGATGTTATTAATTACCTTATTCTAAAGATGACAAACCAGCGCAATAACATCGCAACAACATCGTCTGTGAAGTAAACATCTTTATATTAAGGGGTTGCATACATATATGTATATATAACATTTCGTATATTAATATGTTCATATATTTCTATGTATAGATTTAACTCCTAAATAATTCATCGATCATTCTGAATTTTTTGTACACGACTACTAGGCTCAAATGATCAATGTGGGTCATATTTAGTTTCTTTAGTTTAATTCAAAAGGGGAACTTAGGATTTGAGAGCGTTTCGTGAAAATTGAGACATCACCGTTTTTTTAAAAAAAATAACAATAACGTAGGATACATCAATTAATAAATATTACTCCCATTTCAATTTCATTGCAGTATTTTGACAGGATGCAAAGGGGCATAATATGGACAAAACCTGCAATTTCAAAATTAAACTATTTCAGATTTGCATTGAATTAGAACCGTAGCCCTTAGACACCTATTAATACAGATTCCTTAAAACTCCTTAAAGTTAAGCCGTAAATATTATACATTTTAAAGAACCAAGCTAATGATTTTGAACACAATTTGAGTAAGTATTCTGGAAATAATGCTTAGTAGGAGTAACTATTAATTTTAATATCTGTAAGGGGACATGGAAGAGATGCAAAATGTTTGTGTTCAGCGAATTAATTTTACCCGTCCTTGGATCAGTATTCTACTAGTAAATATATATATATATATATATATATATATATATATATATATATAAAACAATTGATAATGACCCTAACTAGTCGTTAAAGGAAAAGTGAAGTTGATCGGATAAAAAATCAGGAAAAAGAGAGTGATAAAGTAAGGACTATAATGAATCTTTACTTTAATGACATAGCTGAAGCGTATACTGTAATTTATTTCCGAAACCAATCTATATGTTTGCATATGTTCTTTTTTGTTGAAAGAAAAACATGCCAAAATCATTATATGGAAAATGAGCGTAGAGTAAACGAAATGGTAGCTCCAGGAATTATTGACATCTAAGATTTTTTTCTCACTGGTCGTTCCTTTTTGGTATTTTGTTTTTTTTATATTTTCTCCCA
The DNA here is from genome assembly GCA_963556195.1 of Sepiola atlantica. NCBI lineage: Eukaryota > Metazoa > Mollusca > Cephalopoda > Sepiida > Sepiolidae > Sepiola > Sepiola atlantica. The sequence continues at coordinate 160,019,505 of OY744521.1, read as the reverse complement.
GATTTTCATGATTCTTCGCTTCTCTGCTTTCCCCGTCGTGGTTCTACGGTCGTCTGATTGACAACATAAATAGCCGTTTAAATTAAACTTACTGCCCGATACTCTTTAGCAGCAACAGGATAGTCATTATCTAAAATGGAACGTCATGTCACTTGCTATGTCGGGTAGTTAAAGATTAACCGCCCGTTTATATGTTTGCTGTCTGTGTGTTCGATAGTCCATGGAATGGCTACTAGGGTATTTCGTTACATTATGTAGGTGTCGGAGACTTCATTCCTATATTTTATCCACAATGATTTTCATAAGGTTTTAGCTGTACAACTATCGGCCATTTTTAAATGGTCATTGCTGTAGTCTCTAACAGAGATAAAAACGTACATCGTGTACACATAACTATACTTAACACCATAGATAGTGTATAAAAAGCTACGATCTCGGCTGCCTTTAATACACTTTACATATTCAATACTTATTTGATATGTGTGCGAATGTTAACAGCTTCACATAAAACCTATTATGTGTGTTTTATCTTACCAGCAAAAAATAACATATACTTATATTTTATGTGCATGTCTGGTAGAGATATCTTATATACACTACTTATCTGAGAGCTGTCACACTTATACATGATGACCCCTAATCACCAATGTGTTTCTTTCTTTATGTACGTCACATCGTATATAGTGTTCTTCAGTAAGTAACTGTATGTTAAGTAACTTACTTAATTATCACTAAACTCATATCGGTATCACATATGAAATGGATACGTTAACACACCGGTTCTCGTTAGAGCTATGTGTTGCCTTGCCAGTACCAGATATGTGCCTATTTGGGAATAACAGGCGATGTATGCGCGAAGAAGTTGACACTTCTCTGCAAGAACTGCAAAAACCTAACGTTGTCACTTTCACTTTTACATGCGATTAGGAACAACTTGTTAATGCAATATTCCCTAGAAGATTCTTCAACCCGTCCATGGTGAATGCCACTTCGTTTCGATTTTTAACATCTTCAAACGATAACAAATATATTTATTTCTATGCATTATAAGAAACAACCGCAATGAACCAACGGTCTATAATTGTGATTTGAGTCTTCAGTTGGGTTTATTATTTCATCTAGTTAATAACGTGTAGTCGCATTTGAGATGTTTTAACCCGATTTAAGATACTACTTTTTAGACCAGGAATAGTGATGCCAACACCATTCTATTAATCTTCCTACGCAATAAAACGAAAGCATTTAAATTGCCTAAAATATCTCAATAACGTCATGTATAGAAATAGCTTGATGATCTAAGAAAGGATATTTTACATTTTTTATAATCTTAGTAAATATAAGGAAGTAATGTCTATTTATGTAACTCGCACGATGAATATTTGTCTCTTTTTTAAACCATATGCGTTTCTTCCCATTTTTTTGCACTAGTTATCCCGTAAAAATATCTGTATATATATTTGCTGAAACACAACATTAAGCAATGTAATTTGTCGTATAAGTGTATTTTTGATCAAGGTATCCGAATATGCTATTGAAAATCTCGTGAAAGTAATGCTTTCCAAATGATCTACAGTAAATGAACATACATATGTTGCAATACCTTAAAATACCATGCACCGATTAAAAAAGAAATTAAATAACTCAGCTGAATTCTAGTACATTGTATATGCAAGAAACTTAAATATAATAGTAATCTTGTTTACAAATGAATATATTGCAATATTAATTTTGTATTATTTTAGATTAGTACTTTCCGCTAAATCGACACGTTTCATCTGCAAAATATAAGATTCTACCATTTTAGACAATTACATGTGAACACCTAAAAAACTTGGCAAAGAAAAAGAAACACAACCCATTATTTTAGAATTTAAAGTGAGGATTAGTTACTCATATGAATTTATTATGAAATAATTCAAAAATTTAAGGGCTATTTTAGCGTTTAACGACAGTTTATCATGTTTTTCTATGAGAGATAAATCCTGTGCATATTTCTTGCTTTTGCTTAGAGGAGCTATTTTTTTAGACGAGTATGTGTAGGTTTACGAGGGTCTTTCTGGGAAGGCTTGTAACTCGTACATTCAGTTAGTGGTAGGGCTACGGGAAAGTACGTGTTGACACTATAGCAACTAAGCAGAAACAAACAGTTATTTAAGAATTATAGTTGTAGGATTAGTTCCGCATGAATTTAATGTGAACTCCTTAACCATTTCCGGGCCATTCTAGCGTTTTAGGGGATTTAACCGATTTTTTTTCCATAGGAAATAAATCCTGTGCGTTTTTTTTTATTGGGGCTTGCTTTTTTATTTTTCATTTTTAGACCATTCTGTGTTGTTTTAATGCTCTTGAGTAAGATTTGACGTTTTTCCACGCTGACTTAGGGTTATTGATAAGGTTAAAGAAGACGTTTTCTTTCGTATATATGTTGCAATTCGGACTTAGTGTTAGGGTTGAGGGAGTTTTCTTGGAGGGTGGCTTGTAACTCAGATTTAAAGTTATTTGTACGACACGTTGAAGTGAAGGGGTGTTTAGGAGGTAGGCTTGTAACTCAAACCTAGAGTTAGTGGTAGAGTAATTATTTATTTTTTTATTTCGTTTTCAGCTTTTAAAAAATATTTCAAACATCGCAGTAAAAGATAAGCATCGGCGGTAAACGAGAGATCATTTTACGTTAAACTTGTATGCGAAACTGATCCCCCGACCCAAAATTCAAATTTTTTTGTTGTTGTCTTTTTTTCTTGTTTCAACTGCCCCTTTAAGGGTGTTCACACGTAATCGCTAAAAAGTAGAATCTTTTTTTTTAATTGGCTTCAAGAATGTCATTACTACTAGAAGTTCTAAAGTTTAATATATTTGAAAACTAGTATTTCTTGAAGTAATTTTATAAAAGAACCACATACAGCATTAACTTTTTTAAGTACAAAAAGTGTTTTTGTCTTTATTTTTTAAAACTTCGTAAACGAATTTTACGGAGTTAACTGTTTATAACAAGCTGCTGCTGTTGCCTATTGATTGCTATATCATCAGCTAGCAGCCATTGTGGACTTTAGCTCAATAGGGGACAATATTTTTTCGGATAGAGTAATTCAAAATTACTACTACCTAAAGACAAAACCACATATATCATAATTATAAGGCATTAAAACAGATAAAATATATATTTATTTACTAGTTGGGCTACGAAACATATATTAAAAAATGAATGTTTTGTACACATCACGTTAAACGTTTATTTAAAAAAAATAATTGATCAATCAATTTCGTACACCGACAATAACTGAAATTGATATTTCTTCTAGTTGTTTAACAAATCTTATGACAAAATAACTCATAGCTTAATGGTACGATATGTTCAAAAGAAGTGGGGTGAAAAAGTGACGTAAATGACCGAAAATGGTGTTTACATTTTTATAATTCAATTTGCTTTAAACTTTACAATAATATGATGTAGATTATTATTCATTAATGCTCATACGAGAATATCTATTTCTGAACAAAATAGTGGTATCTTGACGACTTAAAATGCTTTAGTTTTTAAAATACCACTATTTTAATAGTACTACCTTCAAATCTGTGATTATGGTCAGTGGGTATTGCTACACTAATCAACAACTAGTAAAATTCGTCAAGTATGCCATTTTATAGTATTCACTGTTATAATCAACACATGCCAGCGCATGTCCATGTACCATGTTTGGCAGAATAATAACATGAACTATTTGTTATCAAATATATCTACCGAATAGATACACCAATCGAGTAAGAACATGTAGCGCAAGATGAAACAGAGAATAAATCAACTGTGAGACTGACATTTAAATATAATCGTAACAGGAATTCACATAATGCACAAGTAAATCTTTAAAAGTTTAAATGATGAAGTGATAATGTATGCCTACAAAAAATGAAATACAAATAAATACTAGCGTGTTTGTTCTTTTTCGATAACGATTTCATCAAACGCTTACCATCGATATATCTTAGTTTCACCAGAGCACGAAAACGGGCAAACAAAAGTATACTTTAAAGACAGAAAAAATATGCGAATTCGAAATAGTAATTTCAATACATTCTCTTATCTCTTTTTTAAATAGAGTTAGGTATATGTATAGAAGATGTTCGAATGAAAAACGCGATAAATCCAATTCCATTAAATTGAGACATTGAACAAGAAAAGGAAATATATATCAAATGTAGACATTTAATAAAAGTTTAATTTAATTGAAAGCACAGGAGATTATGCCAATATCACATTATATAATGTGTAATATCGGGGTATGATAGCGTGTTAAAATGAAACATCCTTTTAGTGATAGCTTCGAATTTTTGAAAATGGCGCTAATCGCGTGTTGCTTTCAACCTTTTACGATACTCCCAACATTTCATTTTTTATGAAGTTAAAATAGTGGTATATGTTAGCCTGTTCAAAGAGTATATTTTAGTTTAATTAGATAATTGCTGTTTCTATTGATCTGTTTAAAAGATTTATTCATAATCACTATTTCTTTTAATTTAGAATATATTCACATGCAAATCTTCTATTCAAACCTAAAACAACAATACTTTTGTAATGAATGCAGTCGAATTAGTAACTTCATGAGACACACTCCAGCTGTCGCAGTTTAACCGATGTATTTAATTTAAAAAAACAAAAACATTAATGACTACGTTAAATGGAACCGTCAAACATACCGACACATATCGTAAACTAAACATATGAAATTGATATATATATATATATATATATATATATATATATATATATATATGTATGTATGTGTGTGTATGTGTTTATATAGTATATTAACATGCAGAAAATAGTTCCAGTTTAACATCGCAAATTCTGTGAGGACGCTCAATTTTAGCAGCAGGAGTTAATATATGGCGGTTATTAGTTCATAAGATATATAATTTTAGAAAGTGACATACATTTCTAAAACCCGATATATATATATATATATATATATATATATATATATATATATATATAAATATATATATATATATATATATATATGTATATATATATATATATATATATATATATATATATATATATATATATATATATATTCGTTCACTCACAAAAAGTAATCACTGTCTTTACCACGTTCCGACCCTAGCTGACGTCAGATTAGAGCTTTATGGCTAGAGCAGAATTTAAAAGTGTAAACCAATTTAGTTTTTAGCCAAGAGTTAACAACGCATCGTTACTAGGTTGATGTTTTAAATACATGGTCGGTTCAATTCATATTATTTTCTCATTTAGGTTAAGAGAAACCACACAAGCAGAAAACAAAAGTCCCCAAAATAGACAAATCATTCCCTTAGCAATTAGCTTGAACGTATGCTTGTTTTGCGATTGTTCTTTTGAAAGTGTGGCTACATTAAGCAAACTTTACTTCGTTTTAATGAACCGGATAAGAAAAACGATCACTTTTTTTTAGTGATAGGAAAACATTTTTTCTTTTTACTTTTGTGGGTTTCATTAAATAATTATGCAACACTATTCTTCAACTGTTCATTTTGAATAATCTTCTTCATGGAATTTTTATTCCTGTTAAATTACTTGTTCCTTAAATGTTCAAAATCTTTTTTGTAGGTTCTATTCATTTTTTACATTGCTAAGCAATACAGCATGTCTTGTAAGTAATTAGCATTCAACCTCGATGATTGAAAATCATGTACTTTAAGTGTATATATATATATATATATATATATATTTATATATATATATATATATATATATATATAAAATACACGATATATCATAAAAATAAATGCCGTGAACTACAAGATGTGTGAAACAGACAACCGAAAAAAGCAAATTTAAGTACACGAAATCATAATTAGGAAAACAGTTTCGTTCGGATTACCAACAATTTTCTGAAGACTTTCTATGATCTGAGTTTAACTAGTAGCATCTCTTGAGTTTTGATTATGTTTTCTTGTATTTTAATTTGTTGTATTTTGTTGGTCTTTTTCACACATACATACAATATATATATATATATATATATATATATATATATATATATATATATATAGAGAGAGAGAGAGAGAGAGAGAGAGAGAGAGAATAGGGTAGTGCAGTATTAGTGCAGTTCCAACGAGAGAAAAAGTATGTATATAAAAGAGTAATGCTACCTAAATTTGTAAAATGTTGTTTTCAACATTTATTTATTATTTTGTTATATTATCATTTCATAATTTTATATAAAGCGTTTCAAGCAGTGGTCTGCTCTCATCAGATATGTACATCTATTTGAATAAATGTATTTCGATTTGAAAGCGTGTTGTTCCATTTAAAGAAATGTGTTATTGTTTGCTGTTTTGCGCATGTGTTGGTGTGTGGTGTGTGGCTGTGTGGGTGGGTGTATATGTTTTGATATTTTGATATATATATTTCTATTTTTTTCTGTTTTCTGCTTCTCTTGGTCAAAGTCGTGTGTGTTTATTAAGTACTTGTGATTTTGACCTTTATTTATCTGTCAAATAGTGTTTCGATTTTCTTTTGAAATGTCTTATTTTGTATTGGCCTGTCGTCGAATTGGTTGTGTGTGAGCATGCGGTTAGTTCTGAATGTTGTGCATAGGTGAGTGGCATACATACACCCCCACACACGCACACGCATATACATATATGTGCATATACACATGTGTATTGTTAGATAGATAGATAGATAGATAGATAGATAGATAGATAGAGGTAAAGAAAAGTTGATGAAGTGCGGTCCGTATGGTGTGTACTTTGAATTACGATCTGTCTAATGCTGGAGTGAATTCAAATATAAAGATTTGTTTGTGTTAGTAAGTATGTGCAATCTTGGCTTTTAAAAATTGGCATTATTTTAAATTTTCGTCCGCTGCATAAGTGCATATGTTGGGAGACTAATGATTTAAGGTTTTCTTTAATTTTAATGTTGCTTTTATATAAATATACTACATTATTAAATGTTGTGTGTTGCTTATGTAAGATTCGTTTCATGTTGTACATTCTAGCACATCGACAACGTTCTTCGAGGTGCAGTTAAGGTATTTTTCACTGTGAATGTTTGTGTTGTGTTTTTAAATGTGTATAAGTTCTCCTCTATTGTTATGTCACATAACCCACATCCTTATATTTTGCATTTTGTGACCCCTTGTGTTGTGTGTTGGTTAAGTTTGGATGAGGTTAACATTTGTTTTATGTTTTAGAGTTGACGTTTGCTTTTTATCATTTTCGTTGTTTTTAATGTTGTTTAGTTTGTTGTTTTGGTTAAGTAGGGCTAGCTTTCTTTTTATTTCTGTGAATAATTCTAGATTTTTTTGTTGTGTCGAGATGTATGCAAATATATGTTCTTTGTTTCATTTTGGAGGATTGGCAATTGTGCTAATGGTATGTTGTCTGCTAGTTCTATACCTCTGTGTATTATTTTTAGGGGGTATCCTCTTCTTGTTAAAATTTTCCTAGTTCCTCTAGTCGCACAATCCGGAGGTCTTTTTCACTGACTATATTAAAGATCCTGCGTACTAGTGAGTAGGGTATAGACTTTAGGCAACTTTTGGTGCGATGGCTTCTAAAATGTAGATATTGTTGGGTGTCTGTAGGTTCGTGGTAGATGGGTGTGATTGTTTTTAATTATAATTAGTACATATAGGAAGGGTAGTTATGTTTTACTGTGTTGGTGAACTTAATTTTTCGGGTGTAGGTTTTGTAGTATGCTGTTTAATTTATTGATGTCACCCAATGTGGGTCCACCGAGGATAAAACAATCATCAAGATATCGTTTTCAAAAATTTATAAAAAAGAGTTTGAATATTCTGACTATATATTTGTTCTATCTTTTAATACAAGATTTTGTTTAGGTAGCCCATTGTAAGGGTGGCATATATTGATGGCATTTTTATTCCCATTACTCTACCAAGAATATGAATGTAGTTTTTGTTATTGAATTCAAATAAAGAATCGTTGAGAATAATGTATATGCCGTTTAGGATTGAATTGTTTGGTGAATCTGTGGTGTAGTTTTTGTGGGTGTTTGTCAAAACAGTGTAAAATCGCCTGGAGTATGTTGCTATATAAGCTGCTGACGTCAAATATAACTAATTTAGTCCGGGGTTTTATTATTTGATGTAAGAAGCCTAGGAAGTGCACGTCGTCTCTTATGTAGCTGTTGACTTGATCGGTAAATAGTTTTAGTAATATGTCAATTAAGTTTCTCAGTCTGCTTGTTGGTCATTATGGTCTTGCTACTATGGGTCTAAATGTAAAGTAACTGGGATTCGATACACTACTAAATTCTGATGTATGTGTGTTGATGGCATTTCTTATCACATTTCATTTATATATCTTAGGTAGCCCGTAAAAATAGTTTGTTTTAATCATGACATTTCTAAGAAAATCTTTTAATTACTTTGTTAGTATTTTATTGTATGTCATTCAGTGTTGTGTGGTTTTTGAAATTGTGTTGTTATCAATGTTGGTGTATATTTGTTTGTAGTAATCCTTGTTTTTTAGTGCCTCTATAATTTTTCGATTCATAGTAATCTTTGTCCATGATGACTACCGTACTGCCTGTGTCAGCTTATTTATTCATTATGTTATTATTATTTAATATGTTAGCTGGTGCTTGGTTTTGTTTAGATGTTAGATTACTGATAGGTTTAATTTCACTCTGAAGGTTGATGTTCAAGAGGTTTCCAAAGAAGATGTTTAGTTATTTCGTATTGTTGTATTTGTTAGGGAAATATGTTGATTTTTTCTCACTAATGAATCATCTGTGTTGTTTTCGTTATTGCTTAGTGTTTCTATTATTCTAAATATTCGTTCGAATTCTTTTAGGTCTTTCCTCTGTTCTTAATATTCCTTTTGGGAGTTGGGCAGAATTAGAGGCCTAATGTTTGTATTTCTATTCTATTTCTGGAATTGTTTTCAGAAGAGGGATATCTAAAAAATTATGAGTGATGTTCGTTCCGTTGATTAGAAGAGTTTTTGAAGACTGATTGATTTCTGTATATTTTGTATGTTTTACAGGATTGTGTTGTCTTTTGGAAAAAAATGGTGTTGTGCGTATTGTTATAATTGGTGTTGTGCGCGTTGCTGTAAGGGTTTGTTTTGGTATATTTGAATGTGTGTTTATTGTTAGTAATTTGTTTCGGGTTGGAGTATAGTGGTAGAGGTTGTTTACAGTGGACGAATTGGTGGGGTCTGTATTGTTGTTTAAGGTTATGTCGTTAAGTATTAATGTATGGTTGCTTTGTTTTATGATGTGGGTAATGTTTGGAGTATTTTGATTGTATCTATTTGGTGTGTAGGGTGGCTGTAAGGTATGTGCTGTTGTGTGGGGTGAGATAGAAGGTTGTTGTATGAAGGTTTCATCTGTTGGTGTGATGAGTGTGGGTAATGATTGTAAGGATAACGTAAGTATGCGTGGTGTTTGTACTAGTTATTTTGTAGTGTGGGGCTATTTTGGTAGGGGTTGTTGAGTAAGGGTATTTTGCCGTAGTTTCTTTGTGTTGGGTAAGGTGTTTGATAGTTTTTTTAATTGTATTCGTTGATTTGGGTGGACTTCTTTAGGTGTGCATTATTGTGTTGGGCCGTATTCGTAAGGGTGTGTGTATTGTTGAGTATTGTTGATGTGAAAATATTTTTTTTTCGAACGAACCACAGCAGTTTGAAATCAAAATGTGTAATGCATTAATGACCCGTACATTTTTGTCTCATTGAAACGACACAGCCGTTGTGATTGAAAAATGTAATGCAATTTGGATGTGAAAATATTTATTTTTCATGATGCAGTTTCAATTGAACAATAATTTCTACATGCCATATTTCGGACTCAATATTGATAACATTTCAGTGGATTTAACGCCTGCCTATTCATAGAATTCCTATAATCTAACCAATTCAAACTCTGAATAGTTTAGATATACAGACGACATTTACATTTTTCCTTGAAAACATACTAATACAAAATTGAAAACAAATAAAACACAGTCAAACCCGTCAACAAGTTTACCTATGAAACATAGAGAAATACTTGTTACCATTTCTATACATACTTATAATTAAATCCAACACCCCTCCATATATATATATATATATATATATATATATATATATATATATATATATATATATATATATATATATATATATATATATATATATATATATATATATATATATGAGATATAGAGATTCGGACAAAATAAGACTTTTATTCCAAGGTTATAGCTTCTGAGGAAAAGGGGTCACATTTCTTTTCATGCGACAAATATTATCATAATTTAAGTTGCTTTTTTCCGACGCATTGTCAAATTTTAGGTGTCACTTACACATATACATACCCAATATATATTTACACGCACACGAACTATGAGACATCTGCATATACGCACATATATTACTTACCGCTAATTCATACACACCCCAAAAAGAACGTATACCCGAACACATATGTGTTGACACAGTACTCAGCAAGTCCAATATATATATATATATACATAACCACTACTATCGTCTAGATCTGCTTATAATTTACGTCTGCCAAGACAACCTTGCAACCTTGTATTAAATATGTAGATACATGACAAATATTGTTCATACACCAACTTAGTCATTCAATTGCGATAATACTTCCGAACAAAAACATTCGACATACATTAATGTGAATAATATAATTACAAAAAAAGATAGAATAAATCATTCTTATTTCAAATTGTACATTTTTCTAAAAGTATCTTTTTACTTATAAGAAATTTCTAACTAGAATTGTTTAATGATGTCTAATAAATTAATTTATACTTTTACCAGTTCATTAGAAAGTCAACCAGGCAATTACTATTTTTTTCAATGTACTCCTTATTATTATGTCAAGCAAATAAACCGGGAAATCTATCTTTCCATTCCACATTGTACAGTTTTCCAAACAATCTTTTGACTCAATTAGAATTATATATCTACTGTACTTAACCGAGGTTTAATAAATGATGTCTATTGAAACCTGCAAATTAGAGATTTAACAAGTCATTAGTACACTTATTAATGTAATCCTTATTATAAAGCCAACACAAATAAAAACAGGGGAATAGTTGTCAACGTTCATACTATCAACAATTACTGTAAAAAGGAGATTTCGTAAAGACATATTATGTATCATGAAATCAAATGCTGTGACAAACCGGATGTGTGCAAAAGTTAACAAGAAAGAAAAACAAATGTGGAAAACATCATCAGAAACGTGAGATTTTACCGGTTTCCTTCGAATGCACAAACGTCTTCAGAAAAATATGCACATTTTTAAAACTCATTGAATAACGGCAACACATAAACAAAAAGGAAAAAACAACAGAAAACGTGAAGTTTCTGGCACGTGTTCGACTATTTGAAAAAATGAGTAACGAATTCATGCAATACGTGCTGCAAAGACGTTAAATGGAGGAAAAAGGGGGAAAAAGAAAACAAAATATATAAGTGTATAATTAGTATCCTACTATAGTAGCCGTCTTATAACGTAAACAATTATTTTCTTGAACCGAACAGTGTTTAACTACTGCATGTGGCTGATAAATATCAACATCAAAAGATAATATTCGTAAGACGTATGAATCGAATTCAGAATCGAATACTGATAAAATATAAATTACATAATGTTCGACAAAATGTCTAAAAATAAAAACAAAAGCTTATAAGCTCTTTTTTACATTAATTAGTGGATAATTACTACGCATACAATTCAATAAAAAGTTGAAATATTTGCACTGGAGGGGTATCAATAGTATGCCCACAAATATATTTTCGAAATTCTTAAAAGGAGCTGGATATTTGTTAATTTGGTCCCTATTACTAAAGTTTAACAAAAATCGGTAGTAACTTAATTCTTATAATGGGCTTGCACCCCATTTCTACTTTTGCATAGAAAAATAAAGTAAATCTATTCCACATTATTCATCCTTACGCTTTTCAGATTTTTTTAAAACTTTATAATGACTGGTAAATTTATTTTAGAGTGAAACATGCACATGAAAAATAAATAAACATACACATATATCTAACTTCATACATATATATATATATATATATATATATATATATATATATATATATATATATATATATATATATATATATATGGATATGTGTATATGTGTTTTCGAACTTAAATCTTGAATTGGTACAATCACCGAGCTTTCAAAAAACTAAAAGTCACGTACGAAATGTTAGTAAATATTCTAAAGAGTTGTCTTGAATGTTAATTTAAGTTACTATTAGTTCGAGAAAGAACATAGAGCAGTGTCTCGAAAAGGAATTTTCTTTAACGTCTCAAACAGTGGCCTGACTGCCCGTGAGTGTAAAACAACAAGCGGTCAGGCTATTGTTTAAGATGAGATCGGCAATTGGCTAACGAAAAAAATAGCCGTAGTAATACTAACAACGCATTAGATTAGTAAGTTTTCTAGATTAAATATTATTTAGATATGAATACAATCGCAGACAATAAACCCTCGTGAATGAAGCATTGAAGCTTATGTGTTGCTTACATTACATGCTAACACGAACGAACCGGTCGAATCCCTCGTTTTTGTTTTTCTACTGCACTTGAACCTGTTTTTCGTTTGTCATATTTCACACGTTTTTTCTACCACACAATTTCATTCTCCTGACTTATCGTGTACCTTACCCAGTATATATATATATATATATATATATATATATATATATATATATATATATTAAAACAATCGTATTATATTAAAAACATGTTTTCAATAGTGCTGAATCAAAGCAGTACACGTTCACAAGAACATTAACATAAACATTAAAATAGCCTACACAAAGGAATATGGTCGTAACCAACGATCGAAATATATGGGCCCCGCTTAAATTACGTGTTCATGTCCTTATTTTTGCTTGTTTGTTACGCCGCTTTTCCACAGTTCCTTAACCAATTATGAGCACACACAACATATACACACGCACACACACACACACACACATATATATATATATATATATATATATATAGTAAGTAATTCATCAATTTCAGATTGTTGAATAAATAAACTTAAAACAATATTTTTCAAAAGTGCTACTGAAATTATATTTTTATTAATAACATTAATATAAACATTAAAAAGCCGACGCAAATTAATTCGTGTGTCCGTACTCATCGTACGCCCTTCAGTACTTTATTACCGAAGTCGCCATCTCTGAATGGTATAAAATGAGTACACAAACGCAAATTAATTAGCATAGACAGTTTTATTATATATATATATATATATATATATATATATATATAAATACAAACAGTTGCTTCATCTACATACGTATACGTTTCATCTTTTCGAGAATCGTAAGTGTAGAAATGATTAGTCATACCGGTCGCAGGATTCGTATACCCCAGAACACGAGTCATGTTTTCGTACTCTAATTCCGACGCGATAGCCTACACAGATTTAACCTATTCAAGACAGTTGTCGTCAAGAGTGTTCAACTGCTTACGACACATAGGTTGAAGCTAAGATTATGGATGCGTTAATACTAATCACTGGGGGCAACAAATAATATATATATATATATATATATATATTATTATTATTATTATTATTATTATTATTATTATGATCATTATTATTATTCTTACTAGTGGGACCCATGTAAATTACACGAAATGATGTTTTTGATACTAATTATCTTGTTCCTAACCTATACATGTTTTTTTATAAAATATGATAAGATTTGGACTTGTATATTTATTTTTAAAAAATGAGCAATACATGACACAATTTACAAAACTTCTTTATATACAATATTTCTATGGAAGGTAATATTTCGACGACTAAATCTTACTTTGTAAATGTTTTCGATTAAATTAAATTTGGCTCCAATTCATGAATATTTATTTACTGCTCTCCAGTAGGTAGTCACAAAGCCAGTTTTATCTTACTCCCACAAGTAAGATGGTCGGGTCGGGAAAGTGGGGTTTGAAAAGCCAGTGCTCGAGAAAGTGAGGACTCTGGCCATTACACATTTCCTGGGCTGCCCCGTTTGTATTCCCCGGTAGGAGCGCCCCAGGCAGTAAGCAATGAACTTACTCCTTCCCAAAGAGGGGAGGCGAAGCCAGGGAGGGTGGATCTCTTAGAACTGCACAGGACAGACCCATAGACCGTAAATCAAGCTTCGAAGGTCAAGACAATACCAGTCTATGGAGTGCAGTAGCCATCAGAACAGATACTACACTTTGATATTAGCCAAAAGGCCAAGCCAATTCATGAGTAGCATACAAATATTCGGAAGGTCGTTGCTTTTTATGTATGCATGACACACAAAATCACACACGCTATTGTATTAATATGTGTCTTCCCGGTCGTCCCCTACCTCTCTTCCCCTTCCCCACGAAATGTAGAAAACACATCTTAGAGGTTGGTTGGGATTGAACTATAAACCAGTCGGGCCGAAGTTAAAAAATACTACGTCGCTAACCGTTGCGCCAAAGGAAAATATCTGAGAATGTTTTTCAAAATCTAGGTGCGACACGCATGCGCAGAGCTTTTGCCGGAAGCGTGACACACGAACACACACACTATCGTATTAATATATAGATGATTATTATTATTTTTATTATTATTATTAGTAGTAGTAGTAGTAGTATTATTATTATTATTATTATTATTATTATTATTATTATTATTATTATTATTATTATTATTATTATTATATAAATTTAGAATGAACAATATTAAATTATTTTCACCTACATACGCTAGCGTTTCGACTTTTCGCTCTCATCAGTGCAGAGATGATGATCTCGAACAGTCAGACATTTAGAACCTCTGCCACAGAGTCAACGTTTACTCTGTAAGCAAGCGGGACATTACCACATTCATGAAAGGAATTTAAGTTCTATTCATGCGGAGGGCGTGATATCAAGAAATATTCAATTATATATATATATATATATATATATATATATATATATATATATATATATATATATATATGTGTGTGTGTGTGTGTGTGGGTGTGTGTGTGTGTGTGGGTTGGTGTGTATGTGTTTGTGTGCGAGTATGTTGCATTGATTTGTCTCCGTGAGTCGTTGGCATCTGAATTTGCCACACACGGTGGGTCTGCCATCATCGCGTGCTCGCAGTCAAAAGCCGTTGTAAATATTTCACATGAGGCGTTATTTGTTTAATTCTCATATTTATCCCTCACCTGAGCAGACATTTTGTGGACCGCGGGACTGATCTCCATGAAATGTTATCCAATCTATACTTACCCATTACAGGCTTTACGCGATCTCTGCTCCGTCTTAACTGTAGAAACTGTCCGATCGTCTTATTTCTCTCGCTTTACGTTGCAACTACACTAGAATCGCCTTCTCTGTCCCTCAATATAAGAAATGGATCTATAATAATAATAATAATAATAATAATAATAATAATAATAATAATAATAATAATAATAATAATTCTTATTTCAGATACGAGAATAACACGTTCCAAAATACAGGTTAGCATAAATGATTAATACAGCAATCCAAAATTTAAAGGTTTTAGAAAGAAATTAACTACATGAGAAAACAGGGAAGTGATCGAAAAGTTACCATAAACGCACCTCCCACAACGGGGTTACCTGAAATACATTACTGGTCTATGGGCATGTGTACGCACGAAGCAAGGAAATAGCGAATTACCCACACAACAACACATATAAAAAAGAGATGGTGGTTTTCGGAGTTTGAACTCATAAAAAATAAGTAAATGTAAGCGAACACTAAAAATCATAATTCTCAATACCCACCGTAAAAAGACTAGAAACGCATACACACTCAGGCCGAAGAAACTACTGAATACGAAGGAAATGAAACTACTTAGAAATAAACAGCAGATAAATTATGTACGAGCACAAAAAAACTTCAAACCTAAAGAAACGCAACATGAGAGAAAGTGTAATCACAAACAGAAAATTTTACCAGACCTATAAAAAATCACAAACTACATAATTACATACATACACACCATAATTTATGCATAAGTCAAAAAAGAGACCAAATTAATTTTAAAAAACTCGTCAGAATCATAGACGAAATAAGACTAGATATCAAACCAGACTTAACACCAAATTCAACAAGCTCTAAAACGATGTTACAGTGGCACATAATTGAGAATAAGATATAAAAAGATTGAATATATATATATATATATATATAATTGGATACATATATATATATATATATATATATAATTGGATAAATATATATACACACACACACACACATATATATATATATATATATATATATATATATATATATATATATATATAAAGTAAATACAGGCTAAACAAGAGACGTGAACCCTTTAAAAAAGGTATCATAAAAAGATGGAAGACTGACAAGATAAATATACAATTCTTAACACTACACTTGAAATAAGATTTTAGAAAAAGAAACGAGAGTCAGTTTTACTAAACTGATGAAGTACGAAAGCAGAAATAAATCGATACGACACGAACAAACTATTCCGGATTAATATAATACACATTTCAAGAAAGTTTAAGAAGGAATAGAAAGCTACATTGATGAAAGTCGGCCCTAAAAAAATGGAAAATTTGGAAAATTTCGAAAACACAAAAAACGAATCAATACGTGTATATCATATCTTTTTAAAATAAAACCTTGCATGATAGATAAAGGAAACGCATGAACCTGCATACAAACGTGTGTTTACATCTTAAGAGCAAAGCCTACAAGATTGGTGCTCCTATTTCCTCAATAATATGTGACTACTCGCCTCGGAACAGAAATATACCTTGATCACAATTTTATGAAATTGGGAAAAATAGAAAAAATAGAAACAATAACATAATCTTTGCCCAGATCGACTACAAAATATCCTAGAACATGATAATCTCATCATCGTAAAATGAATGCTTTGAGATGTACATACTATATTAAAAAATCATGAAACCAGAGGCCATCAAGTCAACAGAAATGATAGACAATATCGGAAAAAAATACATACGAAGAACAAGAACTATCCTAAAGACATACTTATTGTTGTGGTGGCAACCACTCATTTGCATATACGAATAACGTTACACTATAAATGGCAAGCCTAGGTTGGCCTTAGTGTGTGTTACCTAAATGCCCCCGGAAGTGACGCCGAAGAGCGTACACGTCCTCCCGTGAAGACTCTCTGACTCGACACCTTCATTTGTACATACTGTAACTATACCTTTTCTTTAATACACTTATTATTGCATTCTCCTTGTTGTTTGCGTCTTCATTGTATTCCTCACTAATTATTGTTCAACCTTGCAACCACAACAGTTGGCGACGAGATATCAAGCGTCAAATATAACAGTTTGACGAAGAACTATTTTTAAAAAAAAGTACAATTCAAAGTGTTGACGAGCAAACGGATTTTACGCTAAAGAAAAGTTTGAACTTAAGTGAAAAAAAAACAAACTCGAACGTGGCAAAAGCGACCATATACGCCGTTTTCTGGGAATCCGACTTGCAAACGAATGTAAAAGTGAATTTTTGTTTTGTCGCTAAACGACAAATCTGTTTTGTATTACTAAAAGACCAACTTGCAAACGAAAAGCGGATTTTGTTCTGTCGCAAAACGACAGGTCAGACTCGTATTACGAAAAGCAAGGAAGTAACCTACGAAAAAAAAAGTTCACCAGTGGATTCTAATTACTGCTCCCCGTTAGCAAAACAACAACTAAAGGAATCTTTTAAGTAATACTTTGTTTGGCGGCGGTACTAAAAGGAAATACCATAGCTAGAAATTAAAGCTCAAGGAAAGGATTTTTTTTTTTAAAGTTGTCACTGGATGACGGATAATGTAGTAAAACGTCACGAAAAAAAAAAAAAAAAAAAAATGGAAGACTTATCAAAAATGTTCATGCAATTTTTACAGGCACAAGCTGACCGCGAGGAAAGACAAAATGAACGTTTTGCTAAAACACTGGAACTACTAAAGAGTAATCGAGAAAATGTCGACAGTGTTAATTTCTCCAATACAACTATCTTTAATAGTATGGACACATTTAATTATATGCCGGAGGAAGGAAAGACTTTTGAAGCATACTATACAAGATACGAGGATGTCTTTCAACTGGACTGCAAAAATTGGCCAAAAAGCCAGAAAGTGAGCCTCTTACTCAGGAAATTGGGTACATCAGAACACAGCAAATTCATGGATTACATATTACCTAAAAAAACTGCGGAATTAGAGTTCATGGAAGCTGTGAAATTACTAAAAGAATTATTTAATCCAAATATATCTCTTTTTCATAAAAGATGGCTGTGCATGAATGTAAGAAAGATGGACAACCAAGATTATTTGACATACGCATCAGTTGTCAATAAAAACTGCGATAATTTTAAGCTTGCGGAACTAACGGTAGAAGATTTTAAATGTCTAATCTTCGCACAAGGGTTAGTTTCCACGAAAAATGCAGAAATACGCGGACGAGTGTTGTCTAAGCTGGAATCTGAGCAAGATTTAACCCTCCAGAAACTAGCAGAGGACTGTGAAAGGGCCATTACACTAAAAAAGGATTCAAAAAATATAGAAGAATCCGGAGTGGCATATGTAAGAAAAGTTAGAAAACCATACACACCAACCAAGAACTTTACAAAGAAAAGCAATCGAAATGGAACGGGATATTACAATCCTAATAACCATAAATATAGGACAGAATATAACAAGCCTCTTCCTAGATATAACTGTAAGAGATATGCAGAAAAGCATTGGGAATCAGATTGTCCTCATAAGAAGAAAAAATGCTACATTTGTAAGAAGGTGGGACACAAAAGCGATTGCTGCAGATATAAAGATTACACCAGAAAGAGAGTACAGCAAACAAAATCAAATACAAAATTAGACAAAGATCGGCGAAAATACGTAAAAGTGGAAATATTTAAAACACCAATAAAGTTACAACTCGACTCCGGCTCCGATATTTCTATTATAAACCTGAATACATGGAAAAAGTTGGGTAAAAAACCAACCATGATGAAAACGAGTAAATCAGCCCGGACGGTAACTGGTGGTGGTATAAAATTTGAAGGAGAAGTTGTCCTTCCGATAAAATTAGAAGGGATTACGAAGAAATTAAAAATATTCGTACTGAAAAATAGTGAAAATCTGCTTGGAATAGATTTAATTGAGAAATTTGGACTATGGGATAAGCCAATCAATACATTCTGTAAAAAAATAGAATGTTCTTCTCCAACAACAGTAAATATAAAAGACGATTCAAAAGAATTATTTCCTGAAGCATTCACGACTAACTTAGGTCGCTGTAATAAATTCAAGGCCTCGTTTGAACTTAAAGAAAACGCCAGCCCAATTTTTAGAAAAAAGCGAAACGATCCGTTCGCTGGGTTGGAAAAGATTAATAAAGAATTAGATAGATTGGAACAGACAGGAATTCTATCAAAAATAGAACACAGCGAGTGGGCAGCCCCCACCGTATACGTAAAGAAAAAGAATGACGAAGTTAGAGTGTGCGCAGATTTTTCGACCGGGGTCAACTCCCTATTAAAAGATCACCATTACCCTCTACCAAGCCCAGAGGAAATATTCACAAAGTTAAATGGTGGTAATATCTTCTTTAAGATAGACTTGAGCGATGCATATTTGCAAATACCGGTCGAGGAAAATTGCTCAAAAATACTATGCATCAATACGCATAAGGAATGATACAAATACAACCGATTGCCCTTTGGCATCAAAGTAGCGCATGTCATTTTTCAGCAAGAGATGGACACTATGCTAAGTGGTATTGAGTGCGCATGTGCATACCTGGACGACATTGTTGTCAGGAGCAAATCCCTACAAGAACATAAGGAACATTTGAAACAAGTATTTACCCGAATACAAGAATTCGGCTTTAAAGTAACAGAAGTAAATGTGACTTTTGTATGAGCGAGATTAAGTATCTTGGACACATAATAAACAAACATGGACAGCGTCCAGACCCAGACAGATCTGCGGCAATAAAAAATATGCCAGCACCTGATAACGTAACAACCTTGCAGAGTTTCTTAGGACTAATCTGCTTAAAAAGGATACACCTTGGAACTGGACGCAAGAATGTCAAACCGCTTTTGACAAAATAAAGAGCGCACTAACATCCGAATTATTCTTAACGCACTTTGACACAAAATTAAAAATAGTCGTCGCTAGTGACGCTAGTTCCTACGGCTTAGGAGCATGCATTCAACATATTATGCCGGATGGGTCTAGAAAACCAATATCGCACGCTTCGAGAACGCTGATACCAGCCGAGAGGGCATATTCACAAATCGAAAAAAAACATTGAGCATAATCTTTTCCGTGACTAAATTTCACCGATATTTATATAGTAGACAATTTTTACTTGAAACCGACCATAAACCGTTAATCACGATCTATGGATCAAAAAAAAGAATTGCCGGTATACACCGCAAATAGATCGCTGCGCTGGGGTACAATCTTACTTAATTACGATTTCCAGCTACAACATCTAGCATCAAAAAAGATTTGCCATGCGGATGGACTGTCAAGACTGATACCACAGAAACACAATCTGGAAGAATCAGTCATTGCAGCAATTCGGACAAATGTTGAAGTAAAAAATATGGTAGCAAACATCATTAAGGAACTACCCGTAACTTGTTCGGACATTAAAAGGGAAGCCGAGAAAGACGAATACATAAAGGACATAAAAGAGAAAATTATAACGGACACAAAGGTGCAGGAAGTTTTCTCCATATGTAACGATGTGTTACTGTACAGTGAGAGAGTGGTAATACCCAAAACATTGCAGAATAGGATGTTAAGAGATTTCCATACGGGACATCCGGGGATAAATCGAATGAAGTCGTTAATGAGAAGCTACGTGTACTGGCGTAACATGGACACTGACATAGCAGCAACAATAAATAAATGTAAAGGATGCCAGTTAGCAGCAAAATCTTCACCTATAGTACACTCACCTTGGCCGAAAACCGACCAACCATGGTCGAGAATCCACATGGACTTCGCTGGTCCAGTAGGAGAAAACAATTATTTAATTGTAGTGGATAGTTACACAAAATGGCCGGAGGTAATGCGTTGCAGGAATCCAACAACGAACAACTCAATAGGGTTCCTACACGAGTTGTTTGCAAGATTCGGTGTACCAGACACACTGGTCACTGACAACGGAACGCAGTTCACATCCGCAGAGTTTAAGGAATTTTGCGACACGTTCCGAGTGAAGCACATCACGACTCCGCCGTATCATCCAAGGGCGAACAGCCTTGCGGAAAGGTTCGTGGACACGCTAAAACGAGCGTTAAAGAAATCCATTGAAACACCAACAGAAAAAGCTTTGCAACAATTCTTGCAAGTTTATAGGATCACACCACATCCTAGTACACCATCAAACATATCACCAGCTGATCTAATGTTTGCCAGAAAAGTAAAATCAGCGTTTGTAAACTGTTGCCAAGACAGGCAATTATCCGAAACACTACACACACGAGAAGAAAGAAATATAACTCGGGAGATCGAGTATATTTTAAGTGCTACAAGAATAACACATCTTACTGGGAATGTGGAGTAGTGGATAAACGCATTGGTGATTGTACATATATGATTAAAGGTCCACAGAGTATACATAAAAGGCACCTAAATCAGATAAAAAAACGTCATATCCAAGATGATGATTATACGACAACAGTCGAAGAGGAGGAAACCATAGATATCATATACGAATCCTTTAATTTGGAACCGCCTCAATATACAGCTGAACCCCGAAGATCAGGTAGGAAAAGAAAATTTAATGAACCATTGATAGTAAACCCAAAAAGAAAAAGATATTGAAATCTGTGTGACTTCAAATCTTGGGAGGAGGGGTGTGTGGTGGCAACCACTAATTTGTATATACGAATAACGTTACACTATAAATGGCAAGCCTAGGTTGGCCTTAGTGTGTGTTACCTAAATGCCCCCGGAAGTGACGCCGAAGAGCGTACACGTCCTCCCGTGAAGACTCTCTGACTCGACACCTTCATTTGTACATACTGTAACTATACCTTTTCTTTAATACACTTATTATTGCATTCTCCTTGTTGTTTGCGTCTTCATTGTATTCCTCACTAATTATTGTTCAACCTTGCAACCACAACACTTATATAATAGAGACTTACGAAAAAACAATTGGCAGTATGTCATGAAACATAATTTGAACCCTCCAGCGGCAAAAACGAACTCAGCTACATTGACAAAATATTTAGGATAGTAATGAACACGCAGAATAGAGTGTACCCGAAGGATTATACTGACCGACTCTTGAAAGGACAGGATATGTAAAAGCAATGTTATTTACTGAAAACTTCGAGGATGATGCGAAAATAGAACTAAAATTATACAACCCAAAATACAGAAAATATGATCATTGCTGCAACTCGCATCCTTAAATGAACGAGAAAATATACACGTAAATATAAAAAGGGTAGAGAAAAAGCTTTATGGCCGATTTATAAGATTAACAAAAAAGTATAGAGACAGAAAAACATAGACATAGCTACGAACAAGACCTGAAGAAAGAAACGAAATCGACATTGATAACCTAAAACATATATACGACTATAACGAAACATATTTAATTTAAAATAGACAAGCCAAAGGAAATTGAAAATATAGACTTTTAAGACATGGGATGAAATAGTAAATTGTATAATAAGTGAATGTAAAACACTAAGCCAGAAAGAATAGAAAAATACACAACTGTTGAATGCAGTATACTGAGAACTATGCAAATATATGCCATTTGAACAGATTTACAAATGGTACACGCATAAAAAAGAATCTGGTATTTGAAAAAAAGAAAAGTACAGCATTCGTCTGAGACATAGAGGTACTTACAGAGTAACTCATCCGAGCAAAACACTCAGCCATGATAATAAGAAGTAGAACTATTGCCAACTCATTGATTTAACCGTCTTAGCAGAGTAGAAAGAACGGGGAATAAGAAGAACAACTATGCAAATAGATGAAGTGGGCTAGGAAAATGAATGGAATACAGAACATAAAGAAGATCAGGGTAAAACCAATCTGCTTTGGACCAGCAAGACCGTGCCGAAAATTCTGGGAGAAAGACTAGGAAAAAGCTAAATCTAGAGAAGAATAACAGAATATAACGTACAGAAATCATATTCCTGACAGAACAATCAAGGACATTTTATCGAGTGCTAAAATTATGACACAGAACTAACGAAAACTACCAGCCAGAGGGTGATTTAGAAATAGAGTAAAACAAAAAATATAGAACTAACATACACAATTCAAAAGGAACTGTAACCGCCAGAAATCTCATAAACCCCCCAAAGAAATAAAACTGATGCAGATATAAACACCTACACGTATAAGTGACAGCAGCAGCATCGGCTTATAATACACAAGCTAGTCCTGGACTGTTAATAACGAGGACAGCGAGGACAACAGGAATCATCCCTCTATTTGAAAGGTGACGGAGAATACTGGCTTATTGCCACAAACATCCTAGAGAAGGATACCGGTCGTTACTCTAGGATACTCTATGTGTTACTGTTGGTATGTAACTCTAGCGATGTTTAAGTGAAAAGTGTGTTCCTTCCGGTTTCATTAGGAAAAATATACAAGTTGATATGGATCAAAGATATTGTACATCACCGAGAAAGTGTTCGCCTTGGATGAAGTTAAACGTTTGATGTGTTCTAATTGTTTCAAGAAATATTTCCAATCTCAATAAGTAGTTTTATTTAAATATTAAATTGCGAAAACTATCAAAACGGACAAACATGGAAAATTCGACAATTATATAATTCGACAATTGTGATATACATTTTAAACAGACTACTATATTTAAAGATAAGTTCATGTTTTAAAACACATTTCATCAAATTAAATTAAACAAAACCAACGACAGACGGAATGTTCAGTTTCAATACCTCTTTCTCAAGAAGCAATGGAGTATTCGCTTCAGATGATTCCGTGGCCGCCTTGCAACGTTTACTGTGTCTCTGCAGGCTTACCCTATATCCACTGGATCTATTGCATTTTTCACAGATACACGTTCTAAAAGCTTTGATGTATTCTCCGGTCGTGTGCCCACCTCTCCCCATCGTTGGTTCTTATCTCCTCACTAATCTTGGAGCATGCATTCGCATCATTTCTCCAGCAGGCTCGGTCTTCAGCCACGGACTCCGATCCTGCTTTTTCGAAACTACCTGCCCTCACATCTCGCTTGCATACATATGTTGAGCTTTATCCAGGAAGATAATGAATACACTTAATTATATTAAACGAAATTTATCATAATATGAAAATCGGAGATACTTTTTTTATGTAAACTATATGAGGTGTATATTTTGAGATAGCTATTTTCTCGGGTCAGGATTTTGAATCTTTTGTATGAATTTTGACGATGGGTAAATTGTTGTACGGGTTGTACGTATTCTCCTAGGGGGTGGGGGCTAAGTGTATAAGGGCATATACCATTTTAATTCTAAGTATTTCTTTGAAAACTGGTAATTTTAAAAAGCAGATATGAAATTGAAAAGCTGTAACAAAAACTAACACACGCGTCGTCATTCTCCGTTAGTTACATGATTAATACAATAAATTGTCTAATTAGTTTCATCGTTTCAGATATTTATTGTGAATAAAAATGTACATCATCAAATTACAAGTCACTCTCGACTCGTTTTACGATTTGATATTTTAGTTTACTGCCGTTAGAAATGTTGTTGGACTTGCTTTTATTATGTTTTATCGTCATTTTACTACAAAGCTTTCGGCTTTACCATTCATCATAGATACATTACTAACGTTATTATTTATTTTTGTAAAAATACTATGCAAAGCAGCATTCTTAATCATCACCTCTAGTAAGAAAATTAGTGTTTTTAAAGGCAAATAAATTTGAAATAAGGAAGCATTAAACTTATCTTACTGAAGATATGTTATATTACTTAAGTTAACGGGTAATTGCTTTCGCACATCTCTTTCTCATAGACTTTATATATATATATATATATATATATATATATATATATATATATATATATATATATATATATATAGTCTCGGAAGTTGCTCAACCATTAAAACTATATTAAAAAAATAAATAAATAAATATTCTCCCAAGTCTTCCAGTGGAAAATCACCTATGTAAGTCAATTTTCTTTTTACAGTTATTATATTAGTTTGTTTCTAACACTATTTTAAGGGATCATCAGTTGTTTACCATGAAAAACTGTTTCGGGAATTTAAAAACAATGTATATATATATATATATATATATATATATATATATATATATATATATATTTATGTGTCTGTATTTTTATCAAAAAGAAACACTGTGTCTGTGACAGGGAATTAGTTATAAACAGCTGATCTCTTCGCAACATTAATGATATATGTAATTGGCATCTTACTCCAGATAGTTTTGTTATAGATGTATGTACTTTGATGGGTGTTTGTATTCCTGATCAACATAACTTTTAACCATAGCGAATAGAGATCAATTATGTAAGTTTTCCAAAATGTGAAAGAAACCCTGAGTGTTGTAATGAGGTGAATGAATGTGACACTTTCATTTTATTATTGTAATATATCTCATTTGCGTAAACTTTAATATAAATTAAACATGATTCTTATATTTTCATTTTTGATAAAGCTTTGTGGACACGATCTTGTTCAAAATTAAAAAAAAACGCATTGAAAATAAAAATATCCAATATAAAGTAAAGCATTACTAATCTGAAATAATTCATTTACTGAATATTTTTTTGTCCAGTAAAATATATATTTAGGTCTATTTTTAGTGTTTTTTATTCAATCTTCGTTTTCGCTTTCATTCTATGATATAAAAGTACTGTGCACAAGGATAAAAATGCGAATATATTTTTCGCATACGTGTTATTAAATTCGGTTGTTATATAGGGAGAGATCAAACTCCCCGAATATAAGCACTTGCATTAATTAATAAATACATGTATAAGCCCGTCGATACCTAATCTCTAGAGGCAACCAATTTACGTCACATATATTTCAGTAGAAAAAAAGGAAAAACACGTTCCCGTAAAAGTAAATGAAAACATTAATACAAAAATTACAATACATCGTTTCATGAAATGTGATGCATCTGTAGTGCAATTAGCTGTGTTTTCTTTATTATGAGGATATATAAACAAGATAAGTAGAGCCGTAGATTGAAAAAAAATAATGGAAAATATTTCTAGATTAAATTTGTAATATAGCTGAAAACGTCATCCGGGGTGAATGTTCTACGTTTAATATATTTTTGAAGGAAGAAAACAGGTAAAACGTTATCTGTAAAATGAATGTAGTCATATATTAAACAATTACTGTACAATATTTTTATGAAATTCGGAGACGATAACATGGGAAGCGTAATATGACATTGTTGCTATGGATCGATGAGAGCAGAACTCACTTTTTGAAATAACAGTAGGCAAAAACAATTACATGTTTATTTGGATAACATTAAGACATGTGTTGCTATCTTCTAACGCAATACCATTTAAACCTGTCAGTTTAATAATATACGTATATAATAACAGAATTATACATGTATATTTATAACTTGAAAATTAGCCTCTAAAACGATAGTTCATATAGTATTCCAAAATTGAACTTAATACCGCAGATAGTGATAGTATTACTAGCTTACTATCTAATGAAAGGCAGCTTAAAACAATTATACATGGTAGATAAAAGTTTAAAAAACTCAGTCCAAGGATAAACTTGTCACTACACATATTTTCAGTGCGTATCTTCTCTAACTGAATATCTACATATATATGCTAGATTTCAGTCGTATGTTTGGCAAATAAACTGACGACATTTGTTTCACGTTTTAACATAACATGATCATGTATACGCATTTCCGCATCAGTCACAAAACGCACACTGTGTTTAGTTCAAAGTTAAATTATGCTACAATACACATAACGTAATACATATATAGGCTATTCGATTTTGTAAAAAGTTGTCTCTCATCCTTTGAATAAACGGTTTGAGAAAAAAATGTAACACACCCATGACGTTGCTACGAGTGCTGGCCCAAACTTGACTTCCTATGATGCAGTAAAATCAAAACACATAAAAAAGGGAAACACCTCAACATGAGAGGGGTTCTATCTTCATCTCATTTTTTTCTGACATCGCTTGCCTATATATATATATATATATATATATATATATATATATATATATATATATATATATATATATTAGCCTGAAGATTCCCACCGGGGATGAAACGACAGATTATTTATGTAGTTTAATTCATGCCATTAATCTATTTTTATAGCTTACAATATATATATATATATATATATATATATATATATATATATATATATATATATATATATATATATATATATATATATATATAGATTGTGTGTATTTAGGCAGCATATATTCATTTAGACAAACATTATTAAATAACACGTAGTGGTTTTGTTTGATGCGACATTTTTTTTTTTTTTTCAATTTTCCGAATTGTCTATCAAATGTGTCGGTCAAATTGATATAAATATGATCCATGGCTTTCTTGTTCCATTCTTTTTTATTTTTTGCAAGTACTTTCGATTTGAATCGTCAAATCATCTTCAGGCGGTATTAATTTTAGTATCATTACTGTTGTGCTCATTTTTGAATTATAACGGCAAGTAGTTTATATTTGAAAACGCGTCTGTAAAGTTGAAATGTACATGAGAGCGTGATGGCGTTCTACACATACGAAAGATTTAAAGTTTGACTGTTTAAACCGTTAAGAAATTGATGACGTTAAATAAAGTGCATACAATTCAAACGCATAACTACCTAATGGCTAAGAATTTGGTAATGTTAATTATTATGCTAGACACTAAAAAATGTTGCGAACTAGTCATAATTGACATTATTAATTGTGGGATGTTTTGTTTTTATGTAGAGAGCTTCGAGTATTTTTAATTTTTTGATATTGGTGTCATGGTGTATTATTTTTGTATTGTTAACAAGTATGTTTCTATATTGGGAGGGGGTGCAATTATATTTTTTTAGGTGTTGGCATATAGAGCTAGTGTCAGAGAGATGTAGGGTGAGTCTTCGGGATATATATAGATATATACATATATATATATATATGTATATATACATATATGTATATTTATATGTATATATACATATACATATATATATGTATATATATACACATATTTATATACATATATAAATGTACATATATATATACATATATGTATATATATATTACTATATATATATATATATGTATACATACATATATATATACATATGTATATGTATATATGTATATATATATATATATATAGAGAGAGAGATACGTATGTATATATATATATATTTATATGTGTATATATATAAATGTGTATATGCATATGTGTGTACATATGCATATATATACATATATATATATATATAAATACATATATACATATGTGTATATATACCTGTATATTTGTATATATACATACATGTGTATATATATTTATATATATATATATATATATATATATATTGGAATAAAGTATAAGAAACAGGTAAAAGACAAATATAGTATTTCACAATTTGTATATTCAATTATTTTCATGCATATAACATTTTAGTAATAGTTTTATATTGAATAACGAGTACAAACACTTATTTATATTAAATATCAACGTTATTAAGCTATTCAGTCTCTGTGTCGAAGAATTCATCAGATAATATAAAATGGACCTTAGTCACATACAATTATTTCACAACGACAAGTTGACAATTAAAACAACAAGTTGTATACCTTATTTTATAAAATTCTGAAAGAACAAAGCAAACCATATTTCTATTAATAATGGATTCATAAAAATTAAAACTGCACCATATAAATAAATCAAAGATTAAATATAAAGTCGGAAGTGTCATAATCTGTTGCAGCAAAGCACAGGAAATGAAATTGCCAAGAACTGCATACATTATCACTACTTTGAATATATTACATAATGTAAAACCTTACCTGATCGCAAAATCGAGACCAAGCATGTTCATTGTCTCTAAACTACTCATTTGAGTCAGTGAAATATATCAAAATATGTATACCCGCGTAATACTATACATAATAAATATAGCAAAAGAAACTAAAATCGACAGTTAACAGTTTCAAAGCGTATTAAATGCTTAACTTGTAAGACAACTTATTCTTCGATAAAAAGTAGTCGTTTACATGATAGCTGATTTTAATAGTTTTTACATATTTACATGCGTGAGTAAGTAATTGTTATACGTAGAGAAAAACTGATTTAAAAACGATGCATTAAAAGCAAACGGTGAGTAGAGTTGCGAACATTTTACAGTAAGTATGTGTTGACAGTTGTGTTTATTACGGTTTTCCTTGAACTTATTTTTCTTTCTGTAGCGCTGACTGTCATTGTAAGTTCGTTTCAGGTACGAGAGATTCACATTAACCTTTTCTTTATTACAGCAAAATAATAAGTAACTCATTCAACAAGAACACACTCACCTTCTGTTTTACGAAAAATACAGTTAGCTACAAATAAATAATGCAAAGCACTGAATCCAACTGTAATATTTTATATATGTGCCATATAGTAAGACTGAATGGAGCATAACACTGAATAACAAACGTATTGAATGACCTAACCGAACAATAAAATGAACACTTCCAACTAATAAGCAAAAAGAACTACCAGAGAGTAATTTAATCGAGAACAAATTACATAAATAGTGTACGATTCCACAGAGTGTATTATTATTAAGTAAAGCAGTCGTATCTAGTTAAAAGAGAACATCACTCTTTGTTAGCTACCATGCTCTGTTGAAGCATATAAATTTCAATTCAAATGTTTTAGACATAACCAAAGGACATTTTTGAGAAGATACATCCGAACGAAATATTAAGATTTCTGTTCGATTTTAATTATATGAAAATATAAATACTCCATCTGAGACATAGTAGAAATCGTGTGACTGGAAATGTTCCGAGGTCATGGGCCAGAAGGGGCCACTGAAACGAGGTTATGCAAACCACAGGATTTCTGGATGAGGCTTTTGTCTACGGTCTCAGCCTGCGAGAATAGAATGAGGATATACGTTTTCCCTCTCACGCATGCGAAGTTACTTTTCTTTCCTTTTGAATAAACCTTTTTTTCATAAACTAGCAACATATGTGTGTGTGGTTTTGTGCAACCGAACAGAAAAAGCAACATGGGTTCAGAACGATGATGTTGACGACTACAACAGGCGCTATCAACTTCCATGCGTGAAGACGTTAAACATCTATTGGTACGGGTTTATATACCATAGCGTTTTCTGCAAATCATTTGTATACGTAGAATGCAAACAAAATGAGAGTTTGATACGAAAGATAATACCTACAATGGTGTAGTTATAGTGTTTCTCGGAATAGAATGAACTACTTAGATATATGTATCGTAAAGAAGATCAAACCAAAGGAGTCTCATACTTTCGGATACAACATATTTGTATCACTATCGATCGTTTTTCAAATATCAAATACTGTTATCCAACGATGTAAATCTTCATCACGATATTATATTTAATAAGCATTTGCAGAGATAGTCTGGGGAGAAATACTGTAAAATAATTTCATATAATAGCATATATTCTACCTTCTCTATGGTTCTTCTGTTTTTTTTTTTCAATATCGTTGTTATTTTTTTCTTCTTTCTCTTCTTCATTTTCTTCTTTTTCTTTTGTTCTCCTTTTTTTTCGTTGGTCTCTTCTGAAGCACCACTGTCTCTTTGTTATTCTTCACGGCTTTTCCTCTCTTGTGTTACCTTTAATCAATCTTAATCTTTTCTGCGTTTTCTTATTATTATTACTACTAATTAATCATCATCTTTCCATTATCAATGTCTTCCTATTATTTTTATTTTTCTTCAATCATATCCATGATCATCTTCTTGTTCTTTTTGCTTTCCTATTTTCTTTCTTTTTTCTTTCTTTCCCGTTTTCCTCTCCTCCTTTGTACTTTTTATTTTCCTACGTATATTGCCTCTTCCTTTTCTCCGACCTTTCTCTCTATCTTTTAAGTGTACTGTTTCTAATAAAATAACTATTCATGAAACCTAAAAAAAGGTTTTAAATATAGGACATCCTGGAATCATCACTTGATTAATTGAACTTAACCCTTTTAATTTTATTAATGTGTCTTCTATTAAGTGTGTATTTAATATTCTCTTTGATTTTAATTAATTAATCTCATCAATTCATTAATTAAATTTGTCATAGATGTATACACAATTGAATTAATTTGATAAATGTCATCTCCATCGTTTCAAGCGTTATTTTGCATTCCATATATAATATTTCATATAAATGTGATATCTCAATGTTATATTTCTGCTTGTTTGTCTATCAATTTTGTTTGTCTTGTGTAACCTCGGTTATATTTTCAGTGTTGTTTGTGTGTTTCTAGCGCCTAGCGTACACATCGCCTGATCAAAAATCGCAAAAGTGTATCAAAATATCGGTCACGAACTAAATACCAAGTAACTGAATTTTTGGATATCTAGGTTCAAGTTCAAGAAGAAAACATCGGTAAAGTAAAAAGTCACATTTATAGTTATAACTTCTATTGTGTTGAGCATATATACTTGCTACTTTGTACAATGGAGTCTCATATCTTATACGTCATGTATTTTCAGGTTGACTTTTTATATTGACCTTGACAACTGTGGTTATGGTCGAAATCTTGACGGAAACCGAATTTTAGATCTTTCACATTTTGAAGTATTTGTCTGATTCTCTTCTTTACCTATAGACTCTGAACAATTTTAGCCTGATAAGACAAATACTGTTTGAGTTATTACGTTTCTATTACATAACCTCGGGAATATTTCATACAATATAAAATCGTAAGGTCGAGATAAGAATGGGATTCATCCTAACGTTATCAGAAGGGCGTATACAGTTTCACGCCATAAAACAATTCTAAAGTTACTTTAGAAGACCTGTCCATTATTCAAGTAAAGGTTGTTGATATGTTTACCAAACATAACCGATTTGGATATTATTTATAACGTTGGAGGTGAACACTTACTAAAAGCCAGGCGAAGATTAAGTTTAATTAGACGCAATTATCATGGGCCGAGAGATGAGCAAGTACTTATATTGATAAATGTAAAAACTGCATTAGATTACTTTGTAGTAGTTTATGACGATAATTTAAAGATGACCAATTTGTAATCAACAGGAAAGACATCACACAGTAGAGTGTTCAACAGGCGGGAAATTCTAGCAAACAAGCTTTGCCCATTGAAAAATCCGCGTGACGCTCGGTACATGGAAGTAGAACGGACGTTTTTTCCGTTGTCGTTGATAGACGGGTTATGCTTTTTTTGTTAAAAGAATGGGTAGTAAATTATGGACATATCCAACGAAAATACTAATTATCAGACGGTGAGTTGTGTGAACGAGCATTTTTGTTCAGCAGAATTGGACCTTTTTCCTCGACGATAAAAACGTTATGGTGCCCCTAAGCGATGTTCTGATAGTATTTCACTAGAGTAGCATTTTACCTAGATCCAAAAAGATGTGTCTATTCCACCCTGCTATACACGACCAAGCAGTTCAGATTACTTTCTCGTAGATACTTTTTGTTTGAACTAACTGTCTAGAAATTAAATTCTAGTAAACCACTGAGATGATGTGAACCTTTTATTATGAATTAAACAATTCAATTTTGACGTAATTATAAGATCGCAATAACGACCGTTTTTTGGCAGATCCTCTAAGTCATGAATATCCGATTTGATTTAAATCAACACGGTACCAATCTGCCGATAATGCTTATGTGTTGAAGTGTAGCCTGTTGTCCAGCATCTCCCGAAATAGAAGGTTTGGTTTGTTCGATAATCGCCATTATGTTGTTGTTGTGAACAGAAAAGAGACGCTACCGATCGTCTTCATTTTACATACGCCATGATGAGATTTTTATACCAATGTTGCGTTATTTTAAATTGAACTCTGCCCTTAACTAATAGTGCCCATGTCATAATTGCTTAATGAACAATTCTGAACGCGCATTCGCTTTTTTACATGCTTTGCTACATTATCTGAATTTGAAAGTACAGCACATTTGTATATGTTAAAATGTGGCTATATTAAAAAAAATAAGTAAGATATTTGATTAGTAAACTATCGATATTTTTCTACCAAAGAAATATCGACCAACTAGCACAAATAAGAGTCGATTTAGTTTTACCATTATAAAAAACAGTATATGTAAACCATGAGTGGGCAAACTATAGAATCTTATATGCTACTTTATATACGCTTACTAGATACAGTACGCAAACATTTAGCTCTTATATATAGATATCGCAGACGAATATTGATCCAAGGACGAGTAAGATTAATTCCCCAAAAAAACAGTTTTGCAAGTGTTCACGTTCCCTTACGAAAATTAAAATCGAAATATAATGGTACTAAACATGCAGCTTAGAATCCTATTCATCAACATTTCTTACATGGTGGTTCTGGAAAGTGTGTACAATTTAAGGTGTATGCTTAAGCGAGTCTTGTGATAAGTTTGAAATTCAGATAATCCTGCTAAATTTGTTTCGAATTACACCGGATCAAATTTAATGAAACTCTAATATAAGATAAATTTCAAAGAAGACGTTTGTCTATTTTATACATGCTCTT
Source organism: Sepiola atlantica (assembly GCA_963556195.1). Taxonomy (NCBI): domain Eukaryota; kingdom Metazoa; phylum Mollusca; class Cephalopoda; order Sepiida; family Sepiolidae; genus Sepiola; species Sepiola atlantica. The sequence goes on along the minus strand of OY744521.1, from coordinate 159,985,768 downwards.
ATATACTGTTCCACATAAACTTGAATGTTTAAATATATATTAAATTATATCTAATACATAGTGTTCACATTTTTAAAGAATTAGGCAACTAAATGTTCACGAAATGAATCAACACGCTTTTTAATACTTTTGCCTGACACTTAACTAAACAAAATATAGCTATCATTTTGAGTCCTTAGACCTAGACGTTGTATTCTAATATTTATAATATACTGTTCATTTGTTGAAAAGTGAATTATTTCCATAAGAATAGATAGACCTATACACATACCAAACAGTATACTAATAACGAGATTATAGCAGTTTCAATGAAGGGATTTGTAGATAGATACCAACTATTTTTTACTTAATTAGTTCCTTCAAGAATACACAGAATGTGATAGTTTTATGGTCAAATAGATCCATTCAGTTGTGTTATATTAAATCACTTTTTATACAGGTAATATACACTTTATTTATATTATTGACGTTTGACGACTTTTATCGTACTTCTTACTTCTTACTTCTGCTGAAAAATAAAAAAAAACGCATACAAGGATAATAATTGCTATATTTTAAATTGAAATTCATGTAAGGCATTTATTTTCAATAATAACTGTTGAAATCCTCTAGATATATCTGTGTTTAATGTATCGGCAGGACTAGTGTATATGTCCTTTGTAATTGTGCCATGCGTCAATGTTTTGGTAAGTTCCACACCTATTAAAAAGGTATATATATATATATATATATATATATATATATATATATATATATATATATATATATATATATATATCACCGATAAGTTTACAAAGAAGTGACCTAAAAGATGACGGATGATCTGTATTAGCTGAGACAATGCCCGATAATTTAAAGTGGTAGACGTAATATAATAGCCGTGTTTCTAGGTTTTATATTTTTCTCCGGAATCACTACATGCGCAATCGTTCACGGGAATGAAATAATTAATAAAGTACCCACAGTATATGATGTCTATTTTGAGCTGATGATAATACACAAGTCCGTAATGAATATATAAGGAGCAGATTTTAAACGGCTATCAGCATGAATAGGAGTGTGGATCCAGAGCTATGTGATTTTAAATTATATGTCTTATGTAAACTTCTAGGTGATATTAATAGTTTTGGTACGAAATAGACTTTTCAAAATAAGTGTATCTACTGATAACATTTGGTGTTTTATCAGATATATGCAAATATGTTTGTTAATAAATCTAATTTATTTTTTCTTAATACATATTCATCGTCAGATAGTGAGAATGTTTCACACAAATGTATTATTTTTTTAAAATTATTATTCGGGCACTTACTTTGTGTTATCGAAGCGTCTGTTATTTAAACGATTTTAAATACATTTTTATGAATAACTTTAACAGTTTTAAAAGCTAAACGTGTGTTTAAAATGAAAGAACATATTTTGAAAGGCATCTTTTAAGTATTTAAATTTGTAAATAGGAAGAATGCAGTTTAATACCACGTATAAGAGGCAAATATTTTTCTATCCAACACCATTATTTTAATTGATTTTTTTCTTTAATTCATCGGATAACATATGCATTTAAGAGATTAAGAGTGTTTTACAACACATGAAAAGTTATTGCTTTTATTTTTTGTCAACAGTAGGGACATTTCCTCTTGATATGTTTCGTATATGTAGCATCATTGTCAGATGACAAACGGTACACCATAAAATTGCAATGTAATTTTATGCTCTAAAAACACCTAAAACTAAAATGAGGCACCTAAAAACAATGGCAACATTTACAAAGTTTTGAAAAAGATTTGAATGATCAGAAAGAAAAACAAGTTTATAATCGATAACGGCTCATTGGGTAAAAATTACAATTTTTACAATTTTAAGAAGAAATATAATTTATGAACTAGTCTATAATATATGCCATTTCTAAAAAAGTGTTTCTTATTCTGACTATGATATTGGGAACGGAAAATAAAAAAAAAACATGAAGATCACGTTTTTACCATTTCTTTCCGAGGTCTAGCAAAGCAAGCAGATGCCTATTCAGAAATAATCTCGACCCCCACACGTTTGTGAAGCCGTTGCACTTTGAGAAAGCTGGAAGATTTGCACTTTAAGCGTCCATTTATATGCCATTTATTTCATATACATTTAATAGTTGTGGGATTAAGAAGGAATGACCTATTCAACATGCATAATGTGTTGATTAAAGTATGTACATGTTTTGGACTGAAAATAACATGCACTTGAAAATGTTGAAAGTTGGTATATATCTATATTTATTTCTCAAATACGTTAATCAATTAATTAAGAAAAGTGCATTTAGAAAAAATATATACTCACGCCATTGTTTAAACTAACACAATACTTTACTTCTTTCTATTGTATCTATTGTTAGTATTACTATTATTTTATTTTATTTTTTAAATTCTAATACATATCATTTTTTAAACAATAATGTGAAAGAAAAAGAAGCAAAGATACAGATGCAGACATAGATTGGGGGAGAGAAAACAAAGGAGTCAACAGATTACGATAAGAACGGAAGTGACGCCGCCGTTACTGACATAGCGTTGCCACGAACGATAGCCAGGGAGATTCGTTGGAACAACCAGGCTGACTCACGGAGCTCGTGCCTAGACGTTGATCCTCCGTCCGATGTCCTGAAAAAAATTAACAGTTCCGAGGCCAAGAACACCCGACGTTTCCACTGACATTGGTTGGAAAACGAAACGGTCAGTGAGCGAGCTGTATTTTCCGCGCTTCCTTGTTTCGGCGAGCAGAGCAGATTCCGCAACCCTTGCTGGGAAAAAGGAGCGGGAAGAAGTGGCGTCCCAGACCAGTGGCTTTCCGGCTCGGAAAGCAAACACAGTCATACCGTCAGACCGACTGGTTTTAGGACTGATGCAAAACCTGCCGAGTCGAGACCTCGCCTAACTACGTCGTTAAGGGCAGAGTGGCAGGGCAGGCGGCCGGAATTAAATCGACAAGAAGACGATGCACGGCAAACTCGTCAACGACCTGACCACAGCGACACCGGTGGCACAAACGGAGTCCCAGCGGTTGTGAGACGGTGATCTGGATAGTGTCATTGACCAAGAGGGTTCCAAGTGGCGCTGAAGGGATGTCACTGAGCCAAGCACCGCCTATTAGGTGAAGCCGATGCTCTCAGGCAGGCAGCTCTATGCTGGTTACTGCTACGGACGAGTTCGGCAAACGCGGATTGACATTGAATGTCGTCCCAGGACGACTGATGTATTAGATCGGATAGTTGCTGAAGGTTTGTTGACGTCCATGTTGACAAAACGACTGTCAAAAGATCTGAATACGGGAATTCAAGATATGAGAAGACAATCTCGTCGACGAGACCGTCCGAAGCGTGAGTCGAGGAAGCATATGTCGGCAGCGCTGTATCGGTTGCAGAGCGCAAACCAAGACAACCGAATCGAAACGACAAAGTGGCCTTGCGCAGACCGGTGTCGTCAAAATTTACATCAAAAATTTCACTCGCCGAGCGACGTAAAATTTTGTCGAAATTCTAATAGTATATACAGATTATATATATATATATATATATATATATATATATATATATATATGGGCGTATTAATCAGATGTTTATCGATAACCGTACGACCATGAAAAATTAAAGTTCCATCAGATAAATAGTTTTGGAGTCATTAATTTTCCCATTGCATAACTTTGGGAATACTTTCGAGAATTGAAGTAGAAAAACATATATAAGACGTTCATACATCCTAGCGTTTTTTCTCCCAACTAACTAATGCTTTTGTTTTTTTTAAATCGAAACAGTTTTCGAATTATCAATGTTTTCATGGCAAAACTGTCGCAATAGTTTATAGAATATTAAAAAACTAAGACCCAGATAAAACTTTTGCACATCCATACGTTTGCAAGCAGTGGTATATGTTTTTTTTTCTTGATCAAATCAAGATGTACATGATATATTGTATTCTCTTTGAATGACATTTCTAAAATTGATTTCGTCTTCTCTTCAAATCTCTACCCTATCTGAAAACCGCTTGAAGAATAATCCTGAGCAGCCTCTGTCATTGTTCCGATTGAATACACTAACTATGGAAGACACGCCTCTGTTTCTCACAATCTTTTGTGATCTTCATCGTCTTATAATGTTTACACTGAATACGCAAACAAAACACGCTTGTACTATCCATTTGTAATCATACAACTTGTCCACACTTAAAAAGGAACTAATGAGATTTCGATCCCCTGTTTAGAGAGACTCGTTATGCCTCTTTTCTTTCGGTTCTGCCAAGAAATCAGACGCCAATTCAGAAAACTCACGACACCGAAACGTTAATGACCTCTTCGAACTTTGGGTCATGTGGAATATAGACACTTTTAGCATCCGATTTCTATTCTATCGATTTCATCAACATTCTTTCTCCTTAATAATATTGTATTCTTGGCCCCACTATATGGTCTCTCCGTAATCTTAAATTATTGGGATTGGATATTTTAACCAATTGTATTCGAATTACTGTCGATCAAACATCAAATGTATTTATAAACACACAAGGACGGATATTTCATATAATCTGCGCGTTTACCACTGTAAATTTTATTTTATATTTAAACTTTACAAGTAGACGTACAAGCGGAGCGATGGGCGAGTGTTATAAGATGTCGCAGAAGCAGAGTAAAAACGTCAACGAAAATCTCATTGGGTTACATTTTATCTTGAAAGTGATTTGCTTATCTTTAACCAGGTATTGTCTGTATGAAGTGTAATATAGTATATTTTACTGCATCGAAGTATTTTTTAGTCTGGTCTCTTGCATTATTAAAAAAAGACCAAACGGTGAGTCAACCTCCATTGTATGACTTTTACCAAGAGGTTCATTGAGATTTTAACCATGGTTAAACCAAGGAAAATTAAATAGATTCTGAAAGTTTTAGTAAATATTGTATTTAAAAATGATCTTAGCTTAATTGCACAACAGTAACATTTTCGAAGCTATTCGCTCTACTTTTATATAGTTGTCTTCTAATAGAGATACGTGCACACATTTACACTTTAAAAAAAGTTATTTGTATATCTTTTACTCGGTATATTCTGTTCACCGTACGTCTTTAACTTATGGTTTCATCGTAATATATTATTGATATATTATTTATAGTTTTGAATTATTTATTAGTGGTAATTAACTTATTGATCCTAAATAGTAATTATACTTCCACAACATGTAATATAATATGGTATTATTTATATTGTTCAATCTTAGATCTATTTTCTTCAAATAATTAATATGGCAAAACTAAATTAGTGGGTAAACATTGTTAAATGAATTTAGTTTCTAAAGTTTTCTCTTGTCCCTATAGGTAAGTAATTCTCTCACTAGCTTTGTAAGGTAACTGACATGTTCCTTCAATTCCATAAAATAGGCTCGATGTTACTCGATTGCATTGGAAAACATACAACCGGGATGTATTACGCGCAGAAACTGCTACTTTCCTATTCCGACTAAATAGTGACCTAATTTATTTCTATGCTATTAATTCGACATTTATTCTTTTGGATTTCATTTTTTGGGTCGAAATTTGACTAAAAAATAGTTCGATTTATGAGATGTTTTATTTGTTTTTATTTTCTTTTGTTTCTTAATTTATTGTCTTTATTTTTCTCTGAAACATTAAAATTATTATCGGCAACTCTAGCAATTTTATCATTGCTCATTTTGATTTGTAAAAGTTTATACCATTCAGTTTCTATATATTTATATTTTCACAAGATTTTAAATGTAATATTTCCGTCGCTAAACTGACGATACTGTTTAATCGCAGATTCTGCACGAGAAATACAGATGTTTACAAAAGTAATTATACTTAATATGCTTTAGACAATACGTGCAGTTTACTAAACACAAATGTTATTTAGGACAGAATGCGATGCTTTGACGGTAGGTACACCTATCGTCTACAACAAAGGTATACATCTATTAGTGAATTCAATGAAATGGCCTGACGCTTTTTTTAAAGTTAGGTGTCAGTTAAAGTTTGTGAATTAAAGGGTAGATAGAGTAGCTTAAACCCCAATAATCATAGCTGAAACAAACTTCCAGAGTGGAAAATCGGTATATATCTATGTATAAAACGTTCTCACGATTAACTTTCCCATGTGTGCAGTTTGATGTGTTTCTCGTATCTATGTGAGCCACACACTATTATGGTTTTATTTACCAGTAGCAGTACCATACAAAAAATAACTGCCAAACAGTTCATCCCTATATTACTATTGTTATTGATATGTTAAACTTTTTCAAGTTATAAACCAAAGCTGTTATATTAATAGATAAACAGCCCACATTCAGAACCAATCATTTTCGGTTGCTTAGATTCGTATTTTCTTAAATGAATACATAACATTTTAAACTATTTTATATAATTAATATTTATATTGTTCATCATATTTTTCTACATATGATAAATATATATATATAAATACATATATATGAATTTTAATCTTAACCCTATTAAGGGCATATGATTTCAGTATACTCGCAGTTTTCATGGAATAACATAAGTAAGCAAAACATTAATCTGGAACAAATTTTTGATCTAATATACGGAACATGTTTGTTCTTGTCTATTCAATGTAGTGGGGTCTTATTAACTCTGCTGAAAAGCCATGAGATAAAATACTGTTTTGTTTTAAAATTTCCGACACCGTTTTTCATGGTAGACACCTGATGATCCCGTAAATAATATTAGGACTAGAGTAAATTCTTGGAAGCAAACATATAGTGGATGTAGAAAGTAAATTGACTTGCAAGAAGGGTAATCTTCTGCCGAAGAACATGGGACTATAGTGTTTTCCTTGTTGTTTTATTCCATATAGTTTTTATGATTGAAAAACTTCCGAGACAATATATATATATATATGTATATATAAGCTTAGTACTATTAATTTAAATATTTATGCACATATATATATATATATATACATATATATATATATATATATATAAAAATATTTATATTTATAATTTTTTTCATACAAATATATATTTTATAATATGAAGTTACTATACTAGCTCAATAGTATAAAGTCAAAGCTATGCTATATTCTATATTTTTATGTAATTTTATACAATTTCAGTGTAATAAAGGACATATTGATGTCATTAAATTAAACTTTTTTGTTATATTCAGTATGCGATTGCTTCTAGAAAGACGAACATATTTGTAAAATGCTCCTGTGTATTTCTTCCTTGTTGTGGTCACTTCATGTATACATACATGTTATATTATAATGTAATATCATGTATTAAAATAGTTCTACTGTTTACTTAAACAATGATCTATACGTAAATGACGTGTGTACTGGTATGAAAAAATATTAACAGACACGCAAAGAAGAATAACTATGAAAATAGTAAGATGCATGAATAGGGCAAAAATTAGTCAAACATAATTCCACATTAGTAGGTTACAGCAATGTGTAAAACATTACCACCGTTTTATTACTTTATTTCTCAAGTTATGTTGTTTATCTCTTTACAATACATTATATGAACACAGAGTTCATAAAATAGGAACCTTGATAATGTACATATTTCTTTAAGTAGTACGCAATGAAATAAAGTATGTCGAAATTTAACAATTGCGAGGAAAGAAAGAAAATGCTTCAGCATTTGGATGTATTATTTGTGTGAAATGTATTTTTGATCGCTAAGAGATGACAAGAAAACATTACCTGTGATAAAAACTTAAATAAAAGTTTTATATTTAAGTGTGTTTTTAAATTTATGTTTTTTTGATTAATATCTTTCGAAATTCCATTCTTCCGAACCAGTCCATGCGTAATAAAAAATGAAATGATTGAGTGGAGATACTGCGGAAAATTGTGTTAACCGATTAGGAAAGTAGATGAAAATTGCACCGAATGTCACAAGAGACATAGAAATAGTGAGTAGCATTTCAAAATGCATGTTGATTATTGAAGGATGAATGATATATGTATATAAAACATCTTACAAAAAATATGTGAACATAATTCTCACACAGTATAGCAAGAAAAACGTATGCATCCATCAGTCTATAATAAATATAAACGTGTGGGTATTTGTATATATACATATATGAATATTCATATATGCAGGTACATTTTTGCTTAATCCCTTATATGACATATAAGTGTGAGGCAAGAAAAAAATCATGTTTTAGTATGATTTTTTAAACAACATATATAGCCTGTCAATAAAGTAAATATAACTCTTACTATGTAAATTTACACCACTACATGTATAGGATCAACACTGATAGTTATGTTAAAATATAGTATACAGCTAATTAAACTATTAAAATACAGGAATAATAAAGAGACATAAAAATAAATATAAGTATAATAGAATGGAAGCACAATTCATATAATAGCAAATGTAATTTAACATATTCAAATAATTTGAAGATAAAAACTGTAATAAAACGCATATATAAAGGATTAATCGTACATTAAATTAAGTAATACGGTAAAACAGTAGTACAACTCTCTCTCTCTCTCTCTCTCTCTCTCTCTATATATATATATATATATATATATATATATGTATATATATATATATATATATATTATAATCATTATGATAATGCTTTTATCATTTCAATGAGATTAATATGTATATGTCTAGACCCGTCTCTCCTTTTATGAAGACTCATCGATGTGTTTCTATGAAGCGAACGCAGCGAACCTAAGATTTAAGTAACCACTGACTCAGGATGTCTAGTATCTGAGCTACCTCGAACAGAGATGCAATTTCGTTGACATAGAAGGAAATATAACATAGACATTTATTCTATTAAGTGTAATGATAATTCAATTCAATGGAGTATTAATCTTTCGTATTAGCTAGAAAGAAACCTTGTTAATCTACATGATAGTGCTCTTAACTCTATCTGTCTGTTGATGTCTCTCTCTCTATCTCTCTCTCTCTCTATCTCTCTCTCTCTCTCTCTCTGGTAGGAGAGATAATTGGTTTCACCTTATTATGAATACTGATAACCAACCGGAAGGAAATCGAAGATAACGGTTAATGTAAGTGTCAGTGTATACTATGTTACGACTATTCCTTTAGAGTGCAGCATTTGATGATTTAAGATGCCGGTTCTACAAGAAGTTATTAACACAGGACTAGACTATTTGCCGAAGGATTAAAGCTTTGTCGAGCAACTAGCATGGACCTCACGATAGCGTAAAAGAAATGTCGTAAGGTGGGAAAATGCCTATAGGAAACAGGAGTAATGATCCCCCACAAGATTGCGAAGTCACTTTTGAATTCCGTCAATGTATACAAGAGCGCTTCGAAAAAAACATTTTCAGATATGGCAGTAGTAATCATCATAGGATGTATTTCGCTTTTTAACTTCGTTTGTAGTGTGATTCATTCTGGAGTTGTAGAAAGATTCAAGCATTTTTCATTACCAACTCATTGTTATGTACGTCTCCCATTTAAGGTTTATAGTAAAAGCCAGTCGTAAAATCTTATCAATGCAGGGCGAATCTTCAAATACAGAACACTCCATTTCAACTGACAAAAACATCCAGAAGGGCAAGTATTAGCAGTGAAAGGAGAATAGCTTGATTTCGAAAGTTTTAAAGTAACAAGTCACTGTTTCAAAAATACTACCATAGCATCTAGGTTGACCGGGTTGAACGCTACTCCTAATGTATTGTTTTATATGAAGTCAAAGTCCGGTGTTGTTCACAGTAAATATAAGTCAAACGAGTAGTGATAAAAAAGTAAAACAAGCGAAGCAGAGATAACTCAGCCAAATTATCTTTGTATAAAATAGGAATACATTTCAGTAACACTTACAGTTACAGAATAGAAACACTTTTGCTAATTGGAAATTAATTATTTTAGTGGCTTTGGACTGGGTTTAATGCTAACTGTGTCTTCTTAAATTGCTGACAGTCGGCATATATGTTTTGGTGTATGAAGCTAGACGTGTTTAGTAGTGTGGGGGAAGCAGAACATGTGGGTCAGGAAAAAGGTGTTTCCTGGTAAGAAAACTCTCAGGACATTTTTCAAAACGTCTACAAACTAAATAACATCGACATTGTAGTGCATTATATAAATTTGCAACGTTACTTGGAACTGCCCGGGTAAATTTTCACCTATCTTTATGAGAACTATTTAACATGGGTCCTTTTACTTTTCCCACGGTTGATTTTGTGAAACATTCTCACCAACTCGTCGCTCTGTACATCTGAACGAACTTAGCGTCGTGATCAGCAGAGCTGAAACACTACAGTTTATTTACAGCTCCGCGGCTGCATTTCGTTTTCTTACCGATATTTCTAGGCTGCGTGATCTAATCTGCTCTGATAAACAATGTCGACACTTAACAATAGCTGGCCTCTCATCTAAGTACATTTCCCTTGCTGTTGATCCATCACAATGGTTAATAAAAACCTATAAAACAATAGTCATCAGTGTATTTACACTCGGTGCATTTAAAAGTCATAATAATATAAGTTGTTCTTCACCGTATCGTTATTATGTATACAAGCCCCGTATAAAGTAAATCATCTTTATTTTAAGTTTGATAAACATCTATTAAATTATTTTTAATCTATAAAATATCTCAAATATAAAGCTAATTTCAAAGGGTCTTAAAAAGAAATTGAAATTCACGGACTCTCGTTTTATTTGTGTCTAATGACTATGGAACACATTAACTGCTAATTTGAATTATTTGAATGTTTAAATAAAAGCTTGTTCCATAATTATGTCTCCAAAAAGCCTTTCAGAATGCTCTAAATGAAGTGGAATTTTTTGTAAAATTTATTAATTGATGTCTAATAGCTATTAAGAAGATACCTCTATTTTTTGTGTAATTTTAATTTCACAAAAAATAGAGGTATCTTAATTTGTAAAAAGTGCGTCCAACACTTTTCTCTCCTTTGCATGAAAAAATACAACTAAGTAAAGCCCATATTTTGATTCCTTATGCTTAGCAGCTGTTTTCCAAAATTCATGTTTCAAGGTATAGTCATATTTGATTCACTGTCAATAATAAAAAAACATAGCTAATTAATAATATGACCATCATTGATTAATCTCAATATTTTAGTATATACATTTTTCCTGTGGTTTGTTTCTCCATGTAGATATTTAGTATAAGCAGTCATGAAGACAGACGAAACACACAGGTAATTGATTAATGTTGAAATCATTCATAACGTGGACAAAAGAACATCAGCGAATATTTATATCAAATATTTTTTCATCATAAATGGCATTAGTAGTCACGTCGGGAATAACGGCATTTTATCTGATCATAACTTCTGTATACTGATGCGTTGCACTATGTACATATATTCGTATATTTACATGGTTAGATTGCTATGTTAAATAATATTTTGTCATATTGTATTGTTTAATATTATAAAATGTTTACGTCAAACGTGATTAAGTTGACCACGATGAAGTTATTAAAGTGCTTGCGGTGTCTACATTTTCCAGGCAAACTTACAAAAACTTACTTCACGCACATTATATCAGTAAAATTGCTGTACTATATCAGTCGGGTTTCAGAGTCTTATATATAAGAAATAAGAGTAGTTCTTCGATTAGTGAAACACATACATATACCTTTATATGTATATATGTAATATATATATATATATATATATATATATATATATATATATATATATATATATATATATATATATATATATAAGTAAATTTCGTGTACAAAAAATCGTAGGATAAATTTCTGAGGAAACATTTTTTTTTAATCAATGAAACGTGCGGGTGGAAAAAAAGTGAATTGCTAACATTTTCCTTAATGCTTTATCGTTTGACTCTCTAAGAGGAAACGTCAGAAATATGAATTAAAAACAAAGAAAATCGAATGAGATATCAACGGAAAAAAATGTTTAATTGGACAAAAAGATTGAGAGAGAAATAAAAGTAAATCTCTCAAAGTTATAGTGGATTTGAATAATTAAAGATCTCCAGATGATGCTTCAAAATCATTTGCCTACACAGGCTAGGTCGAGAATTGTTATTAACTAACGCCTCAGTAATATTGAGTTGGTAATTCGACCTAGCACTGTGTAAAAAAGAAAACCACCCATCGAGATACTTGTCAGAACAACTATTTGTACAAACCAGGTGATTACCGATAGCTGATTCCTGTGCCTGGAAGTTCCCGGATGATCTCGAAAACTTGTGTAAGCGAACATCACGTGGTATGTGTTGGGATATTCTAATTTCTAATCTTAGGGATATATATATATATATATATATATATATATATATATATATATATATATATATACATATATATGTTGTTTGAACGCTCTCAGATACATTTTAAAAAGAGTAAACATTTAAAAGCAGTTTTACACCTCTCATTCACCCAGTTAATCTGCTAGCCGAAGGTTATACATCTCGAGTTTCTAGACTCGAGGTTTAGGGCTCGAACTGGGCAGATTAGCCTTCAGAATGCAGAAGAAGCTCCTCTGTGGATATAAATCATTTAATTATAACTATTAACATCTACGTATATACAGTGAAATACCATTTAACGTTAACAACGCTTTTCCGTGTGGTTACACAAGCTAGACTCTCACCTATTTTCATAGCATACGAGTTCACTACCCGTTAAGCCTTGAACACAAACTTGATACATTAAATATAGTTGTGATGCTTATATGAACAATTTATGAGCGTATATTGCTCTAATCTTATTTTTAGAAAAGGCTATGCAAATATGAGACAATTGCTGTATTAATACTGGAAATGCTAGGTATATGGAATATACCTAATATACATATACTTTTAAAATTATCGAATCAACGGTACATGTTTCTTCCAATGATTATGATTAATCACATAGTTTAAAGAATTCAAGAAAGTTAAATGTATTTTATTAAACATGTCATATGAATGATATATATATATATATATATTTATATATAGTAGGCTATGAAAAAATATATATATATAACTAGATCTCTTACTATCAATCGCGTTTCAGACTCTTATAAATAGAAAATAAGAGTATTTCTTCGATTAGTGAAACACATACGTATACCTAGATATATGTATGCACACAATTATAATGGGTATATATATATATATATACTCATATGTATATGTGACAAAGTAGCCGGGGCCGACGGGGATCGGGTACCCTGTTTGCGCACTAGTATGCATCTTGGTGATAATGCTAGGCCCTACGTAGAGACGAAGTGGAGATATAAAGCTAGTATATATTGACGTTAAAAGCGGCGTGAGCAGCGAGAGAGAGACACGAGTGGGGTACATGTTTATAAGTGGCTCCGTGACGCAGAAGAGACTTGGGTACCTGTTATATCTGGCACCGCGACCAGGATATCAAACACCTGTGGCCAACGATCCCAACAGAACCAGAGAGGCGTGTGGGGTCCTGTTATATATATATATATATATATATATATATGGGTAATGTACACGGTAATTCATGAAAATGAAACGCCGTGGTAGAGAAAATGTGTGAAAAATGACAAATGGTAGACATGTAAAAGTGCAGGAGAAAAACAAAAACAAGAGATGTTACCGGTTTCAGAAAAAGTCAAGATCTGGAAATAATTTTATTTTGAAGTCACACATGAAATGGAGGAAATGGTGATCTTATTTGACCATATCAGAAGACTTTAAGTGACATTGAAATGTGACAAGTTCGTGACACATTCTTCTTTGTTTCTTATTCTTCTTTTCATATTTTTATTTATTTTCTTTTTTCTTTTTCACTTTCACACCCACTGAGCTACTATGGGGATGGCGGTAGAGGAGGGGGTAAAATGCGACAAGGGGGAGGAAGATAGCTTAACTAGCCAGGATAAACACAAATAGGAGTGGGCATGAAATTGATACACTTAATGAGAGCACTCAAAATCTAATGGGAATGTATCAGAGATAGCTTTGCAAATTTGTCTCATATTAAGTTTTAAAATAGCAATAATAATCTTAAATAAACAGTCTAGAAAAAATCTACTTTACAGTTACACTAATGTAGGTGATAATTTATTATATATTATTATGTTTTTCTATTTTTAAGTGTAAGATTATATGAAAGGATTTGTCTTACATGTATTTTAAATCATCTTTTTACTTCAGAAAAGCAAAGAAGTAAATATTGTTAGAATAAAATAAGATAAAAATAGTATATATAAAAAAATATTAAATAAATATTAGAAAAAATAATAATTTAACACCGCTCATGGCTGTCATTCTTTTCATCCCCGCTCCGAATATAGAAAAAATGTGTTCTTTTCTTTTTTCTCTTTTTTGCTCTTCTTTTTATTTCATTTCTTATATCAATATGTAGCACTTCATCGGTTAGTTCAAATATAAAATATTCAGAAAAAAAAATTAAATGAGTAATTAAAATCATAAAAAATATGTTATAGTTTCAGTTTTATTACATTTGCTGCGCATATTAATATTCACTGCGTTATAAGCAATATTGCCATCCACACGAGGTATTCCTCGAAATATATTATGAAACACAGTCACACAGATTAAATCAGTGTTGAAATCTTGCATAATCAAGTGAGATTTGCTATATATAAAATATATTAAAACATTTTTTGAAAAGATATATAATTAAAATTACTTGTTTTTGTCTTACTTCTCAACGCCGACATATTTCCATTTCTTGCATTGTGATAGCCTTCTGATGCTTTTCTATATACGTATTTTCATACAATGCTTCAATCAAACTACCTTTCCTTATATATATAATGTATAAATATAGCATGTATCATAAATTAGTTGGAAGAAGTATTGAAATGTTCGATCTTAGGGATTTGTCGTTATTGTACACTGGTTATGGACTATGCATTGACGAGCTAATTTACTGGTATCGGAAATCGTAAGAAAAATAAATAAAATTAGTAAATAAGTATATATATATATATATATATATATATATATATATATATATATATATATATATGGAGAGAGAGAGAGATAGAAGAAAAAAGAGTGATAAATATGCGACGATTGTCCAAATTTATTTCAAATTTCAATCGTTTAATGCAAGGCGCATTCAGTAATAAACTAGTGTTTATTATTCTTTCCTTAAGCCAAGGCTTTTCAAAGATCGAAATCTTATCATCAGAGGAGAAATACAGATGGATAAGTTGGCTTTCGAAAATCCAAAGTTCAAATATTTGAAAAATATGAAAATTATTATTAAAAATTATTAAAATCATTTTTGATAAAAAAACCTATTGAATGAAAAGAAAAATTTCCGTGAAAAAAAAAAAATATATATATATATATATATATATATATATATATATATATATATATATAAATCAACTTTTCTAAACACACTCACATAACAAACCTTTATTAATGATTGTAAATATAAATTAAGAAATGCGTACATATTCAAAAAGAGTACACTTTAAACACACAATAATAATTTACAACAATGTGCACACAGGATATTATATATTCATTCAAAAAAGAGTATGCATATTTAAAATTATTATTTATTTCATTTATTTAAACAAATATTCATAATTAAACAATATACACATGAAAAAACGCCTATTATTTTTCTTTTCAATAAAAAAGAAAAACAAAGCATATAACGCTCAATTACACTTGGGATTATCTCTCGCTATTATTGTTGTTTCATCCCTGTTGATTCTTGTTGCCTTACATGATTTCTGGTTATCTGAAAGGTGCACATAATTTTAACTGACCATAACAAGACTGCTCCTTTCCAAGATAACGTTTGTTCAGCATTATAAAACGCCAGTACACCAATCCCACACTGTAATGCATATTTAAAAATAATAATATATATATATATATATATATATATATATATATTTACTAGCTGCAATACCCAATGTGTGATGAATTTATACCAATGAAACATACTTCAAAACAAATAATAAGGATGCATAAACACTTCTTTCGAAAATGTCCTAAATTAAATCACTTCCACCAAAATATCGAACTATGGATGATGTTATATAAACATATAGTTTACAAGGCTCCGACGCCTTCTTAGAATAGCTTTTCTTATGAGCAACCTCTCTCAAATCATTGCATTCTATTCTAGACTGTGTATCGTAATAATGATTTAATTAGAATTAGAGATCCAATTAGTGAAGTAGGGCTTCATACACTTTCTAGATTATTTCAAGAAGAAAAAAAACTATTACCATTTTAAAACAATCTGCAATAAAGGAAGAATCTCATTCTTTAAAAAATCTAATATTTTTAGAAATAAAAGGCGGGCAAAGTTACATTGTTTCTCTGTACATGTACGAAGGGCGTTAAATAAGTAATGCCCCTGTCCCATTTCTCATAGCAGTAGATTAATGAAACTTGGCACAGTTATTAGTTTTTCTCAACATAGAATAAACCAGAGATGCATTTCTCCAATCGTTTGATGCTGTTCTGGACACCGTTTTTATAGAACACCCCAGGTTGGTCTTCCAACTACGTCGTAACTTCATAAAGCAAGGCTGCATCATCTGGGAAACGTTTTTCTTTCAAAAACAACTTCATGGTTGGAAAGCGATGAATGTCAAGGGGTAAAAGGTCAGGAGAGTAAGGGGTATAGAGGAGGATTTCATAGCCACACCCCGTGCTTCTGATCTGGCGACATTTGATGAGTGTTTTCTCACAGGAGGAGGATGCATTTGCTAACCTTGGCCCACCTCTTGATTTTAATAGCTTCTCTTAATTTCATCTAACGTAAAGCGAAATAAGCTCCTGCAATTGTGATTCCCTTTGCCAGTAAATCTGTCACCACTATTATGTCCTGGCCCCAGAAGACTGTGAGCATGACTTTGCCAACGGAGGGCTGCACCGTTGTCTTCTTTGGAGGTGGTAAGTGCTTCCACTGTATTGACTGGGCACTAGTCTCTGAATCATAGTGATGGACCCAACTTTCATCCTATGTAATCACTCTTTAAAAAAACTTGACTAATCTTCTTGGCACATCTCCAAATTCATCTTCGAGCACTCGACGTGTTCTGTCTTCTCGAAAGGTGTGAGCAATCTGGAAACCCATCTTGCAGACACTTTATGCATATGCAAAGCTTATAAATGATATTTTCCACGGACCATGTACTAATTTTGACCCTTTGGGCTATTCGGCTAATAGTATTGCATCGATCTTCTATGTGGCAGCCTCAATTAACAGGCAGATGCCTAATCAAAGACAAAAAAGGAGAGACCAGATATGGTAGCTGTTCTCACAGACTTCCAGTCATGTTCGATTCACGATGCCAGCGTTTTACAAGATCATATGATTGGGCATCATCAAAAGTCTCCTTTGGTGTGCGTCCTTTCAAATACAAAAACCGGATCATTTATTGGAGTTTTTAAATATAATTTCGTTTGTAGAGGACAATTCCGTCCGAGCACGGACGGAATTTTCCTTTGGTGTTTCTGATTTTTGACAAAGGGAAGATTCTTTTACCGAAATATTAAATAAATAATTTTTATAATCCCCGGACATCACACAAACAGCTAACACCATACTTGCTGTTATGTAAAGTTTTAAGAAAAAAATAAATAGTAGGTCCAATTTCGAATTCGATATATTATTTTTGTTCCTTCCAGCTTACATCTTACCCGGAATTTGCATTGCCCTCAGCCTTTAAAACCATACTTATATATATATATATATATATATATATATATATATATATATATATATATATATATATATATATATATATATATATATGTATATATATACATATATTATATATATATAGATATAGTATATATATACATATATTATATATATACATATAGTATATATATACATATATTATTATAATATGCACATATACATATATTATATATATATAATATATATATATACATATATTATATATGTAAATATACATATATATATATACATATATTATATATGTGCATATATATATATACATATTATATATATGTACATTTTTTCAATTTGTCTTCCATCTCTAAATCTCTATCACTAATTTCCTTCTCCACTATATTTTCTCTATCCTAAATAATTTAATTTTAGATGTTATCCAGTATCATATTATTTTATTTTATTTATTTTATTTTATGTTATTTTATTTCATTTAATTTCTATTTATCTATGTATCTATCTATATATTTATCTATCTATCTATCTATCTATCTATCTATCTGTCTATCACATTGTTAGTCCTTTCATGTTCTATTTCTTCGTATTTTGTTTTTTTCTTTCATTTTTATTTTTTACAATTTCATTTAATATTTTATATTTTATATATAAAACTTTTTATTATTTTTAATTTTAAGTTTTGATTTTTGATTTTTAACGGTCCTATCTACGTACATTTTAAAATTTTAGTTTAACATTTATTTGATTTGTTCCCTATTTTATTCTCATTTAATTCTTTCAATGTATTATCTAACGTTAAGCTCGGATTTTAAGAGTACCTTATGTGATTTAAGTTTATAGCAGTTCTTGATCGATAACGTCGACATGCCAGTGTCGCATATTTTGCATACGTTTGTGTAAATAAATATAATTATATATATATATAATTTATGTATATATATATTATATATGTATATATATATATATGTATGTATATATATGTGTGTATATTATATATATATTTATAGATACATAATATATACGAATATAATTATATATATTAATATATATTATATCTATATGTATTTAATATATATATATACATATATGTATATATATATATATATATATATATATATATATATATATATATATATGTACAAACACATCTGTATATATATCATATATATATGAGAAAAGAAGGATAAGAACAAACCAACGAAATGGGCAATGAAAAAGGAAAAACCAAAAGATCATTTTTTTATATATTCATCAAAGTTTGGTCTTTATTTGTAAGGCTTCTTCAAGATGATAATTTTAAGACAAATGGCATGCAAGTACATCGAAATACTGGGTAGACAGGATGTGTCGATGATAAAAAGTATATATATATATATATATATATATATATATATATATATATATATATATATATATATTTCTAAAACTGTCTACTTAGAGAGCCCGGAAAAAAGTACGTTGTTTAGATGAGATGACTCATTTGACTACGTCGTTTGGTCATGTTATCTATACCGTCTAAAAGGATGTACTCTAAAGATAGGCTATACGATGGCGTTTAATTTCTTCGTGATTAATGGCGAATAAACTAACCATGTCTCAATGATGACATATCGACTTTAAAGTTGTGACGTACTTATCATGGATTTGTTAAACCTTCTAGAGAAATGAAATAAGCGATAACAATATCTTTCACCATTATAGAAATGAGCGCAAATACTATTTAAAACTGAGGTCATTTCTTTGCTAGGCATAAGCGGTGTTTCCAAAATAGGCACACTTATACATGTCCTATCCAGAAAGTTTCCAAATTAAATAATATATAGATACACAATAATTATTCTTACCTTATTGGCAATTGTTACATGTATAGACTGACATAATGCGACATATATATATATATATATATTTATATATATATATATATATATGTGTGTGTGTGTGTGTGTACATATATATACATATACATATATATATATATATATATATATTTATACCTATATATATAGATAATTATATATATGTTGATATATATTGGTATATATAGATATATATATATATATATAATCATATATATATATATAAAATAATATTTGTATCTCTATATATAGATAATTATATATATATATTGATATATATATATATATATATATATATATATATATGTTGATAAATATATATTGATATATATATATATTGATATATATATAAATATTTATATCTCTATGTATAGATAATTATGTATATATATATAAATATATATATATATATATATGTTGATATATAAATATATATACATTGACACATATATATATATATATATATATATATATATATATATATATATATATATATATATGTATGTATATATTGTGTGCAGGTTCGATAGGAATTCGAATCAGAGAGCTCTATGTAGGTTTACCGTGCGGTTAGAAACACATCCGAGGAGACCAAGCCAAGGTCGAAATATGTTAGAATATGTACAACCCGAATGTATACTTCAACCTATAGTCTATTTCAACCTCAACAATTATGTATATATATATATATATATATATATATATATATATATATATATACATATATATATTTAAATATATATATTTGTATATATATATACATTTACATGCATATATATATATATATATATTTATGTATATACATTATGTATATTTATATATATATTTATTTTATATATATATATATATATATAATTGTATATATATATATATTTATATATATATTTATGTATACATATATATAAATATATTTGCATATGTGTATATATATATATATATATATATATATATATATATATATATATATATATATATATATATATGTATATTAAATATAATTATACACAGACACGTGTTGCGATATCCACGGCGAACCAGCGTGTTTAAGCTTACCGAGATTTAAAAACAGGAGCCCTCTAACCGAAGCACGCCCCATTCTTAGAACTTAGCCTCGAATAGTCGCTAACAGTGGCTATTTATATCGCAAATAAGTGTTCTATAGTGTATTGATTTCGACTGCTGTATATTTTTTGTCGCACCGTTTTTCGCTGGTATCGCAATAGCTGCACGTGACGGTTGATAAAGCGATCAATTTTTACAAAGCAGGCTTCATTGAAGTAAAGTTTTTAGTTAAAACAGCTGCTTTATATATATATATATATATATATATATATATATATATATCAGTCTTTAACAATTAATACACAGTAATAATAATACTGGATAAAATCAATTAAATAAAAAAAAAAAATTAATAACGAATATTTATATATATATATATATATATATATATATATATATATATATATATATATATATAATATATATGTGTTTGTGTGTAAATTAATATATATATATATAACTAATAAAAAAAACTATAAATACGGCTCTTAGTAACAATAAGACAAAGCCTTCCGAAGACGGTCATATTACTACTAATTAACGCCAGAAAACCGACGAATCGCTCACCGCGTCGATAAATTAACAAGAAAGATAGCGAAGAGAGAACACTCCGTGGTCTTAAACGACGCGTGTATAATATATATATATAATCTCGGAAGTTTCTCAACCATTAAAACTATATAAACAAAACAAAAAACTTTTAGTCCCAAGATGTTCAGTGGAAAATCACTCATGTTTTTTACAGTTATTATATTAGTTTGCTTCTAACATTATTTAAGGGATCATCAGTTGTTTACCATAAAAAACTGTTTCGAGAATTTAAAACAAGACAGTATTTAATTTCATGACTACCCAGCAGAGTTGATCAGACCCCACTTTCCTAAAAAACAAAAACATAAATGTTCCGTATACTTCATCTTAGTTTTGTCCCATATGAATGTTTTGCTTACTTATATTAGTTATTAAAATGAAATAAATAAATTAATAAAAAAGTATTTCTCAGCTGTGTTGTTCGTCTGTCTAATAACATGTATCCGTTACTTACAAAAATGCTGCTGCATTATATAATGTTTGGACGAATCTATTACACTATTATTTAGGTGATTAATGTATTCTTATTTTTAGTTTGATATTAAAAATATAAAAAATAACATATCAAAATATAAAAAATTAAAAATATATATATACATATATATATACTTTTAGTGCTTCCTCCTCCCCCTCCTCCTCCGTTGCTGTCCATCTACCTGTTTTCATCAACCTGAACTAAATACTAGCCTTCTTTGTCCACGCACAGTGTTTCCAATCGGCGTTCACAAGCCAACTGCTTATGTTTTCTCTCACTCACAGCGTTTTTAATCGGCGTTAATAAGCTAACTTTCGATGTTGTCTCACTTTCTTCTTCTTCTTCTTCTTCTTCTTCTTGTTCTTGTTCTTGTTCCTTGCTTCCTCACAGCATTTCCAATGTGCGTTCATAAGCTAACTGTCAATTTTTTTCTCTTTTTCCCTCTTTTTCATCTTCTTCTTTATGGCCCACTCCCAACGTTTCCAATCGCCGTTAATAAGCTAACTGTCAATTTTTACTCTCTTTCATCCTGTTTTTTAATTCTTTTTTTCTGCCCACTCTCAGCGTTTCCAATCGGCGTTCATACACTAACTGTCGATATTTTCTATATATATACTTTTAGCTATTGTAAATAACATTATTTATTTTCGAACACATATTGTTTATTAGTGATTTTCAGGCCTCTTTTAGTATATGTGTGCGTTGTATTAGTTCTCAGGAGGCATACTCATTGTTTTTTTTTCTTTCCTCACAAAAATGGATTTTCATACAAAGATAAGAGAAAAGAGGAATTAAATTTATAGGGTTCTGTTGGTCTCTTTAATCTTAAAAGTGCTCATTATAACAGATAAAGTGGTTGTTAGAGACATACCGGTGTCATGAGGTGGGCATGAATACACCTACAACCGTGTCTCTACCTTCGTTAATTCCTTTCTTCCTGCCTTCAACCTTTCAACAATACACAACTGACAATTAGTCTAAACTTTAAAATTGTCTGATGTGACCTGTTTGCGTGATATCTGATATTGACAAATTTGTATTCATTATTTTATATTTTACCACGACAACGCCGGTGGGACGGTCTCAGCTAATATATATATATATATATATATATATATATATATATATATATATATATATATATATATATATATATATATATATATATATATATATATATATATATATTCAGACGACTCCACAAGCTGAACAATATCTTTCTGGCACTCTCCTTTCTTACATGGAGAAGGTGGTGCAGTGGTCGAAAAGTGGCTTGTTCCTTTTAACGCTTCTATTATAAAACCCATCTTTTTCATCACCAAAACTCGAATCCTGAAATACTTTCCAGAAAAAATAATGAAGCGCATCTTCTTTAAAACTTCTATGGCTGACTTTAATTCAACATATAAAATGGAAGACTTAGATCAAATCCGTAGCTAGGGTTGCTGAAAAAATGGTTGGATCATTCTACAACTCTAGAAAGTATCTCACCCCTGACGTAATCGTCTACCTGTATAAGATTCAAATATGTATTGCTGTCATGTCTGGGGAGGTGCTGCCAGCAACATTCTTTTCTTTCTCCACTCCGCAATGTAATGTGTGATGATATATTCATTACTTCACAGCTTCTTTCAGACAGAACTAATCCTGATCACCTCTCTATACTATATCGTTATGTACATAATAATTGATCGATTCGACTCTAATCTGTGGACCCCTGCTGTAAGACACTAAGGAGTGACCAGGCTCAACCCCCGCAATTTCGTTAATACGACGGTGACTTATTTGAACGTTTTGATAGACATAAAGTTCAGTTCTTTTATATATGATTACAATTAATATTTTCTGTCCTAGTTCAGTGAAGGGTACATCCTACTTGTATTACGCTATTTTATTATTTTCCACATCTAAAGTACCTCTTTTGGAGGGGATGCAATTTCCTAACATAACAAAAACGATGATGTGACTTAGTTCCCCTTCGTGAAAAGGCAAGCACATTATTCACTGTTTCAACGTAAATAATAGTCTACAGAATATATAATTCTTAAACACTCAGATACATACACCAAAAGTATGAGTTTAATTTCATATTGATTTGAAGGCAGGGTGTGTATTGATGTGTGGATTCATTCAGATGCGTGCCTGTAAACACTCGTGATAGCTTATCTACGCATGCACAAAATATTGCCGGTGGCGCATGCTTTCACCGCCTTCCACGAGATGATTCTCCCTATCTTCGCACTTTCACGTGATCGACCAAAATGTGTGATTGACTTAATCTCTGTGGCAACTTCTCGCTCGCATTTATTTCTCCTGTTTATTATCGCATATTTTCGACTTTCTGAAATAAATCCATCAGCTTGTGTTTTTTTTTTAATGTCTCGTTTGATTAGGACGCTTAAGTGGAAGTTCTGATTGCTTCACACACAATTGTCATTTTCATATATATATATATATATATATATATATATATATATATATATATATATATATATACATACAGTGCCTTATTCGTTCATGGTGACTATTTTGTTGTATAAGTGTGATGGATAAGTTGTTTGTTTAGCTAAAAATATAACTAGCAAAAAGTTTGTCTAGATATATATTCAAATAATAAGGACAAACAAATAATCGCGCAGGAGAGACAGGCCAAGTTAATCGATTGTTGCAAGTTTACTATACATACACAATCGAGAATAAGCGCCTGTATATATTTGTATATATATATATATATATATATATATATATATATATATATATATATATATATATAGAGAGAGAGAGAGAGAGAGAGAGAGAGAGAGAGAGAGATAGAGATGGATAGATAGATAGATAGGCAGAGAAAGAAAGAGAGAGATAAGTATATATATATATATATATATATGTATATATATATATCTGTGTGTGTCTGTATCTATGCATTTATATATATATATATATATATATATATATATATATATATATATATATATATATATATATATACGTATTTTCCTTAAATTGTGAGTGCTAATATTTCAGCCTTCTGCTGCCCTCAGAGGCATATGCCCTTAGAGAAATCTTCTAGCTAAACGTCCATGAAAAACAACCTTCAAAAAGTAGTTACGTTTGTTTCTCCCTTCCTCTTTTCGTTACTCATCATAATTCACCAGGCTGGAAATCAGTACCCATTCAATGTTAAGTTAATACATACATTAGCAATCTCATCAAATTGTACAATTATCTTAATAGAAAAAATAAGAATAAAGTTAAATTTGAAAATAAATAAACATATTAATTAAAATAATTAAAACGAGAAACATCCATAAAAGCTTCCAATTTAAAAAAAGATATAAAATAAATGAAAGTCTACTAATAGAATTATGGATAACTATTCTAATCCTCATTCTAAATACACATGTTACACAATTAGAAGTTTGCTCTTCAAATATTAATTCGATTAATTATGTAGAATTCATAACGAGATAAATTAACTTTCAGTATTGGAAAATCTTATTAAATTAACGATTTAATTAAGAAAATTATACATTTTTCTTTCAGTGACAATTGAAGAAGACACCATTTTTATTTTTAATAACTTAAATTGAATTCTCAGAGAGTGATCGTGAAACATGAATAATTTAATTACACTCAAAAGTCGTATTTTTATACTAATGGGTGACTGCTTTTCAAAACCTGGGAGCCAGCACTCGGCGATCAATTGTAAAAAGATGTTCGCGTGGACGATGGGCGCCGCCTCGCGAGGATTGAAACCAACTGTGGAATGACCAGAATATTTCTTGAGGGGAATTTATTACCCAAGAGGACGACTCAACTAGTATGTGTTAACGTCACACTCGAAGACGAACATTGTGTTGTCGGCGGGTATCAGTTTCGTAGTTTGTTGTTCTAGAGATCTAACGCATCTAGAAAAGAAACTTTGTTCTTGGAGGTTTTGCTAGTTTGTTTTGTAGTGAGTGATTCAAATCGGCTTTTATCCCGAAGTACTCATATGCCTGATCTAATGATGTTGTCTAGAAAACGAAGATAACTGAACTGTTTACACAATTTGAAAACTCATGTAATTTATGTTTTATTATATTTTATTATACTTTATATAACACATTGAAATATTAAATTGCAAATTTACTGTTTTGATGTTAACAGAATTGTCAGGAATTAATTTTCAGTTACGGTAGATTAATAAAAAAACATATAAAATGTTCTAATTTTTTAATTTGAAGCAGCACCCATATAGTGTTCAAAAGTTATAATTGCCCATTTTAGGTCAAACCAGAGCTTCCATTGCTCGACTACACATAATAAAACTAGAAAATGTTACTTTGGATTCCATTAGTTACTTTACACTAAACTCGTCGCAGATTAAAGTCTCAATAACAGTACTTACACTTACGGAATATATAACTATATATAACTATAACTATATATATATATATATATATATATATATATATATATATATATATATATATATATATATATATATATATTATTTATTTATTCTGGTACAGAAAAATTAGTACAACATTCGTACCGTCGGTTTCAAGCACGGAAGGTCTTACCCATCCGGCTCTCTTCAGCTTCTGTTGTCATCTGTTTTGGAAATGTGAGGTCACATGACACTCTCGTTCGGACGCGTTATTTGCTCAGTGTGTTGTGTGTGTTTGTTTAAATTTAAATTTAGTGTAATAAGACCGTTGAGATTTAAAACACGAGGGAATTCAAGATTAAGGGGAATAAAAAAGGGGGATAAAAAAAATAAAAAATATATAAAATATATATGAAAAAATATATAA
The DNA here is from genome assembly GCA_963556195.1 of Sepiola atlantica. Classification (NCBI taxonomy): domain Eukaryota; kingdom Metazoa; phylum Mollusca; class Cephalopoda; order Sepiida; family Sepiolidae; genus Sepiola; species Sepiola atlantica. Next base: position 159,959,345 of record OY744521.1, on the reverse strand, counting down.
ATAAATATAAAATAAATATATATAAATATAAAAAAAACATATATATATAAAAACATTTCAATACTAAGAATAAAAGAATAAAAAAAGAGAGAGAGTATAAAAAAGGAGAATAAAAAAAATATAGAGAATAAAAATGTAGAGAATAAAAAAGAGTGAGAGAGAAAGGAAGAATAAAGAAAGAAAGAATAAAAACATAATGAATAAAAATAAATTAAAAATAAATTTAAAGATTAAAAAATAATAATAATAAAAAATTAAATTAAAAATTAAAAAATTAAAAAATTAAAAAATTAAAAAATTAAAAATTAAAAATTAAAAATTAAAAATTAAAAAATTAAAAAATTAAAAATTAAAAACAAAAATAAAGAAAGGGTTTCTCTGAAATTCCCGTGAGCCAAATTATGAATTTGTATTATTAGCCGTTATATTTTTGAAGGTATGCGTTCTAAAAAACCGTTAATGTATTAAAAAATCTTTTCCCCAGATTGGAGTGATTTTAATGAAGAAATTCGGATCTAAGGGAGGTAACTTAGTTGGAAATATGAAATGTTTGAGTTTGTTAAAATGGGTTTGTAGATTAATCTAGTAGCTGATACATAAATTAAATATTTTTGCATTTTTGTATTTTGGTGAAAGTCGAAGTTTTTGCTCTTGGAATTTATGTGGATATAGTTTGTTTAAATGGATTTGTAGAGTAATCTAGTGACTGATAAATAAATTAAATATTTTTGTATTTTTGTGAAGGTCGGAGTTTTTGCTCTTGAAATTTAAGTGGATATAGGTTGATGAGGTGTTTGTTCGTTTTTATTGTGTTTATATTAGTAGAGGGGGGTAGTTAGACATTATGTGAATCGGTCAGACCAGTTTACAAGTAATGCTTGTTTCTTGTGGATACACCCCCTAAATATTTCATCGCGGTATTTAAACAGGCTGTATTCGGATCGATGATGGCCTTTGAAATATTGTATTTTTCAGTGTCACATAGAGGACATCTGTTTATGGCTGGAGAGAAGGATGGTTTTCTCTCAATTATTTTCCATTTGATGGTGAAGGGTGTATTTTCTTCTTTAAGTTGCCATATTCGGGTCGCGAGTGCCGTGTTAGCCTTGTTTTTGTATCTGAAGGATATATATATATATATGTGTGTGTGTGTGTATCTCTTCTCTATATATAGAACTTAATGTGTGTGTTATATGTGTATGGGTTTGTCTCATTTGTGTGTGTTACATATAGAAACACATGTATAAGAATTTACATCAAATCGGAAAGTTTATTCTCGTCTATAATTTATCAAGAAAGACAATGGAATTATTGTATCATCTCTAAGTACACTGCTAAGGATATATTATTGCATTACATCTTTGAAACTTCAAATGTATTCTTTTTTGCATATAACTCATATGTATTACATTTTCTGGAGAGACAATTGATGTGTTCAAGAATCTCTAAGTGCCCTCTTAACCTAAGTGAGTTATTGGGAGCCGCACCTCCTTTAAAACTTCAAATATGTCTTATTGTTAGTAAATACATATCATATGTATCACATTATACAGGTTAGACAAGTGAACTGGCTCCACATCGCTAGCTTTGCTTCTATCTGCCGAATATCTACGTGGCATCACCTCTCAGAGACATATATAAAAATAGCGTCTTTAAAACTTCAATTACCTATATCCGACTTTAATTAAATGTAAATCATATGTATAAGACCCTAATTTAGAAGGTTATTCCAACATTTCAGCTGCTGACTATATAAAAAGGTTAAACCAGAGAAGGGACTGAAAAATAGAGTAATAATCATATTTCAATCCCGAGCCGGCTCATCTTGGTAGTCATCATATATTTCTGAAAAAATTGAGAATTTTCTAATATTTATGAACATCTTTTTGCATTCCAATCAATTTACGAAAACCTTTACGAATTTCGAAAAAAAAAATACTTAGTCATTGTGAAGATATATATTCGTTGTAATGCATTAGAATAATAATTAGAGTTTCAAGATATGTTAGAAACAGATCGGGATGCTTAAACATGCGTATACTGAAGTTAATAGGAATACAAGCGGCTGCGCCTATTATCTAAAGTATTTGAGCGAGTCTATATTCTTAAACACCTTTGAAATAAATTGCCTTCATGAATACTCCTATCTACTACATATCGAAATATTAATAACTGACAAGAGGTACCAGGTGTAAAGTCGACCTGCCTTGAATGGCGAATGAGACACAGGCGGATATTATCCACCATTTATTGTCAAATGTTAATATTAGATTTGCGTTTACACTCCAGTTCAACATTGTAAATATTTATCCAGAACGTTGCAGCTCAATGAAAGTGTTAGAATAAAACGTTTACTTTACAAATGATACGGATATGAGAACATTCGTATATGTATATCTATAGAAATATTAGCCGTATCACAATACTGTTATGTCACAACGACTATCACTATTTACTTTATTTGATTTCATTCAATAATTTGTATACTGTAACATAGCGTTAATAAGTAAAATAATAGGTATCATACCTTTTATATTTATAATTTTATTATTATTATTATTATTATTATTATTATTATTATTATTATTATTATTATTATTATTATTATTATTATTATCATTATTATTATTATCATTATTATTATTATTATTATTATTATTATTATTATTATTATTATTATTATTTACTAGGCTTACTAACACAGGTCATCATCAGAGATTAATCATTCATAATAACTGGTGCTGTTCCCTGGAGTCTGAGTGAAAACACGTATCCAACGATTTCAATTACTCTCCACGTCTTCCGATAACGATTGAAAATGACTGCGTTATCGAAACCGCCGCTTACTATTAATATTTCGCTGGCAACAACTATTGCCGTTCTTCGAGATTTGTGTTGCAATAAGCATCCTCAAACTCCCAGTACTCTTCGCACTCTTCCAATAAATGTCTGGTAAGGTATTTCCGTCTCGGTCTTAACAAAATCCTTGACCCTTCACATTTTACAGCAATTTCACTTGGTTCTATGTGGTGTTCTTTTAATTTATTTTTCCTCTTCATTATGATTTTATTAATATTATGTATCATTCCAATTCTTGTTTTTATTTCTTATTAGGAGCAACATAGATTTTAGAAAAAAGTTCAAAAGTTGTTGAATCAAGTTTGACTAAGGAGGGGGGGGCAAGAGAAATACATGGTTACCTTCTTCAGATAAAAATAAATCACGGTTAATTAGAATAAGTTAAAATGTTTTTTTTTAAATATTACTCAATCTAAGAATTCAGATAACATTTTAGAATGTATTTTGTGTTTTAATCTTTTTAGAGGAAAAACACTTTGTAAATCATACTTTGAAAAACTCACATTTACTACATATATAGAAACAGAAATTCAGAGAGATTTAATTCATATAAAACAACAACACATGTAATGTAAATATAGATCGTTGTGACCTATCGTTTGGTTTATTCAATCATTCTGATGTGATTATGCTTTTTTAGAAATATGATAGAAATATATTTTTTATAACTTACTACCTAACTCTCGTCACTGTTAAAGTAAATACTGAAAAGTCATACATAATATATAATATTTTCTTATAACATTTTATATATATATATATATATATATATATATATATATATATATATATATATATATATATATATATATATATATATATATAAAGAGAAAGAGAGAGATATTGTTTAATATGCACATTTTTTTTTCTTTTTCCATTGTGGCATTAAACATTTTTGGCAACTCTTGTCGCCTGCTTCAAAAAATGTAAAAATTAGAAAATCAGCAGAAAAAATATTTTATTTTAAAAACACATGCAAGCCTCACGGTGCATATGCATAAAAAAGTGGTATTAACCGTGGTTTAGTGATCTATTTTTGCTTTTGTCCACGTAGATTAGAAAACATTTTTCATGATATTTAAGTTTTTACATATAATTATAGGAAATAAATATTACAAACCCGCTAAATCAAGATTTCGTAAGTCATCGTATTTTTTATAAATAACTACGGGTTGATCGGACTTTTTTTAGACGTATATATATATATATATAATTATTACTATTTCATGTATCTAAATAAAATAGCATGAGGAGACATACTTTTTATGTATCAATTTGCAGTATTTCCTTAAACAGTGTTTGATACGTGAGTAGACGTAGGTGGTAACCTATGAAATATATTTGTAGTAATTAAGCTACACAGAGTATCCCGCGTTCTATCCCCGGGGGGAATCTTCGGGCTAAAATGCATGGAGTTCGTTTGCCAGATCTTTTTTATATACACAGCTGGCTAGTTAACCAATCAGATTCTTTATTTACTTTGTATTTACAATTGTTAAATTATGTTTGTGTTAAGTGCAATAAATCAATATATTTAAATTTGATTAATTTTTTAACATACACACACACACATATATATATATATATATATATATATATTTATATATACCTACAAATATGTATTATATATATATATATGTATATACATATTTATATATATATATATATATATATATATATATATCAATCGAGAGAGAAAAAAAATCGAGAGAAAAAAAAGAGAGAACGAGAATTGGAGAGATAAGCAGATCGACAATCAGAGAAAAATATATGTATTTTAAGAAGATATTGTGTGTTTAATAGCTATAAAATAACAGACTAGTACTAAAATATTAAAGACAAATATATTTAAAACCAATATTGTCGAAATAAGTCAATGCTATCGATTTCAATATTTTTTATGCGATATACATGTTGAGATATTCATGAATACTGATTGCAAGCTACTGTATATTTGACACGAACACCGTTGTAACTGTTGTTTTAATTTAATTTTAGACGTAAACATATATGACAAACAAAGAGAGATTCATCATTTTATTTGTCTAAAAATATCAGAGTTTTTTTTTTTTTTGAAGAATGCATCAAGTAGCAAGTTGATCGTTTGACAGAAGTCATAGCAAATGAGGGGAATACTTATAAACATTTAAACTGCCATATTGTGAATGTTTCAGATTAAATAAATGTGTTGGAGAAAAACGATATTACTTTCTTTCCAACCTGATATATGTATAGATAGATGAAATAGATAAACTTAATTACACCACAATTTCGTTGCGATGTGTTTGCTCTTCTAATCTGATAATTACTTTAGCTTCGCATTACACTGGTCAATGACGCATTGCATTGTGGTCAAGTAATCAATATTAGAATACTCGTTGCACCTTCGCCAATTCTTATCGCTTGACAACGTCAGTGCGTCTACTCAGTAACATTTGAGTCTGTTAAAAGCGGTTTCTCGCGACAGCAATATAAATCTTCAATTCTAATATTTATTATACTAGCAAATATATGCTCCCTCCGGTTGCCTATATTTTCCACCCTATGGGGGTATATTATTTTGAAAAAAAAATTGATACATTACGTAGTTAAAGAAAAATTGAACTATTTAAATAATTTCCAACGCTATTTATAATGTTTACCTCTTAATTTGTTTACTTTTTATTGTTGTTTTGAAACATGACGTTATTCATAAATATGTTACATCACGCTAAATCCATAATTATTTTATTAATTAATGTGTAAAGCTCTATTCATTAGAAAGTCTAAATATCTCAGTCGGTAGAATCTCAGACTACAGATATCCAGGTTCCAGCCAGGGCATCCGCTTTTTTTTGGTTCGGAATTCATTTTTTTTATTAATGCACTATTTGTCATTTCTAAAAGTAGTTAAGATCTCTGATGTTTCGAAATGAGACCAATTCCGCCAAAAATTGTGACTGACGGATGGACAAACATATAAACTCTCTATTTATATGAGAGATTAACTCATAGGCTACTCTAGTAAAAAACACAATGTGTTCATTTTTTTAAATCGAAAATAATCAGAAGATTACCCAATTGTTATATAGACTTCGACATTAATTTAATAAATGATACATTGCATAAGAATTATTACCGGTTTGTAGATTGAACAACGTCTTAAGTTTTACACATTCTACTGAATCAGAGTGAGCCTGCAGAAAAGTGACGTATGTTACTAAAGGAAGATCCTACATCTCTTTCATTCTACATCTTATCTATCTATGTTGCCACCTCTTTCAAATATATGAATATAATGAATAGTTTGTGATTTCGTATATATTTGCTATGTACGTTTCTCTCTCTACTTCTATCTCTCTCTCACTTTCTCTCTGCCTTTATGTATATATATATATATATATATATATATATATATATATATATATATATATATATGTAAAAAAGGTAAGATGAGAGTAGTCCGACGTAATGTAAAATAAAACAGAAAAAAAAACAAGAGATATTTGTTATATATTCTTCAACGTTTCGTCTTTATAATAAGACTACCCCATAATTTTAAGGGAAATGTCATGCGAGTACATCGAACTATTGGGTTGACATGATGGGTTGATGAGAAAACGTAGTAGCCGTGGCTACTAAGAGCCTTGGACCAAGGTCTGGGCTCAGAGAATTAGTCAGTAGAAGAGAGTGAAATAAATGGTGACGGCTGTGAGTGAAATAGGGGGAAAGATGGAAGTGTTAATGAATGTGTCTTAGAGTGGGAGAGAGGGGATGGGTTGCTGAGGTTTTTGTCGTGGTGAGGTGTAGCATGGATTTTGAGGGGCTCAGCACCCCCCCCCCCGCTATAGATATCTAACATGGGTACATTATTTATTTTTGAAGTTTGCTATTTTGCAGAGTACCCCCAAAACCATACTATAACCCCAATGACAGGATTATTTATTTTTGGACAAATGCTATATTTATTGTTTAAACCATGTTCTTGGACGAGTATTCTACTAGTATATATATATATATATATATATATATATATATATATATATATATATATATATATATTTCCGTATTTGTTCCCTATAGAAAAAAAGGTTTAAAACCTTACATTTACTTACAATGTATCGATATGTAAGATCGTGAGGTAAAGACAATGAAAGTAGTGGCAAACCACTAAGTGCAGCCCTAAAAAGCATATGAAGGCGAATAAACAGTACATTTTAAATATATTAAATCTGCATTATATGTATAGCATTCCCTGGGGAAGACACTGGAAGTGGTCGGCATCTCTACGTTAACATTCGTGTACCGAATCTCTACTCACCGCACCTATAAGAGTTACAAACAGAGTACTCTCTCAAACACACAATGACGTATATTCGTTTTAAATCAAATTATAACCAAAGTATTAGTTTGTTTTTACCCGTGATCCTCCAATACTGATATTGTTTATATATCACGTGTTTCAAAATAACAAACAAAATCATTGTACGTATTATACTTTTACACAAGAAAATGTTGATTAATATTTGTTTTAATTGCCAGATTTATGTTCGCGTGATGCCATTATTTACAAATATATAACTTAATCATGAGGTTATGTTATCAATTTCCTAAACACCCTACATAATTGTGTTAGATTATGACGTGCCCTGCGTTTCTAGAAGGTGTGTATAGCAACTGGTATTGGTTGTGCACCGTTCGAAAGAAATATAATTCAGTGTAAACTAAGTACAAACCTTGAGTGCATTGATACATTGGGACGCATGTATGGACGTACGAAAGATCGCATTAATTGCGCAATTTGTGACGGTATCACCGCGTACAGGGTGAGTGCAAAGGTGTTCTCACGCTCGCTATGACAGGGTGACGAGAAATGAGGTCATAGGTGAAACACAAAGGCGATCTTGTGCAGTTATGAGATCCGTTGAAAGGTCAAAGGGGTATCTTACGTAACAGATCCTTTGTGTGAAGATTTATGTATTCAGTCAGTTCCCGATCTTGGAAGCGAGAGGAGCAACAGACTCAGCCATGTAACTTTGTGTGAAAAATTGGGTTTTGAGTTAAGAGTGGGAACTCTGGAAGCGAGAAGCCGAGAGGATTAGCCATGTAGCTCTGTAATGTGTAGTTGAGTGGAAATTCGCCAGACATCAGTAAAGCGTGCTAGACAATACCTAACTGCATCCAACGTCCCACAGTATGAATGAAAGAAAAAGAGTGGAATGAAGAACCGACAATGGAACCCTCTCCAACCGAAGTGTGAAAATAAATGTCCTTGTCTTCGTGCTTGGAACAGAATCTGCACCCAAAACAGGTACGACATCGGCCACAGCCAAAAAGACACCACGAAACCGGCGGTATCAATCGGCGATCGCGGCGAGACGACGAACGAACCTGTAAGGCAACTTATTTTGTTAATGAACTGTGTTTAAAATGTTTAACGAATTTAAAAGAGACTATGCTCAGAATTTGCCCTGAGGAAATGAGTAATAGGTGAGTAGTTTCAAGACTTAACAGTCGTCTGTTTAAAAATGTCTATGTTAAAATGACTCTTAAAAACGTGTTTAAAATTGACTATGAGAAGTGCCTTACAGAAAGTGTGTTACAAGAAACGTATTATTAGAAAAAAAAGTGTTACCCCTAGTAATCCTCTCATGAACTTTTAGTATTGCTTTCGGCCCGGAGAGGATATAATTCGAACTGTTGAAGTGGTGTCAGAGACTGCCTCAGTGGCGCAGGATTAGTTCATTAATAATAATTAAGCCCTCCCCCTTGTTTATGTGATTATGCAACAATTGCAGGTGTTATGAAACTAACCAATAATATTCGAAGTTTTGTTTTGAAACATTCAGATACACACTCACTATTGTAGTGAATATATATTGTTACACACTTGTATATTTAACTAGTGAATGGTATATTTTGTTTCAACGGTGTGTACGAGTTCCGTATATTAGACTATGCCAGTGTTTTATATTCACATGGTAGACACATACTAACGTTGCGTGTAGTTCTATTTTCTCCATTATAAACAACAATAGTAACATTTTTTTTCGAATCGTGGCTTGTTTATATCGTTTGTAGATATGTTGACATGAAACATAATTATTGGCGAAAAATATTCAATTATCTAGACAATCATTTTATGAGAATCTCATTTGCCATGTTTTTGTGCTGAGGAAATACTTAATAACAAAGTGTTTTTGCTTTTGCTACGACTAGTTTTATAATTAAAGAACTAGTAATAGCGTAGCGTTCTTAATCGGAACGTTTTGCAATTTGTCAATAGTTTGTTTTTTTGTTCGTGAATATTTAATCAAAACAAACCACTTGCATTAAAATATACGCACTTTCGAAATCGACATTATTTTTTGATAAACTTTGGTAGAATATGTGACTTTTGCAATGAGGACTATTAAAATTAAATTACTCTTTCATCTTGCAATACATAAAGGTGAGTTGTTTATTAAATAAATCAAAATAAACACTTGATGTATATATTTGAACATTTAGATAATATCTCCTCATTTTTTCTATAAATTTTAATTGATATTTAAAAACATACATACCTTCTTACTTATTCTAAAAGAAAAAAAAAAGAAAATGTTGGCGAATTTCAGTGTCTGACCTGATGAGCTAATGTATCTATATTTCAAAATTGACTCGATATATCAGTGTTAGTGCGTTTTTAAACATTGTTGTAGGAAACTGAAAATAATCGAATAAATGTATTTTTATCGTATTTATTTTGAGATTTATGATGATAAAAAGTTCCATCTCTTCATCGTAATAGTTTATTTACATGTAAATCAATTGTCTCTCCTCGTCATTTTAAGACATACGCATGATTTGATATGTTGGTGATGGTTAGTGGTTTGAACCAGACATTAATAAACTTTTCTGATGCACAAAGTTAACAGCCGAACAAACTGACTCAACACCAATCGGCGTCCACATTTAAACGAAGCGGTGTTTCAAGAGAAACACAATAATGAATGAAAATGACTCAATATGTGTTAATGCTTATGACACTTTTTTTAAAATGTTTGACTAAGAAAATTAATTAGATTGTTTTTGATCACTGGAATATTTTTTCCCATAATAAGTGAGTTTTTATGCATGCACTAATAATTGAGGGGGTAAATTCAAAAAGACTCCTAAGTGCTATCAGCCTAAAAATAGAGTTTATGTCACCCAACTGTTCAAAAGGTGTATCTTGATCTATTTATAGCACTTCAAGGGCCACTACTCTTATAATTAATTAAAATAATACATGTTTTGTTGACATATTTCCGATGCAAAAAAGCTTCCAACTCCAGTGGATTTGGGAGTGTTGTTGAATGTTTTTGTTCCGATCTAGGTTCTTTTTAAATAGTTCTGTTGATAAACGATCTCATATTAAAAATGGCGGATTCACGAAAAACTGATTTAGTTATCCTTGAAATTTAACTTTATAAATGTTACGAGGTGAGTAATTTCAGTTATGAAGTATTTAAATCTAACTTTAGTTAAATCTATATCATATTGTTATTCAAGTATTGGAATTCGAATGCTGCTTAATGAATAAAGTCTAGAAATGATATCAGTCAGGTTTTTTTAGTTAGCTTCTTTTTTATTTACACAGTTTTGAGTTTGTGAGGTCTACTCAATGTTACTAGTGGTACTAGATCATAGAAGAAGACGGCTATCATCAGTCAACCTGAGTGTGATATTGATTGCATTAAGATAAAAAAAAACTAGTTATTCTATTTTCATTTAAAAAACATGTATAAGCTCAGTGGCATAACGTCAAGCGTAGGGGCTCTTTGCCAAATGTCAACATTGTAAGATTTGGAGGCCACGAAGCCTCTAAATCTCTAAAACCGAGGGGGTCTACACCCCTGGGGGTAGACTCTAGACAGCAGCCACCCAAGCCTTCATGGCGTTACGCCACTGTCAAAGCTATTGATTCGGCTTGTTATGTCCCATCAAAACATTACAAAATTTAACTAATACCTTTATATGAATTGTATTTTTCTGCGTTTATATTTTTCACAGATTATGGATTCTAAGGAGGCTTTCAAGGCTTTAAATGATCTACTAGAATTAAATGAAACTCCTTCAGATGATGAAAATGACTGTAGCTCTGAAAGTATTGTATCTCTTGAGCAACTAATTACGATGGAAGATGGTTTGGCAAATCAAATCCAAAAATGAACATGAACAAGAAGATATTTCTTTCCAGTGCCAGTAAAACAAATGATGAACCAAATGACCCTGAGTATAGTTTCAGTTCTAGATTTGACACACGTTGTAGTTCTTTAGTATATGACAAACAGAGTCCTGGCCCCTCGACTACTCTGAATCAAGATGCTGGCCCTTTGACTACTGTAAACCAAGATGGTGGCCCCTCGACTACTGCAAAGCAACACGCTGACGCCTCGACTACTGCCAACCAACACACTGGCCCCTCGATAAGTGAAAACTAACATGCTGACCCCTCGACTACTGCGAATCAAGATGCTGGACCATTAACAACTGCGAACACAGATGCTCGCCTTAATAAACCACGAAAACGAAAAACGAAATCCTGAGGGATGGAAGAAAAACATAATAAAGAAAAAGATCTGCACAGGAGTTGAACATCGGACAAACAGTGGTAATAATATACCTGCAAAAACAGTTGGATCAGCCTGCACTAGCAAACAAAAATGTTTTGAAAGTAATGTTTTCTGATTTCTATGAAATTGGTGATAATAATCTTCGAGATTAGGTGTATTAAACTTTTTCATGTAAAACGAAGAAGACCAACATCAGGTGTAAGAGGTCAGTTTTGAAAGGCCTCTTATAAATAGTGTGTAAACACTGGAAGAACTACATTTGAAATGTGGGCTACAGCATTTCGGTCAATACATGGCATTTGTATTACTCGATTCAAAAGGATCACGATACCGAATGCTTCTGTTGCTCCAATATACAAAAGAGGCAAACATGGACACCAGAAAACAATTCCACCAAGAATAGTAAAACAGGGCAGGGCGCATATCGCATCTTTTACGGCAAGAGACTCATATTATTCAAGAAACTACAACCTTAATAGAAAATACCTTAATGAATCATTAAATATCAAACGAAAGTGGCTTTTATATTTGACAAACAGTGAACAGAATCAACTTCAACTTTATAGAAGTGGTAGAAAAAAGACATGACGGATGTAGTTAAATATTCTTACTATAAAAATACATTTCTACAAGAATACAACTTTGCCTTTAGGCAACCAAGGACAGACACATTTTCACAGTGTGATAGGCTTAACAGTTTGATAAAAGCTTCTGGAGATCCCACAGAAAATGAAACACTTCAAAAAGAAAAAGATGCTCACCTAAAAAAAGCAGAAGATGCATATGAAATGTTGAGTAGTTTAACAAAGCGGTTCCAAAATGACAATGAAATAGCTATGTATTTATTCGATTTCCAACACAATTTACAATCACTTCCATTGCATTCGAATGACATGTTCTACTGTTGAATGTTGTGGACTTATAGTTTTGGCCTACATGTCTGTAGTACCGGCAATGGAATTATGCATTTGTGGAATAAAACAATAGCAATGAGAGGATCATCCGAAGTGTGTTCTTGTTAAAACTTTACGTAAAAAAACGGGCGACAACCGCAGCAGGATCATCTTGTCTTATTCAGTGATTGTTGTTCGGGACAAAACAAAAACAAAGCCATTACAACATTCTTACAATAACTTACTGAAGACTAGACATTCAAGAGAATTGATAACTTTTTTCTCATAAGAGGACATACATTCTTACCCAATGACAGATATTTCAGTAGTATCGAAGCAAGGGAAAACGTATCCAAAACATTGGTTCCAGATTATTAGGTTGGGATAGTTAAAGAAAGTAGAACCCACAACCCTTTGAAGTTGTTGAAATGGTACAAGAAAATATAATGGACTATAAAACATATGCCAAAAACAAAATGAAAACAACATTAACAGATTCTACAGGGAAAAAACTCAAACTTTAAGAAGGAATGTGGTTCTCTTATGGGAAAAATGAGGAATTTAATGAAATTGGCACAGAAGAAACTACAGTAGAGCACGAAAAGGAAGTATGGTGTAGATACACTCACATCAAATTTGAACCGTGGAAGAAGGTGAAGCTAGAAATATGCATGTCAAAGCAGTCAGAGGTAGCTACATTAGAGAAGAAATATAATGAACCAGTGAAAATGAAGGCGTCCAAGAAAGAGGATTTGCTAAAACTGTGTGACAAAGGTAGGTGCTAGGTGTTGAACATTTTTATAGGAACATTTCTACCATTGGTGACACTGAAAATGTTTCAGCTATTGCAAATGAAGATGAAAGTGATGATGACAATTATTGAGACAGTGATATAGATTATTATTGTTATTAAGAAGAGCCAATGTGTATGTTTTGAAGCTTTTAAAAAATTTACTGTTTGGAGTTGATTAAATTAGTTTTTTTTTTAACTCCCTGTTTTTGAGTTAGGTGCTATTTTACCTTTGTTTTTTACAATGAACATTATGATGTTCTTTAACTATAATACAATACAAAGTAAGCCCTATTTTATGTTTTAGTTACAGCCAATAAACCTTTAAAAATATGATTATTGATTCATTCATCATTCATGTATCTTTTTCTTTCATTTCAATATTCAAAAAAGCCCCACAGTCCATGTTTGGATTTAAGACATTTTTTGAAAATCCTGAAATACAAAAAAATAAAAGATATTATTTTTAAAGGAATTATTTATCTTAGAGATGTACTCATTTAAAAATACTATTAAATAGCACGTTTGAAAGTGTAGTTAAAGTTTTGTGAAGCATGACATTCAGGAAGAACACCAATGACATTTTTGCATTTTTCTCATGATGCCCCTTTAGACACGTAAGAGTTTTTTTGAAATAAGCTCCTCAATTGTAAAGAGCATTATCAATTAAACAATGATTTTTGAGAAGTGTTTTCGTTTTCCTTTGTATCAGCACAGCTTTGGAACCTGACAAAAGACGACTGTTAACGTAAAATTAGTGTTTGGGTTAATAATAAACTGGTCGGTGTTTGCGCGGTTAAACAGCTGCACAAGCTTTTTTTTATTGGTAATTTGTTTTAGTCATTTTCGAAAATGTTGAACATTTTCTTTTGATGTTAGCACAGATGTGAAAATGAAGGTTTCGTCTATGCGCTGTAATATTTTCCAAAGACCCAGCGTTAGTGTTTATTACTTGAACTTTCTGATTGGCTAAGCGATTCGAGGAGTTTTTATTGAACTAACACTTGTTCAACATCATGACGAGTAAAAACTTATGAATAATGTAACACGCTTATAACACTGTTTTCGTGATCTGATACTTAACTAAGCTAGCATGAAAATATATATTTTCGCAATTTAGTAGTGATATACTTTTTTCTGATAAAAGATTCATGATCACAGATAAAAACAAATTATTTATAGTGATTAATTAATTTTCTTTATATTATATTTTACTAGCTCTACTAACCGAGCTTTGCCCGGAAGTCGAATTAATGTTGGATTAATACTCCACCAGAAATAGTAAAACTATGTGAAACCAGCAATGTAGAATCTCCCTAAGTAATTAGTTGTTAAAGCTGACTTGTTTTTAAGAAACATAATTGCACCCAACTGGATTTAGTTATATAATAAAATTATTTTTCTTAGGAATACGAATTACTTTAACAAAGAAAATCATTCAAATGTCTCATAAGTTTCCTTAAGAAATCGGAAGGAATTCTAATGGATTTAATTTTTTCCAGTAAAATTATTTTTGCATATGAACTCTTTTTTCTAAATATTACTAATATTCACGCTAAAAATATTATTAACATTTTTGACTTGTTTTCTAAAAAAATGCAACATAAAAGAAGTTCTCTTTACTCTCACCAAAGACAGGAACTACACCGCACTTTTATTTGAGCCCGAAAAACTTGAAATCAATAATGTGAATAAGACTAATGCATGTTGATGGTAAGGAATAAATGTAAATAATAAACATATAGCAATGGCAAAATATATTCGAGATATATATTAATTTGGATTTGTAATTCACAGAAAATCCCTTGATAAAGTTGGAGAAACTGAACGATCGTTATGTGTTATCCACGTACTTATAATAGGTTCGATCGACAGGTAATTACGCAATGTGAAAGCACCATTAATAACACAGTAATTATTGTTCTGATATGCAATTAATTCAAAGAAATATATAGATGTATTGTACATGTATCGAAGTGTTGTATCAAACTTGCAATATATAGACTATTGTAAGCATCATGAAATGTGAAGGCGGTTGATAAACTAGCTCAATTTAAAGACAGTTCAAATAAGAAATCATTATGTTTTAAGTAGCTGGTTAAACAATTCTGAAATATCAGCTAACGTTCAATGATGCTAAACTATATTGAATACCATGATATTAAAGCAGGGTAAAATCTCAACAAAGATGTGGGAATCTTAACTAGCAGGAAGAATTATAACTTCCGTTCTGGCTGTGTATGCACACAAAATCTTCGTGATGATTCAGAAGAAAAATGTGTCAGGAACTAAGCAAGATGTGAGGATTTTGGTGACAGAAAATGCTGTCGGGGCGCACTATGAAATAAGCGTTTTACTAGGATCTTCACTATGCTGACTACACTGCTAAACCCGTCAATAATATCGAACACGCAGTCGAACAGAAAAGGGAATGAAGGCAGATGAGTATATTGAGTTGCTGGGTTGAGAGTGTGCCTACGGAAAAACAATACGTTTGACAGCAGCAATCAGCCCAGTGGAACGCCTTCGAGAAGAATCAGAAGTGGCGGTCAGAGGGCATCCACGACCACTGGTTCCAATATCTGCTCGTTAATTCGTTCTATTGCTTGTTCATTGATTATTCTGTGCAGCACAAAATAAAAAAATGTCGAACTGTTGTTAAGGCCTCTCTGTAAGGACAGTCTGAAAGCCGCGTGTTCCAGGTTCCGGTCCTGCATGGAGACAGTTAGTAAGGTTCAGGGCGACGCTCTTCGAATGAATTGTATTCGGCTAATGTTCTTAAAATAGATGCAATTTGAAATGAGAAAACACGTCCATAAATAACCATCTGTTTTTTTTGTCCTAGAAGTTATCAAATTTATTCAAAACGCACTTTACATGTAAATATATAATTCTGGCAAATCAACGTAGAATAGACGCTAGAGAAGCTTAAGATTCATGCGCGTCCAAACTTTGTTAGAAATTGTGAAAACTCCTTTGACAACTGAGAACATATAGGATGGGGGTTGTATAAATATAAGGAATAATATAGATAGCGTAAATTGGCTGGGACTAATGCACACACTATTATCTTATAAAAGTTATTGCTGATTGTTAATCTTCGAAGTTGTCGTGACGAGCTTATTTTGCGAGGGAAATGCTAAGTTTTCTGAGTAGCTAGTTGCTTGTATTTATTATAGGGATACCAACAATTACTATTATATAAAACACTGTTGAATTAATGCTTAAATTAATATATGTTTAGTGTGTTATTTTATTACATTAGTATATACTATGAAGTAGTAATATTAATATAAATGTTATTCGTATCTTTACCTCTCTTTCGCTCTCTCTCTGTCTTTCTGTCTCTCTTTCTCTCTATCTCTCTATTTCTCTCTATCTCTCTATCTATCTATATCTCTCCCCCCCTCTCTCTCTCTCTCTCTCTATATATATATATATATATATATATATGCGATTTTACTTCCGTTACACCCTCTTTCGTTTTGTAAGATGGACTTAATGCTGTGTCTCAGTAATTTTTTTATTTGTTGTACACATTAGAGAAATTCAGTCTCACTTCAATGAGTAAAACAACACATATATAGAAGGATATGGCGAACTTCAAAACATTATTTTTTTATTGACCAACATGATAAACAGGAAGTTAGTTTCAACTTTTGCAGACATTAATTAACACCATGATAATACATTGTTAGAATGTCTACATTTTCTTTCATTTTTGTCTTTTAATAGTATTTTTAGTTTAACACATTTGTTCCGACAAGAAAGATAGTTTTGATTAATTTTCGCATTTGTTTATTTTTTCCATTTTAGTTTTCTGCACTTATTACTGTGATTGAAAAAAAGAGAAATATTGGGAGTTGCCAGAAATAGTAAGAAAATAATATGATTTCCAAAAAAACCTTAGTAACAAGACATAAAACTCTGATAACATAATTTTTGGTCCGCAAACATTCGGTGACATACAGAACACTACCCAGAAAAAAACAGAACCAAGTATACTAATGCATTGACACATACATTTTTTCCTTCGCTCTACACACACACACACACATATATATATATATATATATATATATATATATATATATATATATATATATATATATATATGTGTGTGTGTGTGTGTGTATAAATAGATAATTGTGAAAGTTTTTTATTTATTTATTACACCTTTATTAGTATCAAAACGATTTACTGCAACTTAATCAATAACACAAATTATTTTTGTAATACTATACATATAATTTTAATTAACATATCGATATATATATATATATGTATATATATATATATATATAGAGAGAGATATTAATGTGTTCTTATACTATATATATATATATATATATATATATATATATATATATGTATATATATATATATATATATATATATATATATATATATATAATAGTATATACTTACAAGCTTAAAAAAAGTTGTATTATAAGATTTAGAGCATATATATTTTATAGTTGTATTTACATGACAACATAAACAAGTAATCGATTAGCACAACTTTTCTTATTTTAATTATGTTTATCTTTATATATCGACGCATTTTATTTCTCTTTGTCTCAAACACATATTTTTTGTATAGCTATAATTCATTTGTTTTGTGGTGTTTCGAAATTCAATTCGCGGATATATGTAAATTAAGAAATTTAAAGAACAGATGGAAGTTATGGGCATTGAATGATGGTTCCTACGTTAATTAAATAGTACTGCAATATATATATATATATATATATATATATATATATATTCGAGAGAATACAAAAATGCATAGATTTTTTTAAACAGTATATAATAAATTAATGTTTCGTATTATTAATGTGATTTTGTTTTTAATTATACTATGTATATATGCAATATTTGTGTAGTTATTAACACTAATTAATAAAAGTGAATTAAGAAAAAAAGAATAATTTTCCTAAAGTTACTAACAATAGTATGTTCATTAACCTTCATTTGAGGTTATGAATATAGTAGCTATTTTTAAAGTAGAATAGTTTATATTCTAGAAATCTAATGTCGGTTATATATTACAAGTAGTTAACACTAGACGAATCTTCGCCGGATGGCGTGTTAGTTTTGCTCATATACGCATAGGTGAATGCCTTACATCATACATTTTAAACATTTATTTAAAACTCGTTTCGAAATATCTTACTGGAATATATTTATAATAGTTGTATCCAACTTTTACAGAAGGAGAATCCTCAGGATGTTTACATATCATACAGTAGGGCAATGTTCATATATATATATATATATATATATATATATATATATATATATATATATATATATATATATATATATATATATATATATGTATATATATATATATATGTATATATATATGTATATATATATATATGTGTGTATATATATGTATATATAAGCATAACACATATATACTAGCTCAATTATGTATAATACGACAACGCTTCTTAATTTAACATAATAATTAATTGTTACTTATTCAATTTAATTCAACATAATATTTTAAATTCTTATTCATCCAAACAATTTTTTCTGCTCATTTCGTAAGTATACACATTAATGATATACTGTAAGTGTCTATATTTAAGAAATATATATATATAGTATTCCGACGAACTTTATTATATCTCATTTTGATAAGTAATCGTTTGAGTATTTACTATGATTATACGACAGTGCTAAATAACACATACATGTGAATATTTCTTCAGTACATGTTCATTAATACACACATTTACAGCTACATAGATAAATATACATGTTTATGCTAGAACCTTATTAAGCCAAATTCCTCATGTAAATTCATTTAAGAAATATTAAAATAATTTACACGCACATCTCACAAAAAATATGCGTGTAGACACATAGATCCAAGAATCAGTATTTGGTTTTCACTTTAATTTCCTCAGAAGTCTGTCATTTTTACAATATTATTGATTTATATTGAAATATTCAGTACATTAAATAGTAAGGAAAGTCTTATTTATCGATACTTTTTATTTCAATGCCTTAATTATAATGAGTATATGAAGGAAACAACTAAAGGCAATACGCCTTTAGTTGTTTCCTTCATATATTTCTTAAATTATCTTACTTTATTCAATTTATTTTAATTGCTACATTTTTTTAATTTTGAGTCCATTTGTGATTCAACTCTGTAAATAATTACAATTACCCGACTGTTAAATAAAATACAACTGAGTGAAGAACAGGGCACATTTGTGTGTGTGTTGCTATATATAGTGTCATAGCTTCAAAAGTAATACATATATTGTTCTCGTAGACAAGTAATTGAACTCTCTGTTTTTATGTTTTCACAATTACTAAATCGTAATATATAAATATATATATATATATATATATATATATATATATATATATATATATATATATATATATATATATATATATATATATGTATACGCTTATCCGTGTTCCGCAGTTGCACGGAAAAGTTGATTAACTGTTGAAATTACATGTCATAATCTTGAGATGTTGAATCATTTTTTCCGCTGATGGTTGTCTGGCGCGAACGTAAACATTAAGATGTTAATGTAGACCATCGAATAGAAAAGTAAAAACACACTCTTTTTTATGTTTCACATAGAAATGTTGTGTTTAATGTACAATGTACATTCCTATTTCCTTAACGAACACTTACATTTAGTACGTCCAAAGAATAAAAATATTTCTACTTTTTATCCGTCTGACATATAAGTTATTTCATAATGAATACTGTTGAAAATGCTATCGACACAATTTATCTTACTTTATCTCCCAATTCATGATATTTTTGCTTTAAAAATGTTATACTTGATATAAGTTATAAGCAGTCACATTTTGCGTGAAAACTAGTCTTGAGCAAAGTAGGTAAGTTTGTTTAAACAGTTAGTGACGTAAATAAAACTGGGTACTTTTCTTGGAATCGATACTTACGCAGCCTTGAAAGGATTATGACTTATATGGGAAATGATAAAGGAAAAATCAAGAGATACTTTTATATATTCATCAACGTTTCTTCTTTATTGTAAGACTTCCTCATCATGATAATTTAAAGAAAAATGTCATGCAAGTACATCGAAATATTAGGTTGACATTATGGGTTTATCAGGAAAAGTAGTAGTCGTGGCTACTAAGAGCGCTGGACGATGGCCTACACTGCGAGTTATCAGTTGTGGCGAAGAGTGAAATAATTATGGATACCTTTGAGGGGGTACCATTTAGGAAGCAGTGAAAATGAGGAAGGGTGAGAGTATTAGTGAATTTGCCTTAGGGTGGGAGAGAAGAAAAGGGGGATGACGTTTTTGTCGTGGCGAAGTGTGGCATGTATTTTGAGGGGCTGGGGAAAGAGGAGGGAAGGGGTAAACTCTGTGTGTTTGGTATGTAGTTGGTATAATAGTTTTAGAAAAAGATTTGAAGAAATAAAGATAACTTAGAAAAGGGGCGGGGATGGGTAATAGTATGAACGAAGAAGTCGAAAGGGGGAGGTAAATAAGAGAGGATAGGGGAGATTTTGTTGTGGTCAGCTGTGATTTTTTTAGGAGGTTAGGAGTATTGAGCAGCTGGCTATGTAAGGAATTTTGGAATATAAGAGAGTTTCAAAGAATGTGTAGAAGAGTACTGTAAACATGACAAGAAAGACAAAGAAAAATGATTTTTATTTTGGAGTGAGATAAGTAAAATGTAGTTTCGTTCATGGTGGGTTGATGGTTTGAGTTTAATTGAAGGCAAAAGGGGTTTAAATATATATATATTTGTGAGGATGTTTACATTGTGTTCATTGGTAAGGGTGCTATGTGTGTTTAAGTAGTTTTGATTCGTAGTGGGTGATTCATGAGTATGTGAATGAATTAATGTGAGAAGGAGTTAGTACGTAAGTGTGTATGCGCGGAGTTGCATATATGTACAAATGAGAACGATGAGAAGATGTGTTAGCCATGATCTAGGTTTAGTTTTTGTTCGCTCAGGATAGTTTTGCTTATTAAGGGGGACAGATTGTAGAACCCAGTTCGTTGTTTAATGGTGTTAGAGGCTGTGATAAGTGCTGTTTTAAGTAGTCTTATATATATATATATATATATATATATATATATATATATATATATGTTTTATTTATATTAAAACGCAATTATGTACCAAATAAGTAGGTAAAGCCAATACATTGTTTATGACTAATATCCAGTGTATTTTCGTCAGAATTATTTATGTCGGTAATACGAATTTATTGTATAAATTTAGTTGATATAAGTGTATAATTGCGAATTATGTGGCAAATAATTTTATTTTAATTTGATGGGATTTATTATTTCGTTTATATTTTTTCGAATATCCTGAATCATGTGTTAAGATACTCGTTAGCCACAAAAATACATTTACCCTAACCCTAACCCTAACCCTATAACTAACGAAAATTACTTTCGCTCTGTCTGTTCTTTCAGAAGCTGTTTTGGAGGCCACACGGTCTTTTAGCTTGTAGCAGGTATTACGAGAATGTGTTTGGATGACTCATATAATAAGATCAAACAGAGTGTATTAAGAAATATCTTCGGACGAGTCGATGATTCACTCTCCACATTAATTCCTACAGTGGCTTTGTTACTGTCAGGCTGAGTGGTGGTTCTATTTAGTCCTAGGATGTCCCTTATTGAAGGTTTTACCTTCTTTTTGAGAATGGGTCAGTCCGTTCTTAATCGTATACACCTCTGTTCCCATTAAATCCAGACGGGACTGCTCAGGCATTTTGTTTATTCCAGAATGCCTTGATCCTAATGCGCATCATCTTTAAAACCTGACCTTACGTTGTGTATCGCCCCCTGTAGTGTGAGTAAAAAAATGCTACAAAGTAAACATCATAACTATCCTGTATCGAATATAGAATATTTCCGAAACATGTCTATTAACTTGATGGACTTATGCAAAAAAACGCAGAAAACAAATACGTATTTTCAAAGTAAAACTGAAAAGAAAAGACATCCGCCATATCAAATTATTAAGGTATATTTCTTTTGGCCAGTCACCGCTTTTAAAGTGAGACAAAGCTAATCGCGAAAATTTGGCATCTGATTTCACAGCTAATCGCTTTATATATATCATCGCCATCACCAAAATCACATGCAACAACAACTATAACAATAATAATAATGTATTTTAAATAGTTGCGAATATGCACAACGACACTCAAAAGAAAATGTAAATATTTGCTGTATGAAAAGAGAACACATACTCGGCGACGACGACGAAAAAAACTACAATAGATCATAAAAAACACAACGAAACGTGTCAACGTGTGCAAACAGAAAAATGTTTACCTATCAATCGCTGTTAGCAATGGGTGTAATTTAAGCAAAAGAAACAAGGAACTAAAAACAAAACCTACACGTGTTGTTTGTTTTGAAAGATTAGAAAACCATTTTTTTAAAAGAAAGCCAATGAAATAAAAAAAGATGTAGTCATAATCGCTACGTGTGAATTGTAAATTGTGTGTTTCATTTATATTTGTAAAAAAAGGGTTTTGTAGTTAGATTAATCCTCAAAGCATAAAAGTATAAAATAAATAAAGAAACTGCATTAGACGTAACAGAAACATAGCAACACATAGAATAATGAATGCGATCGATCACATTCTGTTATTCGGTCACATCCTGAATGTAAATAGTCTCTAGGATAGCTTATCAACACGCCCTAAACGCATACATTGTAAGTAAAAAAAGAACCCCGTGTTGTAAAAGTATAGCAGGAAAAAATAAATTGCAAGACAAAAAATGAAATAACAACGATGATATCAAAGAAGCATGTCTCATAAAGAATAGTACCGGGTAGGTGTGTCGCAGTGTCAGTATATATGAGTGTGTAAGTGAAAATTACTCCCACTTCATGCAATTGTGACTATTTCAATAAAATCAAGTTAGTTCGAAGAAAAAATAGGCATTACTGAAGGAGATGGAAATGCACGCATATTTTTCGAAACAAGCATCAACAATAAGCCAAAAGACTTACTATACTTGAATTCTATGTATCACATGTGTTTACAGAGTTTAATAGTCAAGGAAATAAGAAACAAGTGCATTTTCATTCTAATATTATCGCTATAACCATCACCATCATAGTTGTTGATCACTCCTGGAGGATTGAATCCATCATTGATACTCGTCCATCTTATTGGTGATTGCCATTCGGAGCCGTTTGCCATAGTCGTTACGCTAAGCACTGCGGGTTGGCGACGCTATTTGCCAATAGCTAGGGTTCTACACCCAGCGCCTGCTATAGCCAAATGATCACACATCTAGTACTGGCAAGGATCAACGTCGCTTAACTTCGGTGATCTAGCGGGAAGTTGATTTTATATATATATATATATATATATATATATATATATATATATATATATATAGAGAGAGAGAGAGAGAGAGAGAGAGAGAGAGAGAGAGAGAGAGAGAGAAATAAACCAGTAAATGCTTTTTTTATTCATCGACAAATCGTCTTTTTTGGTTTAAATATATATTTTAGATGGGAAAAAAATATAAGTAAATAACCAGGATACGTAGCGCGTCTTTGAAGTTCTTCGATTTTAAACATCTAAAGTCTTCTTTGCGTAATCGATATTGAAAATGCATTTCATAGACAAAAGCGAAATATAGATAACAGAATGAACACTTTTTAATTTTCTTGTTTCATTTAAATGATGTTGACTTGTTTCATAACTCTCATATACATACATATATACATATATATATATATATATATATATATATATATATATATATATATATATATATATATATATAGAAATTGGTAGTTTGCTGTAAGCATTGCTGGGAGTAATAATAAGAGTTTTTAAAAAGGTTTAAGGCAATGCGAAGATCCGGGTTGCTGGAAGCTGTGAAGAACAAAAACAGAACAAAACCGAAATAAGTCGGATATAGATCGAAAGGTTTGTTTATTATTCTAGACAGCAAGGGTGTTAGTTTGTAATGTCCGGATTATCAAGAATCAATTTGATATTTCGAGAGATTTTTTTTTTTCTTCTTCCTCTCCTTGTCAAAAATAAATAAAAGAAAAATCCCGGGTACCGAGAAAATGCCAGGAGCGCTGGGGGGTTAAACCGGAAGTGTTCAGAGTAAAGTATTCAGAGGAAAACTAAATAGATTCTTTTTATTTATTTTTTTTTTTAAATATATATATATATATATATACACCCATATATATATGTAATTGTCTGTTGTTTCTATTTATTTAATTTTTATTTTTATTTATATATTTGCTATTATTGTTATTTGTTGTTTTTTTTTTGTTTTTTTGTTTTGTTTTTTTTGGGGGTTTTTTCCGTATATAAAACGTAGTTATTACTTATAGTATATATGTTTGTCAACAGGCTGATTCCGGCATTAGATTTTAAATGTGTTGTAGATAGCTAATTATTTGTTGTCGGTGCAGTATATTAGAATTTAGTTATGTCTGGTTAAGTTTAATCCTTATTTATTGGTTTTAATTTATCTCTTAAATGCCTATTGTTTTAGTTATAGAAAGTTTGCAGACTAAACCTACTCCAACAACAACAGCTAAGCTCTAACAAATACACATTTAGCCTCGATGTTGTTTCCCTATACACATCAATACCCGCACACCCAGCCATTGACCTCATCTCCGACCACATCTCTTCCTCCGATAACTTAGAACTCTTCGGGTTAACACCTGAAGACATACACCAACTCCTAGACATTATCATTAACAATACATATTTTACCTTCCAACACCACATATTTAAACAGATTACTGGTCTTCCCATGGGTTCTAGCTTGTCTGGCCTCTTAGCCATATCCTACATGGACAGACTCGAGCAACAAGCCCTCAACACCTGCCACTCACATATCTTCTTCACTAGATACATAGATGACATTCTTGTCCTCACCTCATCTCGTGAAGAAGCTATCAGCATTTTCGACATTTTCAACAACACCGACCCCCATATAAAATTTACTATTGAACACCCTAGCGACTCCGGCTCACTATCTCTCCTCGATTTCAACCTCAAAATCACAGAAGACGGTTCTATACAGACCAACTTCTACAGAAAACCTGCCTGTAAAAACCTATTTGTTCATTTTAAATCTGCCCTGCCCCTTAAAGCCAAACTAGACTATGCCCGTAATGAAATTACCCGCATACAAAATAAATGCTCATCTACTGCCAATAAAATTAAACACACCAAAGACTTCCATCAAACCCTAATCACCAACGGCTACCCCACTTCCACAATAACCCACCTCAGCAAGACCAGATCACGCAGACACAACACACTCTCCAACACATGCTTCCTAAAACTACCTTTCTTTAACGACAGAATCACTAATGCCATCCGCAGTGCAATACATAAAGAAAAACTAGACATTCAACTCACCCACACCGGCACCACCTTACGCCAACACCTTTCCAAAAAACGCACTACACGCACCCAAGAACCATGCTCCCTAGCCAATTGTCCCATTCCTACCACTGGACTATGCCACCGTACTAACTGTGTATACAATATATCATGCACTATTTGTAACCACTCCTATATTGGATATACGACAAGACAATTACACCAACGTATAAAAGAACACATGAATACAAATATATCTTCCTTCTTCAAACATACTTCCTCATGCAATACTACACAACAATACATAAAAGTTTCCATTTTAGCCTCGACCAGGAACCTAGGCGACCTAAGACTGATGGAAGCTATTCTCATTTCCAAACGTAGCCCATTTTTGAATCAAAGACATGAATTAAATTCTACCTTCATCATATAACCTCCCCCCCCGAACCCATCCCCAGATAATACCCCCCCATAATAAACACTATTTGCACAAATCATATCCGTTATACTAAGAATTGACCATTACTTTAGTTAAATAAATTCAACATACAAAGCCAATTAACAGAATAACAGAATACCAAAAATAAGAGATTTGTCTCCCCTTAACCAGCAAACTTTCCATAACTAAAACAATAGGCATTTAAGAGATAAATTAAAACCAATAAATAAGGATTAAACTTAACCAGACATAACTAAATTCTAATATACTGCACCGACAACAAATAATTAGCTATCTACAACACATTTAAAATCTAATGCCGGAATCAGCCTGTTGACAAACATATATACTATAAGTAATAACTACGTTTTATATACGGAAAAAAAAACAAAAAAAAAACAAAAACAAAAAAACAAAAAAAAACAACAAATAACAATAATAGCAAATATATAAATAAAAATAAAAATTAAATAAATAGAAACAACAGACAATTACATATATATATGGGTGTATATATATATATATATATATTTAAAAAAAAAATAAATAAAAAGAATCTATTTAGTTTTCCTCTGAATACTTTACTCTGAACACTTCCGGTTTAACCCCCCAGCGCTCCTGGCATTTTCTCGGTACCCGGGATTTTTCTTTTATTTATTTTTGACAAGGAGAGGAAGAAGAAAAAAAAAAAAAAATCTCTCGAAATATCAAATTGATTCTTGATAATCCGGACATTACAAACTAACACCCTTGCTGTCTAGAATAATAAACAAACCTTTCGATCTATATCCGACTTATTTCGGTTTTGTTCTGTTTTTGTTCTTCACAGCTTCCAGCAACCCGGATCTTCGCATTGCCTTAAACCTTTTTAAAAACTCTTATTATATATATATATATATATATATATATATATATATATATATATATATTAGTACTTCATGTATCCACATAAAATATTATAAGGAGATATATTTTTTTATGTGTCAGTTTTCAGTATTTACTTCAAAAGTGCTTGATACGTAAGTAGAGCTAGGTAGTAAGCAATGAAAATATATATGGCAATCAAGCTACACAGAGGCTCCCGTGTTTCATCCCCGTTTCATTTAGCCTGACGATTCCCCCCGGGGATGAAACACGGGAGCCTCTGTGTAGCTTGATTGCCATATATATTTTCATTGCTTACTATATATATATATATATATATATATATATATATATTTAGATATATATATGTGAAAGAAAGTTAGATGTTTTAACATTTGTTACATGTTTGTGAGACAAAATATCTTACAACTATTCTACAAATATAAAACGTGACGCAATCGAAATACTTAAAGTGTAATAAGGTTCAATAATTAATGCTGTACATCTCACCGAGTTCATATATTACTCAGAAAGAATACAAGTTTTATGACAAAATACTTTTTAATACATAATAATCAAATCGTAATTAATGTTTATATTCGATATACTATTATCGTAATTATGTACCTAATAGTGTCAAATAAGGGAGTAATTTTCCATGAAGTAAAAGTTAGTCAAGTAACTTTTGGTAATTATTATTATTATTATTATTATTATTATTATTATCATCATCATCATCATCATCATCATCATCATCATCATCATCATCATCATCATCATCATCATCATCATCATCATCCTTATTATTATTATTATTATTATGATTATTATTATTATTATTATCATTATCATCATTATTATTTATATATTAATACGATAGAGTGTGTGTTATTTTTTGTGTGACACGATCTGACACTCCTATTTAACAACAACGGGAGAGGTAGAGAGAGGGGAGGAAGGATGCGAGTTAAAGGGGGGTCGCGACCGATGTTGAGTTCTGAAGAGACAGCTTTTGCCTCGGCAACCGAGTAATATAAATAAATATATATACTTCCATCCTGTCTAGCAAAAGTTTGGTGAGTAAAATATGAGCATATTCTTGACACCGGATAATATTATTTACAGTAAATTATACAGATTGATGTAGAAAACACTGTGGAATTTCCACAGGGTCCCGCTAGTAATAATAATATTACTAATAATAAAAATGAAGAATGTATACTGATAGGGATCGCAATAAAACTTAGATAACAATAACACCACATACATCGGTTACCCCGTTGTTGTTAAATAGGAGTGTCAGATCGTGTCACACACAAAAATAACACACACTCTATCGTATTAATATATAAATAATAATGATGATAATGATGATAATAATAATAATTATAATAATAATAATAATAATAATAATAATAATAAGAAGAAGAAGAAGAAGAAGAAGAAGAAGAAGAAGAAGAAGAAGAAATATTTTTTTAAAAATAATAAATAAATATTCGTTAGCCTGAAACCGGCCCATTGTTTATTTATTGTATTTATTTAGGAGCGTGAGACACGAACACACGCGCTATAGTATTAATATATAGAAGATTATTATTATTATTATTATTATTATTATTATTATTATTATTATTATTATTATTATTATTATTATTATTATTATCATTATCATTATTATCATTGTACGTATTGTTATTCATATTGCTTGAGTTTTACGTTGCTCAATTATAAAATTATATAAGGTTATCCTGCTTGCAGGAACTTTTTAATGGGCATAAACTGATGTGTAAACAATTGCATCTTGTACTAAGGACATTAGTGTTATTAATATAATCTTCATTAGTTCATATGCAAGCGATTTTATTATACGTTGTGTGCATGTTTGTACTGTTGAGAAAGAGAGTCTAATTGTATTTTTGGTTAAAAGTCCACCATATTTGTGTGAGGATTTAAAGTGTTTTTCTATAACTGTACACACATATTTAGGAATGTCAGCCAGGACTTTCTTCATTAATAGCGAATTTGAGTAAATCCTTTTGTGCCGTCTTTTTTTTTTACTTATTCTATGAGTCGTTTTGTTTGATATTATCTATTTTTCTATTTCGCTATTGAGATGATCTATTCTGTAAATTCTTCGTATTATTCATCTTATTTGTACTATTGCTTTTTTATG
Organism: Sepiola atlantica; assembly: GCA_963556195.1. Classification (NCBI taxonomy): domain Eukaryota; kingdom Metazoa; phylum Mollusca; class Cephalopoda; order Sepiida; family Sepiolidae; genus Sepiola; species Sepiola atlantica. The sequence goes on along the minus strand of OY744521.1, from coordinate 159,930,378 downwards.
CGTATGAGTTTTAGTCATTGCCATAGTATGAGTTATTATATTCGGTTTGATCCTGGACTTGTTACTGTTATTTATTATGAGACATGAAGTATATGTTATTGTGGAAGCTACATTTTAATTGTAACACACGCCTTTCAGTTTTCTTCAAATATTTTCTTATTAGACGACATTTTAGTGATTATGCTTTAAATGTTATATACAATAGTTAATAATCGACCACGTGATGTGTGTGCCTCTATATACCTACTATAGGGGTTGCTCTGGTTTACGATAACGTTCAAGAGTATTTCTATGTAGCTTAAAACGATGCATCTAAAACAGGTATTACCTTTTGATTAATATATTTTGCTATTGGTAATCTTGAAAAGTTAATACATTTCATTCTTAGTTTTTTTTTCATATATTCTATTGATGGCTCTTATTGTAAATAGTGTATCGTCTCTATATGCACCTCGTTCAAACTCTAGGCAATGTCTATGGCTCTCATTTAGTTAGAATGTACCTATCAAGGCTGTTAACCTTGCATAGTTCTTCAAATATTAAAATTGTAATGGGTATTACCATTGGATCGAAATTTATTATCAAACTTTATAATAAATTTACTAGCTAGTAATATCAAATATATATATATATGCTGGTGTAATATAGGAGGTGTTACTATTGATTAACATTCCCTTTTTAGATAGGAGTTAATATATTAGTAGTATGAAGCGGTGTAGTTATATGACGTGCTGTTTACACTTTCTATTCATGAAGCATTCCATGAGTTCATTTGGAGAAGTCCAAATAGGATGTCTTATTTTCTTCTTTGATAGTAGCGATTATTCTATTTAATATATGTTTACTATCCAAATGTGTTTCATATCTACATGGGTTCAGAAATCTAATGGATGGGTAATTATCAAACACTTTTTGTGTTTGGTTAGGTATTCCAGAAATTGTAATTGCAGTATTTCCATCAATTTCTACTTTCGGTTACAGGTGTGAAGCCTTTGGTTATTTCGTGTGAGTAGTGCCTGCTTGTGTAGTATTGTCAATTTCGTAGATTTTTTTCGAGATAAGAGTTTTACATTGTTCTCAGATATCTTATGACCTGTAGAAGTGTAATGAGTAGATTTCGTGTTATTTTTTTGTTAAAAATGAATTTATTTTAATATCTGACCCATATGTTAACATACGGGGTTATTTATACTGAATTTACGAACATTATTACATAATATTGATTATGCCATAAAATGTATATGCATTATAAATAATTCTACATATATTTATATATATATATATATATAACTACTTTGAAAAGCCTTGGCTTAAGGAAAGAATAATAACCACTAGTTTATTACTGAATACACCTTGCATTGAACAATTGAAATTTGAAATAAATTTGGACAATCGTCGCATATTTATCACTCTTTTTTCTTCTATCTCTCTTTCTCTCTCTCTCTATATATATACATATATAATTATATATATATATATATATATATATATATATATATATATATATATATATATATTTATATATATATATATAATATTTCCATCTACGCGTATATCTATAAGTATTATAAAGTTGAATTAAACGACGTTTGTTTCGCTGATACCTCCTTAAAGATGCTTTTTAATATCATTACTATAAATTACGTAATAGTGCCGTCATTATTTGTGCCATTTTAAGGCGATAGTCGCACGTCTCAGCTAGCAGCGGATAGTTATTTACCAATATCATCTCTAATGTTTGGCGTATTTTAGTTGATAATTAATTTAGTGCTGATATTTATATAAGAATTACGCCTTTAATTTCATGCTAGACATGCCAAACTGGTGTTGCCTTCAAGTATGTATACTTTCCTTTTTGTATCAATATATATTCTGCTGAATGATTTTGTTTTAAATGATTTATTGCTTATATAATTATGAATGTATAATTTTGAAAGTTTAATTTAATTATTACAGTATCGTTTGTTTATTAAATTATGAACAATATATATATATATATATATATATATATATATATATATATATATATTTAATTTCTATTTAATTCTTGTGTATTATTGTTTTGAAATATAATGTGTATGGTTCATTTCAAGAGAGCGTCTATGTGCCTGTGTGGCGCAGAACTTGTCAAAATATGAAGATTGATATTCCGAAGAGCGTCTATGGCTTTTGGCAGATTCTTAATTCGGTAAAAGTATAACTCTTCTCTTCCTGATACAGATGGCATGTTATTTGATTACATGGCAGGAGTCTCGGAGAAAACAACTCTGAAATGACACATGCATCATGTCGTCCGTTGGGAAATGTGGTCTTATTCCGTCACAGGCGTTAAAAGAAACTCGACCGAACAATTCTCTACCCACCAAATATGTTATCCTAGTTTCTTATGTAATTATGTTTTGCTCTTAAAAATTCTCGTAGAAATGGACACTTAATTTTTAATCACATGGATTAAGCTTAACCCTCAAAAAGATCATATATGCTGACTCTGCAAAACACGTAGACACGTTTTAAAAAACACATTGCAGAAAGTCCACTTCACTGAATTTATATAAATCCAAGGATATATATATATATATATATATATATATATATATATATATATATATATATATATATATATAAAGGGTAGTCAACTATTAGTACAGTTCCAACGAGAGAAAAGTATATATGTAAAGGAGTAAGGCTACCACTATTTGTATCTATCTATCTAGTCATACGCCTATGTGGGTGTATATACACATATATTTATATATATATAATATATATATATATATATATATATATAGTAATCCAGGTAGGGTAAAAATCCACAGGGTAGAAATCCAAAGAGAATCAAACCGGGTTTATAAAAGAGTGCTCAATAAAAATATAGAGCTGTATTGTCAATGCTTTTATTCAAACATGTACAAGGTCTGCTACACTGGCATGTCGATGTTATCGATCTACAGCTCTCAAGAGCTGAGGTCTCATCAGGCAGAAAATTGTTTTTTGATTCAACTGGTTTCTGAATTCCAGGGAGAATGAAGTTAAGCAAAAAAGAAGAAGAGAAAGAAATAAAAGTCATGTGACCGATTTTAAAATATGATTGCCGTTAGAAATTACTATTTTCTTATTTTTATCTTTTATATATTTTATATATATATATCCAACGCTGAGCTGGGGTAGAAAGGGGGGGGGCGAGGAAAAGAAAAAGAAAAGAGAAGGGGAAAGAGATACAATTGCTGTCAGAAAAGTTTAATTTACAGCTATTTATATTTTTATTTTGTATTTTTATCCAACGCTTAGTTAGGGTGGGGGGTGTGGAAGAAAAAGAAAGAGAAAGGGGTGGAGGGGTGTTAGGGGTGGATGTCTATAGCCATTTAGGATTTGTTGCGGGAATGGTTTTGAGTTAAATTCATATTTATTTTTATTCAGCGCTGGGCTGGATAAAGAGGGGGGTCGGGGGGAGATTAAACAAGAGCGAAAGAGAAGATGAATAAAGAGGGGGAGGGGGGTTTCAAATTTGTCGTGTCTGCTTCCTGTCAATGCAGACATATAACAATTACATGACACCCAGCTTACGGGGATATTTTAGTTTAACTCATTGATGGATCTATGGCCATATTGTTAATAAATTATGTTGTTATATTTTGATCAATTGGCATTTAATTTTGATTATTTTGATGGATAGTTAAATGTATTTTAAATAATATTTATCAGTTAATTAATAAAACATAATGGTAATTGTCTTTATTTTTAGTAAGATTCATATATGGATTAATGGCAGTAATATTAGTAGGTTGGTTCTAGGTACTAATGAGTTAAAATATATTGGGAATTATTCTTGGTAAGGATGGTATATAAGTTTATGACATTGATAGTGATGGATTATCCTATTATATTTAGTTTTAATTATTTTGGAGTATGAATAAATGTATTTCGATTATAAATAATAGTTAGTGATGGATTAATAAAACATACTGGTAATTGCTTTTATTTTTAATGGAATTTATATATCGATTAATTTCAGTGGTATAGATAAATAAATTTTATTATTCGTTGTAATCCTATTATTAATGGTGGGGTTAACAACCCCCCCTTCATAGACCATAACTTGCGTTAACAATTTTAACTAGAACACTTTACCACTAATACTATAACAGGTGTTAACCCCACCATTAATAATAGGATTACAACGAATAATAAAATTTATTTATCTATACCACTGAAATTAATCGATATATAAATTCCATTAAAAATAAAAGCAATTACCAGTATGTTTTATTAATCCATCACTAACTATTATTTATAATCGAAATACATTTATTCATACTCCAAAATAATTAAAACTAAATATAATAGTATAATCCATCAATATCAATGTCATAAACTTATATACGATCCTTACCAAGAATAATTCCCAATATATTTTAACTCGTTAGTACCTAGAACTAACCTACTAATATTACTGCCACTAATCCATATATGAATCTTACTAAAAATAAAGACAATTACCATTATGTTTTATTAATTAACTGATAAATATTATTTAAAATACATTTAACTATCCATCAAAATAATCAAAATTAAATGCCAATTGATCAAAATATAACAACATAATTTATTAACAATAAGGCCATAGATCCATCAATGAGTTAAACTAAAATATCCCCGTAAGCTGGGTGTCATGTAATTGTTATATGTCTGCATTGACAGGAAGCAGACACGACAAATTTGAACCCCCCCTCCCCCTCTTTCTTCATCTTCTCTTTCGCTCTTGTTTAATCTCCCCCCGACCCCCCTCTTTATCCAGCCCAGCGCTGAATAAAAATAAATATGAATTTAACTCAAAACCATTCCCGCAACAAATCCTAAATGGCTATAGACATCCACCCCTAACACCCCTCCACCCCTTTCTCTTTCTTTTTCTTCCACCCCCCACCCTAACTAAGCGTTGGATAAAAATACAAAATAAAAATATAAATAGCTGTAAATTAAACTTTTCTGACAGCAATTGTATCTCTTTCCCCTTCTCTTTTCTTTTTCTTTTCCTCGCCCCCCCCCTTTCTACCCCAGCTCAGCGTTGGATATATATATATAAAATATATAAAAGATAAAAATAAGAAAATAGTAATTTCTAACGGCAATCATATTTTAAAATCGGTCACATGACTTTTATTTCTTTCTCCTCTTCTTTTTTGCTTGACTTCATTCTCCCTGGAATTCAGAAACCAGTTGAATCAAAAAACAATTTTCTGCCTGATGAGACCTCAGCTCTTGAGAGCTGTAGATCGATAACATCGACATGCCAGTGTAGCAGACCTTGTACATGTTTGAATAAAAGCATTCACTATATATATATATATATATATATATATATATATATATATATATATATGTGCATATTTATCTCTCTCTCTCTCTCTCTCTCTCTCTCTCTCTCTCTATATATATATATATATATATATATATATATATGTGTGTGTGTGTGTGTGTGAGTGAATGTGCGTCGCTCATTTAGGTATTAGATTAAGAATTAACCACACACACACGCAGAAACACACACGCGCGCTGGCACAACCGATACAACACTCTTTCAAATCGAAAGACATTTCTTCAAATGGATGTACATATGTGATGATACCGCACGACGCTCGAAACGAGTATTGATTTACTCCTCTCCAGGAGTTAGGCACAAGGCCAGTTTTTTTATCTCACTCCCACAAGTAAGATGTGACCCAAGGTCGGGTCGGGAAAGTGGGGTTTAAAATTGCCTGGGCAGCCCCTTTGGCATTCCCCGGTAGGACCACCTCGGGCAGTAAGCAATAAACTTACTCCTCCCCAAAGAGGGGAGGCGAAGCTTGGGAGGGTTGACGTCCAAGAATTTCACAGGACAGACCCATAGACAGGCGTAAATCAAGCCCCGAAGGCCAATACAATTCCAGTCTATGGGGTGCAGTATCCATCGGAACAGATACTACACTTTGATCTTAGCCAAAAGGCCAAGAACGTTAGAGAAATACAATTATAAAATGATAAAATGATAAAGAAATTAAAAAATACATATATGTGGAAAAATCTTAAGTCAAATGTTGGTAGCCTTACTCTTGTACACACACACACACACACACATACACACACACACACACATATATATATATATATATATATATATATATATATATATATATATATACATCTATTTGCTTCTATTTCATGACTTGTTGATCACTTTTTAACAAAAATAAAAGGTCGGCTTATCTCAATAAAACTATCGTACGTATCTGAAGTATGTAAAGTATAGTTTTTAAATAAATAATTTCTATATTAACTCTCACATTTTTTGCGATCGAATACTTTATTTATTGATGTTTGACATACACCGAATATATAAATATATATACATATATATATATATATATATATATATATATATATATATATATATATATATATATATATATACAAGCTCATATTAAGACATATATCTCTATACACAGTTAGATGTGAAGTATTTTTCTTGACGAATAGATTAAGAGGGATCCACTCAGGAAAAGAGTCGGGTCGGGCACGGCCAGTGTTTTGCGAAAATACTGGCTCGGTTTCGCGACCTCGAAACATGTCAAAGGTCAAATAACGCGATCTATTTAGCTTAAGTGACGAGACACCGCTACTGGAAACAGGAATTGGGTGTATATATTTCCTCCTATAGCAGCTTTAAGGAACGTTCGTTTATTTTACATTTTGGCTTATGACAACACGTGCGTGTTCATTTATCTAATACTTGACGGAAGACGTAAGATTGTTGAATAAAAAATTAGTTGTTAGAATTAAAATACTATTGTTTACTTAGATATGCTCTGTGGTTACATGTTAACATTCATCGAACTTTTGCCTTAAATAAGTTTATACAATTTCGGAAAATATATATATACACAAATATACATTTCTGTACATTTAATATATATATATATATATATATATATATATATATATATATATACATATATATACATATGTATTACAGAGAGAGAGAGGGAGGAGAGAGGGAGGAGAGAGGGAGAGAGATATGGGAATAGCAATACATGTGTTAAGACGGCTGATGGCTATGCAGATAGTCGGATTGAAGTGAAGCTGGAAAAATGATACACAATCAATGAGAGAACTTATAGTTTTAATTGTTTTTTTACAAACTTACATGAACGGCAAGGATGTTGTAGCTGTGTGTGCTGTTCGGATGATGATTATAAATCATTTGATATTCCGGAAAATTATCTCCTTGTCAAAAGTGGGCACAATAAATGCCTGACTGTGTAGAATTCACTAAGAAAGATTCCATAAAGTAGAACAAGAACCAGGCCAGTCCCGCATCAAAGAGATCCGACAGAAAATAATCAAGCAATAATTTAAAAAATAATAATTTAAATTAAATCCTACATATAAATATGGTATTCAAAAAAAAGTGTTAATATTAAATACATTAATTGGGTATAATATGCTAAGTTATCAACTGTTTGTTGTAATAAGCGTATTGTATTTGTTTATGCATTATAATTTTTTTATACAACCTTATTTATATATTTTTAAATTTATTAAATGTTTCTTTGGTTATCATATATTCAAGTAATACCATGAAGTGTGGGTGTTCCCAAATTAGATTATAGAATTAATTAAATATGTTATAAATTATAGCATGTATAGCAAACGCCGAAGGTTTACGTATGTCTAGGTGCAGCTTATTAAATTTAAATTATAACCGTAAAACACTAAACGTTGAAGGGGGATTACTTTCACTGATACTTATACTTAATTGATACTTATACTATATATATATATATATATATATATATATATATATATATATATATATATATATAATAAAGAATAGACATTGAAAAAAGGGGCACCAACAAATATTATTTAGTGATTGTTACAGATTTCGTCTTTTTTTAAATTCGTACTCGGGATTGTTTTCTGATGAAAATAACACACACGTACAACATGTTTTAAACAAAAGTGGTAGCCGGAGTTAGGCCTGAAGGGCCGCTCATCAAAAACATAATTATAGAGAATGTTGAGGGAAATAGTGACGGTGGGAATTATAAGATGATTAGGAAGGAGAGTTAGCTAGTTTAACGTCTATAACTCTTTTTTTCATAAGCGGATTTCACTTTTGTTTCAAACATGTTGTAGTTGTCTGTTATTTTCATCAGAAAATAATCCCGTGTGTTGTGTGTTACTTTTTTCAGACAATCAACCTGAGGAATCTTGAAATAAAGAATGAATACATAGATATCATTTTGGTTTTTTTTTCTTTTTTTTTGATTTAATATATATATATATATATATATATATATATATATATATATATATATATATATATATATATGGGAAAATAAAAAAGGAAAACCAAAAAATGGATGTTTTTTATGTGTACATCAACGTTTCGTCTTTATTTATAAGACTTCATCAGGATGATAAAATAGAGAAAAAATGTCATGCAAGCACAGATACATGTAGGGTAGACATATTGGGAAAAATAGAATGAAGTAGTGGCCAACTACTGGGTGGACGTCCGTATTTGTTGGAGAAATAGAAATGAATGTAGAAAAGAATGAGTGGGGAAAAAATGGAAGGATGGGGTGAGCCAGGACTACTGTGGCTGGTGGTAAAAGAAAGAGGTGGGGGATGAGCAGGGGTAAAGTGGATGGCAGAGAGGGAGGTGAGGAAGAGGGGGGGAAAGGGTGTTTGACCATATGGCTGCGTTTCAAGATTGAAGGGGAAAAATTAAGTTGGAATGTTTGTGTATGGGGGGTGTATGCAGGGAAAGGAGGATGGGTAGAGAGGAAGGGGGAGGCTGTGATTTTGGTTGATGGGCGAAAGTTATGGTCTTAGAGAGCGTTTTGAGAAAATGAGGGAATTTAAGAAGGGGTATGGGAGAAAATAGTTGAGTGGGGGAGAGGGAGGATTTGTTGTGATAGGGTGTGAAATATTTGAAATATTTGGAAAATGATAGCAATGAGTGAGGGATTGGGGGGTGGGTGGAGGAGGGCGGTGATTGAAAGGGTGGGTATGGAATATTTGAGATATTTGGAACATGAGAAAATTTATTTGGACTGCAGTATTAAAAGTGTGAGGAAAAAGTAAGGAGAAAATGAAGATTCAAGGAGAAAAAGGGAAAGTAAATGGGAGAGTGTTATAGAGGTTTGAGATGAAAAAAGTTTAACCATAATCAGGCAAGAGTCTTTGTTCTGTGAGGATGATCTTGCTTATTAAGGGTGATAGGTTAAAGAAACCATTACGTTGCCCCACTCAACTATTTGACTCTCATGTCATTTCCCCCCTCTATAGTATGCGATTTTGCTGATCTCTTTTTCTTTCAGCCTTAAGTGTAATAAAACGCCCGTCGACCACATAACTATAGATATACTTGGACACATCAAACACAAGACATGTTTATTCAATTCACGCTTTTTATCGACGAACATGTAATACGAAACATAGGTGTGCGAGACGGATCTTCTGACCAACTCTACAGACGCAGCCTCTGATTAAACCGTGAAGGTGCATCTAACAAAAACTAATCTTCGTTGGTCATTAAATTCGTCTCTTGGCAGAGGCCGTCAAATTGAATGATTGCATTCTGGGATTGGGTCATATGAACAGAGGTGATACTTCGGATACGGAGGAGTAGATTACATGGTAATCTTTTCATCAGTTGGCAAGCATTCGTAGACGCGAATGCTTAGTGAAGCGAAAACAGCACGGCTCGTCGATTACAAGCAGCATCAAATGAAATATTTCTATTCTAAGCTGTCGAGCCTTATAATAAATGTCTCGATTCTTATACTGCTGACTCTCAGATCAGTTTGTCTTCTTTGATCGGTTGGATATATATATATATATATATATATATATATATATATATATATATATATATATATAATCAAATATGAAATTAAAGTAAACTTTTAGAAGATAGAACCTATAGTGAAATGGTTTAAGCCAAATATACGATATATAGCAATTATAAATATAGATAAAAGAAGAGTGATAAACATGTACGAATGTCCAGATTTATTTTAAACTTCAATTGTTCAATGTAAGGTATATTCTATAAAACTCCTCTGATGATGAGATTTTGATCTTTGACAAACCTAGGCTTAAGGAAAAAATAATTAAAATAAGTTTATTACAGAATATACCTTGCATTGAACGATTGAACTTTGAAATCAATCTTGGCATTCGTACATGTTTATGACTCTTCTTTCATCTATCTTCATATATATATATATATATATATATATATATATACATGTACATTTAAATAAATTTCTAGTCGTACAAAATGTTATGAGAGCAAGGAATATAGGCGTTTGTGATATTTTTTTGTTGAATGAAATTGAAAAGTGTAACAGCGAGAGGAAATATACATGAATATAGTGAGCCAGCTTTCGTCTACACTCATCAGAGTAAATACGTCGAAATAATTCATGCATTACGACTAAAAACTTAAAATAGTAGAATAAAGACCAATGTCAAGTTTAGGAAAAGAAGTGGGGACGGTAACAAGTGGATAATATTGAGTTCTAGAAGTCACTCCTTTTGTTTACAAAGGGAGGGTTGAAATGGCTTAATATATAGTGCTTCCAGGACTTTAAGGTGAAATAACGAATGTGATCTAATTATGATATAAAAGTTGTCACTAGTGTAAGTCGACACATATTCGGTGCTATTTATAAGATGGTCAGCAATAACTAACCCGGATATATTGACTAAATTATTTCAATTATTTTGTGGGCCTTGGTGTATATCCGGGGGATATGTTTTTCTTATTCTGGATTAAAACCTTTACACTGTTCTTCTGACGTATACGGAATCACACCGGCATATAAATTGTTAAATAATATTACGGCTATGTTGGGGTGTGAGAACATCCTTGTGAACGGATTTTAACAAAGAGCGAGCAGAAAAAAAACAATTCTAGATTCCTGATAACAACGACGCACAGCTGCAAAAAGGTGGTTAGCCAATTTTATGCTAATATTACCCAACCAAGTTCTCCGGACATTTTTGAGGGCCAAAGTGGGAGATCTTGGTAACGATATTAGAATTAACAACATCAAGAGGGAAACACATTTTGACAGGCACCTTTTTGATAAATGTAATCTCCGAATGAATCAGGAATTCAGAGCAAATCTTTAAGGCACGATGAACAAAACATTTAATCAGATTTATTTTTCTTTGTGTGGAACAAAAAGAGCCCCAGTAACACTATAAACTAGTAAATGTAGGTTTGTGATAAACAGATGAAAAAACAATAAATCAGATTTATGCACTAGTACATCAAGGAAAGGAAGAGTGGAAGTGTGTTCCCGCTCACAGGTGAACTGTAAGGCTAGGTGTAATTGATTGAGTGCATTAAGGAATAATATTAAATCTGACTCATTGTTAAACACACAAAATGTATTGTCAACGTATCGAAAGTAAGTTTACCACACCTAGGCCGTAAGATCGGACATTTACTAGTTGAGCTCCCCCTCAAACTATCCAGGAGAACAGGATGCAGTAACGGAATTATTTGATCAACCAAAGAAAAAGGAGAGAAGGTGAGCGTTAGTACAGGATCAGAAAAAACCCGGAAAAAGCCCTGGTTCAAATGAAGTAAATGGACAGGAATATAAAATGTCAAGAGACGCAGGGCGAGATAAAGACGTTGAAATTGCGCATGTCGACGTGCCGTTGAGTACTTCTTACAGGTCAGAGTAAGTTTTTCTGACACCCAACTATTGTCTCGTAAGACATTATGTCGGGTTATGCTGAGAGGATATGTTTAAGATTGTAGGATTATGGACTTCGGTTTGACGAAGGAGAGCTACACGGAATCTGGCCTTGGCCTCCTTGGTTAGGTTTCGATGACGCCGATTCATCTCTGGCCAAAGTGATGATACAAAGTGCTCTCTTGAATTCGCCTACCGATGCCTGATACGGTGATGGAGAGACACTGAGTCACGCCTCCTATAATTGCCGCGTCATTGTGATGCTGATTAGGTTTACGCTACTGAACGTAACGTCTTTCGACCTCCAACCGATTGATGTGTGTAGCTATTGGGCTCTGACAACTGATAAGGAAAAACGCTTTGCGATTTTGAGCTTACTAGCCATTGCGAAAAACGTAATATGGTAATCATACATGAAAACATGCTAAGAAGGTGAGACCCTCACCTCTCTCAGGCCTCATTCGAGTTTCAAATATTGCCTGAAGATTTGCAGTAGGGCCGAGAAGGTGAAATATTTTGCAGCAGAATTTGATTAAACATAGGCGAGAGTGGTTCGAATTTTAAGAGTGACAGGAGGTGACATCGAGTGGTGTTCAGACGTACTTTAGGTAAATAATTTTAGTTTATATAAACGACCATTGAAAATAACCTATTTTAATCGTGTTTAAGTTACGCCTTGTCGTTATTTCAGTTCATAAATTAGGTAGTGTATGAATGCTATCATTAGGCTCTAATTTGTTCGTCTTATCTACCTGTTTTGTCGCGTGTTATTTTAAAATATCCCCATTAGGTTACAAATGACTTGATTTGCCAGAGATGCAGGTAACACATCAGAATTTTCGAGGGATCTGTAAATTTACTAAAGCGTCTGCTCACGTCTAACGTTTTTCAACAGTGAAATCTGTTTATCTGCCACACCATTTAAGTAGATAAGTCTAATACTAAACGTTGCTTTTTCATCATTGTACATATTACACTCTGTATATAAAAGTGCACCCCTCACTTCCTACCCGTTATTGTGTATATATATAATGTATATATGTGTTTTAAATAGTATATCTATTTTACACTATTGTTTTTTGTGTGAATGTTAGGTATACCTGTAATGTTGGGGAATGGACGTATATGTGAATATGAATAGGTAAGTAATTTCAAATTAGAAGTAATTAGGTAAAGTAACATTCGATCATCTTTTTGCCATGCATGCTCCCTGATTATGCCTCGTTTCACATAGTATATAAATATATATATATATATATATATATATATATATATATATATATATATATATATATATATATATATATATATATGAATAATACTTGAGAACCCCACTAGTCTATACTGGCAGTCAAGACAGACGTACACCTACTCTTGTTCTCTGTTGTGTTATATTTTTTACATAAGCTTATTTTAATAATCTCCGACTACGTTTTTTCCCACCCCTATGCAGGTTCATTATATATATATATATATATATATATATATATATATATATATATAAAGTATGTATATACGTAAATATATATATATATACATATATATATATATATATATATATATATATATATAAACATAACTATATATATATATATATACCTACATATATATATATATATACATATATATATATATATGTTTATGTATGCAGACATGTATATATATATATATATATATATATATATATATATATGTATACCTATGTAGATAGATATATATATATGTATATATATATATATATATATATATATATATATGTATATATATGTATACATATTTGAATATATACATATATATATACGTATATGTATATGTGCATATATATACATATATGAATATGTATATATATATATATATATATATATGTATATTTATATATAACTACTTATGAAAATTAAAAAGTATCATGATACTCTCTCTCTCTCCCTCTCTCTCTCTCTCTCTATATATATATATATATATATATATATAAATATATACACTATTTTTCATGAAATTTCATTTTTTTTCAATGTTATATATGTCAGATTCACGTCATCTCATGAAACTAATTTTTAAATTCAGCATATAAATGTGTCGACAACAATCCAACATATTTGTAAAATGGTCCCGTGCATATTTTCTTGGTGTTACATTTTCAGAGCTAATTTTACAGAACAAAGAATAAACACAAAAATCATGAAACACTAGTACATAAAAACCTAAAATTACTGTCAGTACTCATTATTAATACGACATATATATATATATATATATATATATATATATATATATATATATATATATATATATATATATATATATATATATATATATAGTGTCAGGTTGTATATGAAAATTAATCAAATAAAGTGCTAGATTATACATATAAGAGAGCTAATGTAATTTATTTAGATACTGTATATTACATATTTAAGCAATTAACCGCGGTTTCATCAAAACGGCAGATTTTCACAAAAGATGTCTAAGTCTCCCCTTTTGGAAACTGCGGTGCATTGCTGAAGTATGTTATATACAGTATCAAACTAAATCATATATATATATATATATATATATATATATATATATATATATACATATATATATATATATATATATATATATATATATATATATTGAACATAAACATACATATATAATGTATATATTGAAAACTAGCAGCAACAAATTGAATGCTCGATATAGGAGATATGGTATTAATATTAACAGCTTAAATAAGAGAATACAAGTTCTTGAAATACAAAATCTATTACATATTCAGTTGTTCAAAACATGGAAAAATCCATTCATTGTTTCGAACAAATGAAGGTGTAATAACATCCGGTATTTTTACAACTTTTATTTTTTTCCCTTTATTTGTGTGTGTCTTTCTTTCTGTTGGTCCTGATATCTCTGTCTCTCGTTCTCCCCTCTCTCTTTCTGTCTGTATGTCTATCTCTCTCTCTCTCACTCTCTCTTTCTCTTTATATGTATATATATATATAGATATATCCATATATGTTCTTATATATATATATATATATATATATATATATATATATATATATATATATATATATATATATATATAACATATAAAGGATCAAGTCATTACATTTTGCGTTCTTAAACTTCGAAACAACAAGTCTAACTTAGCATACAATCGTTTAGAAAACATTTTGGAAATACTCTATTTCATTTATACTTTTAAAAATAATTTTACAAAGATTTTCCAAAAGAGTTTTCATTAGCGCCTGCATCGACCGTTATACAGAAAAGACCCCTAAAAAACACTTAAACAACAAGGAAAAACATGAGCAAAATGTCGGAGAACCAGAGAATGATAGGGCCAAAGGGCAAACAGAGAGACAGACTACAAAGCTCTCCAATCTTCCTCCACGAAAATGTATGTAAAAAGTTATTAGAGATTTAATTTAAAATAAATTATAGAAGAGTACATTAAAATTAAAAAAATAAGAATAATAAACTATGTCTAAAAAAGTATAATAGTAGAAGTTGAGATAAAAAATGAGATACTCACAATAATATATGAAAATATAAAGGGAATGTAAGTATATTAAGAGATAAATTAAACAATAAATAGCATCGGTAGAATAATGACAAAAATAAGAGTATGATAAATATAGGAATACAGATAAAAATAATGAAACCAAAAAAAGAATAGATAAAATAAAAGTAAGAGTAAGAACAAAAATAAAATATAGAATATAAATGAAAATAAAAATAAAGATAAATAAATAAAAGCAAAATAAGAAAATATATATATAAAAGAAGGAAAAATGATGTATAAACAAGAAATATATATATACATATATATATATATAAATATAGCAAAAAATATATATATATAAAAGAAAAAATAATAACAATTAAAAATAAAGAAAATGAAAAATAAAGAAAAATAAAAACATGATGAAATAAAATTAATGAAAATGAGGTGAAAATGTAAGATTTATGAATAACAGATAATAATAAAAAATAAAAAATTCAATTTAGCTAATGACTGGGCACTATACGTATAACTGCAATTATCTCTACATTTGGAACGAAAGGGGAATTAACCCTCAAACTGAATGATTTGCCAGAAAATAAGCGAATATGAGCTCGCTAGGAATTCTGTAGGCTTCATTAATATCCAAAACAGTTCCCCAATCAACTCGACTGGCACCGCAACGGTGGATTTCACAAAAGAATACTACTTGGGGTAGGAAGGGGGTTCAACATGACTAATGTAAATGGAGTTCGTTTGCCACCATTTCATCTGGTAAAGTAGTAAGAATCAGAGTCAGAGTGACCTTTGGAGATAAATGCCTATTTTAAAAAAAAAGACCCGGTTTTATAGTCGCCGAGGATAGAAAAATGACATATTGTTGCCATTACCTTTGTGTGCATGAGTACCGTTTGTGAATACACTTAACTCACCCGGGGTTTAAATAGAAATGTTATTAAGTGATAGCTATATCACTTCTCTTGTAAATGAGTAGAATATTAAACAATGCTAATTGTTTGCTGGTAAAGTGACGATGCACAAATAAAACATTACTATTTCCGTACATACAGAAAACAAGACAACTACTTTAAAAATTCTATATATAGATATCCATGTCGCCTTATCTATGGATTACATAACGATGTGTGTCAAATAAATTTGGACCAACTATCTTATACAATGCATATTGTGTTACTGCATGACATAACTGCCATGAATTTCATATACACTTATGAAAATAAAGAAAAGCAAGACAAATCTTCAAATAGCTTCAAACCAAACATAAAACAAGTATTTATTACAATCCATTTACTTTTAAACAACCTTGAAATGAATTCCGTTGAGCTCAAAAATCATTTTTTTAAAATGCAGTTCATGAAAACTAATCATGCGTAAGAATACTCATTGTGTTTCTGAAAAGACAAAGTTCAAGGTTAAATATAAAGATACACGAGCATACGCTTGCTAAAACAACATGAAATAAAAACTGTATCGTTTGTATGTACTGGGAGAAGCAGAGACAGGTAAGTATATTATCTCTTACATTATATATATATATATATATATATATATATATATATCAATCAAAGTGTTATAAAGTTTTTGTAACAGACTTTGGTTACGGATCACAGTTTTTATATTATTCTCATATCACCACTCGTGAACGAAAGATGAAATGTATTAAAAAGAAAGTCATAGTAGTGTAAACAACTCTATTCTTATCTATCGCTCACAAGTACAATAAGATCATAATCTCAGAAATGTTAAAGGCGGATTCTTGGCAAGGAAAACAATGTAATATATATATATATATATATATATATATATATATATATATATATATATATATGTATAAGGAAATAGAGAACTAAAAGCGTACTTTAAGAAAAAGCAAACCTATTCTGAACAATATACAGATCAATATACTACTAGAGCAGATAGATAGATAGAAGGATGAAAAGGAATTAGAAAAGCAACGAAGGCAGAGCTTTTTTCAATTCAGTTGCTCAAAGGAAGGTGTATTCCGCAAAAAGCAATTTATTTTTTAAAAAATGTTTCCTTAAGTCAGACTTTTCAAACATCAAAATATTATCATCAGAAAAAAATTGCAGGGATAGATTGTAAGAATATCCGTTGTCGAAAAGTCCAGCGGAGAAAGTGGGTTGTGGGTATGCCGTTAGATGGTACGAGAAATAACTTGTGAGGGTTCAAAGAGAACCTCCAAAAACCACCATGTTCAAGTGCGGTCAGAATATAATCCAGAGGGTAAATAGTCCAATAAAGGGGTCGTTCGTGGATGGAACGGGGCTCAGTGATTCGTGAGGTGGGAAATATTAGACATATATAAAAAAGTCTTCCCCGGTTGAAATTCATAAAATAGTTTGAAATTGACGAAGAGACAGCTAATTAATATTTAAAAGTTAAGCCAAGTTCCCAAAAGCCTGTTGATAAACAGGACCGTCCGGAGAATGGCAAATGTTCATATAAAATCAGCAGGCAAGCCACTAATGTGTGGGAGGGGGTGCGAGGGTAGAGGAGGGTGCTGGTGAAATTAGTAAATGCGATGTAAACTTAGATTGTAGGTGGGATGGGTAGGCCGCTTATAAATAAAAGTAGACGCTAGTATGAATTAGGGTTCAACTAGAAAGGGAGTTTGGGACAGAGATACAAGTCGATAACGGCGAAAGAATTAAGATTACCAGATTAAGATTGTCGGGAGAATGTTTGCAGGGGTAGGGGCAGGTTGTTTGTTCAGATGAAATTATTTATAATTAAGTAAAATTGCTTTGAAGGATAGAGATAGAAATTAATTTTAGGCGGCAAGGAACATTAGAGATTAATAGAAAAAGTTCATAATTAAGGGAATAGTCGATAAAATTAGTATCCAGAAGTAAATATTCGAATAAGCAAATGCTGATTTGACGTTGAGTATTGAATGGGTGTGATATTCCTCACAGTGCTTACAGATTTGGGTAAAAGTAAAATATGCTGTTTCGGGATGCTAATGGTTTCTGGATGTAGGACTATTAGATATTTGAATCAAAATTAATTCCAAAACAAGAAATATGGAAGTTTATCATGTATATTATAAAGTATGTAAGGGGTGGCACCTTTGTTAAAATAGTGAAAATAATTTAGAGGTAAAATGGGATGGCAGTTAAAAGTGAATATCATGTGGGTTAAGAGATGTGGATTGAGGGTGGGGTTGGGATTCAACAGGATCAGAGAGTAGTGACCAAGGCTAGAAGTGATCGAGGGGGTGGAATCGAGCCTATTAAGAGAATGGAATAAATAGTATTTAGACATTTAACAGGGAACTATAATTAGAGTGCGAAAAGAATGGGGTGAGAGGGTCGAGATCGAAATGGGCAAAGGATTCAAGGTAGATAAGACAAACCATCAAGTAAATAAGAGGGCTGAGGTACGTTATCATGTTGAAAGGGATTAAAATGTTTGGATATATCGATGAGTATTAAAAGAAAATTGTAAAGGAAACTCAAGGAAAAAAAAGTTGATATATAAAAGTTATACGATTAAGGAGGTTGAGTACAATAGTTAAGGGAGTACTTGGAGAGAGGTACAAAGGTTAAGGGGATTGCTAAGTTAAGAGAATTTATAGGTTATTTTTTGGTTAAGAGAAAAGTTAAAGGAATTAGGGAGATTAATGCAAAAAAGGGTATCAGAACTATCAGAGAACATGTCCGAGGTGTAGGGAAGGCAGTTCATCAACTTGAAGAGGGGCGTCGGGGGATTAGTGTGGTTGCTATATTTAAATTTACGTTTATGTCTGCAACTAGAGAGAAGTTCATTCTTAGAGTTAATAATATTTTTAGATATATTTTTAAAGGGTTTAATATGGTTTGAGATCTGGGTTTTGAGGGGGAAAGCGCTCGCCCCAACGTAGGTGTGTATCTTAAAATGTGATGCCATAGTTGTATTAAAATTGCCTGTGGTATTAGAGGAGATTTGAGTTTAGAAGTTCAGTTTATGTGAGAGAGTTTTGTTGGAGCGGTTATGGGGGGAAATGTCTGTTAGTCCAAGGGGACTATCTATTATTGGAAGTGTTTGGTTAGAGATATGGCTGTATATGTGGCGATCTTGGAGGATTGGAGTTGTGGAGAGATGTGGGATCCGGATGGAGTATGGGAACTGTGATTGTTTACAGTGTTGGTGAAACGGGGGAATTGTTTCACTGTACATGCGTATATTACGTCATTCTGCACACAATCGTTATTTAAGAGACAATAACTGGGTTTACGGCAGTTACAACTAGTGATGGGGTGCGGTAGGTGGTTGTTGTTGGATATGCTTGATCTTCCTATTGTTAAAACGTATGATAGTTTGTTCAATATTGGACATTGTAGAATCAGATATTTAAAAATAATTTGTATAAGGAATAGTGCTATATCTGTTGGGGTGCTTAAAAGATCTGCCTAAAATTTGGAAAAATTCCTTTAGTGTATTGGTTGTGACATTACAGATGACAGGTGGATTGAAGTAAAAGTTGTTCTTTCTTCAAAGTTTCTTCCTTGCCTATGTGTCTGTTTGTCTGCCAGGTTATCAATATTGTTAATTCCTATGAGCTTATATGCGTGTGTTTTCATTTTCTTGGGTACAGATACGTTAAACATTTTAATCCTGTGTAGTGTCATGTTGTGTTTAATAATGCCTAGAGTGTTTTTTATAAGCTGAGTAAGGGGATTGCCATTATATTTAATTTCGTGATTATAGCCTGAGTATAGCAAAGTATTATTGTGGAAGCTAAAGTTCTGTTCGAAGATAGATTTATTCGCAGATAGGTTAGAGATTATGTTAGATATTGAATGGACTATTTTGATGTATGATGGATTTATGGTGGTTAGATAAACTATGTACGTAGAAGAGGGTTAAGTTAGTTTTATAGTAGGGGCTGAAGGTTTCCGAGTTAAGTTATGGTGTAAAGGCAAGACAGTTGGATATTCTCGTCTCAGGTTCTACAGAAATGGACAAACGAAAGCTTTTGAAACAGTTATGCAGGTGCTTGATAGTGTTGCCTCGATCTCTCACCTGATACAAATAGGGCGTCGTCATTGTACAACCAACCCTGCAAGTGCCCGGAATTAAACCACAATTATCTCATCAGATACAAGCCTACCAAGTCAGTTACATGGGCAGAGTCCTAAGACCCTATAGTAATATCAAAATTATTGGGGGTGTCTTTCCTAGTCAAGGGCTTGCTGTAAAATTCTAGTAAGGATCTTCTGGCTAATATTATTAGTTTAATCTCTAGGTCTGTAATGTCAAAGTTATTTTTAGCGAAGAGTAATGCTTTGTTAAGTAAAATAGGGGAAATGGACTGATAGTAATTATAAATGTCGAAGGTTATGAAGTCCAAATTAGGTTTGGACTTATCCTTGAAGTTAAAGAACCAAGTGGTAACTTCATCTGAGGATTGGCAAAGTGTATAAGGGTTGTTTACTTTTAAGGTGAGGATAATTCTATCAAAAATCTTCTTACTTATGATGCCTAGGTCGGATGTAGAGGGTCAGATTAGTCTAATGGAAGGGTTTTCCTGGAAATTACTGTTATTGCTTTCGAGGTGTGGCGACGGTTAAGATTCCAGTGTAGTTAAGGATATTCGAAGATGTTAGTAGGGAGTTTGCCTCATTGTTTATACTAGTTAGGGTATCGTATGATGTGCTTTTGTAAGAGTTATTGAATTCCTTGTGGATTAAAGATTTGTATTGACTATATTTGGGTTTGTAAACATTCTAAGTTTTATCTGACGGGACAATTATATATGGGTGTTTTCTCATATTTTTGGTGAATTTGTTTATTTTTTTGAAGTTGGGTGTGGGTGTTTATTGTATTTTTAAAATTTAATACGTCTAATGAGGTCAAATAGGTCGTTTTCGAAATTGTTGTTGTGCTCATTTTATTTGTGGATAGATGATGTTTTAAGACAGTACCTGGAGGCAGTTACAATTTCCAATTTCTTTAGTTCCTTAGAAGAGTTCATTGGTAGTGTAAATTCAGAATGTGTAGGGAGTGAGGAGGTGCTGGTTTCAGTTTGGTGGATGGAAGGTTTGTAGTTCAAATCGTAGTGGAATGCTTTACATCTTACGTTGGTGATGGATTTTTTCACAGATTTGATGAGCTTGCAAATATAGGCTCTATTTGAGGGGATGTGTATGTTTTATTTGCTGAAAGCAGGAGCCGTTCCTTGTTGAACATATCACAAATAGGAAGAAAAAAGCTCAAATAGGAAGGAGCTTAATACAAAGTAGACAACTAAAAGCGAAATTTTAAGAAACGGTAGAACCTATTTTGTAAAGAATAGTGCTATGTGTGTGTGGGTGCTTAAACCACCTTACTAAATAATATAGATAATTAACTTCCATATTTCTTGTTTTGGAATTCATTGTGATTCAAATATCTACTTTTCCTACACCCCAAAAACATTAGCATCCCGGAACAGCATATTTTACTTCGACTTAAATCTTTACCTACTGTCGGGAATATAATCCCATTCAATACTCAACGTCAAATCACCATTTCCTTATTCGAATATTTACTTCCCGATTCTAATTGTATCGAATATTCCCTTAAATATGCACTTCTTATTTTCTTTATTTTCCTTGCGGCCTAACATCTATTGTTATCTCTATCCTTCAAATAAGTTTTATTTCATCTGAACGAATATACCGCCCCTACCCCCCCCCCTGCACACATTCTTCCGACACACTCTGGTAATCTTAATCCTCTCGCACTTATCGACTTGCCTCTC
>OY744521.1:159880860-159905860 GCA_963556195.1 Sepiola atlantica | reverse complement strand
TCCGTAGAATTCTTCTGAGAGTGTTACTTACAGAAACAGGGCGACCAACTCGCAGATATCTACATTATCGTATTCGTCATAGCTTCATCAAATGGGACCTCAGGGGTCGATTATTTTACCAAGGCTTTGCCTTGATAGAATAGAAAGGGTTGTATTTCGTACATAATTATGTATTCTTCTAACTTGCTATTATCTGAGTAAAAAGATCTACGATTTAATGTTTTATTTAGTGATTATTTTGTAATGAAAGTGTATATGTTAACTATATCAAGTTGTGTTAATTTACATCGATGTTCTTCTGGTATTTTATTAAACCATTATAGCATATAATAAAAAGGTTTCACCAGAGCTTGAGGTTAGTTTTAGTTTTTATTGTATTCACTATTTTCTTATGATTGTCTTACCAAATTCACTGTTGCTTTATTCATGAGTCTGCAATTAAGTTTGTTTCAAAATAATCTTCCTGAACATTTAAAGTGACACACGTCTTCTGCTCGCCGACTGGTTAGCTCGGAACTCAATGCTAATGTATTGGCTAATTCAATGGCTCCCTTGTTAATAGCTCTGTACAATCTTTATTTACTAAGTTGTATTAGTCAATGATAGAATCTCTGGTTCAGATTTTTTTCTCTTCTTTTGGTCATACGATATATATTTTTCTGGTTTTGTCAGAGATGACTAGTACCTCTTAATTTCTTTTTATTCGTTTTATTTCAGTGGTTAATGTTTTCTGGAAAGGGTGCATAGTTGGTTGCTGTGGGTTATAATATTTTTGCTAGAATATTCAGCTTGTACTTCTCAATCTTCCAGGGGTGTGTTACATGTTGGTAAAGTGTAACTGAATATTCTTCTGTGATGTTGGTATCCTAATCGAGCATGCAGTAACATACCATGACTGGGCTATCAGAAAAAGAAATATTCTGAATTAGACTAAAAGAAAATACCTATTACATTGCTATACAGGCAGAGAAAAAATATATAAACAATAGACGAAAAAATAAACCAAAATTAATACAAGCTGCAATTAAAGCCGCTGGATTGTACGCATAAGAGATCATTGAGGAGATAACAAACTGTGTTATTATGGTGCAATGGGGTTCTTTTTAAATAGTTTTTATTTGTAGGGGTACACATTCCAGAAGATGAATTTTTTTAAAGATAGCTTTTGCAAACAACTTAATTTTTATTGCGGAGATTGTTTTTTTTTCTGAAAGTGTCCACGGAGAGGACGGCATTTGACTAAATTAGCTTTAGAGGATTTAGACCCCATCCTCTTTTTCATTATATGCATTAAACAACATTTTCAACCTGGTGTTTAGATGTTTCTTCACTCGTATTCTTATTTTATCTTAATTTCATATTGTTCCCGTATTCAACATTTAAAATTTCTGATTTTCTTTATTATTTTATATATTTTCAGATGTATATATATTATCATATGAATCATATGTAGTAGTGTTTAAGTTTATTTTTCATCATTTTTATTTACCAATCTTTTAATCAAAATTTGAAAATTTGATTTTTTATGTGTTATTACGTTCAATATCGTAAATAAATTTATTTAATTACTAATTTCAAATATTTTATTTTTTTAATATTCTTTATTATAAGATAGTTATTATTCTTTTTAACATTAATATAATTTACGATGTTTTTCTTTTATTAATACCCGAGGGTTCTCCAAGAAAGTGAATCAATTAAACTATGCAATATATATTCTCGTTTTAAACTAGATATAAGTTTAAAACGAGAATATATGTTGTATTTGTGTTTATTATTACAAAGTAATTGTTTCGTGAATTATCGTGGATAATTGTTCCCTTCTTTTTTTTTCAAGTCAGAAGGATGTATGTTTATTAGTTTTACGCTTCTTATTTTTTTATTTTTAATATTAGTTATTAGTGTTTGTTCTCTGGAACTTATCAATATTTTTTCCCGTTTGATGTTTAGATTTTAAATTTTGAATCTAATTGACGCAGGAAATGAGAGGAGATTGGTAAGAGACTAAACGCTCTAAAGTAAATAAAAATAAGTGAAGAGTTAGGAAACATTAGAGTAAATAGAATTTACGAATCATAGATCGTGGAAAAATTCGCACAGTGTACAGGATGTAATTTACCAGAGAGACACACATAAACAGAGGCTGTAAAAAGTCCAGCATGAGAAGATAACTAGAGGTTTCTTTAGTTAGGATTTGAAACCGATCGTACAGATGTTGTATTATGCTTCTGCAATTTCATATACATATAACTATTACACCCTTATTTTTGGAGTTGTTCTTTATAATCGAGCACTCTGCTGCGGATCTCTCACACTAACCTTACAGACGTGCATATATACAGGGTGGGCAAAAATAAGGGTCCTATTTTTAAAAATTCATAACTTTTTTATTTATTGATTTTTTTTTTTTTTTTAGAATAAGTAAAGGACCCCTTCCGAAGCAAGCATGAGCCGTATTAGCCCTAAGGAACGTACCCTCATTTAGAAAACATTATTTTTGCTTAAAAACTCAAAACAGTGTAAAAAACAATACTTTAGTTTTTGTAAGTTTTAAGAAGTGTTTTTCGGCTAAAATTTGTTTTGTTTATTTCAAAAAATCTCGGAAGTGTCAGTCTACACACACATACAGTTTGCTGAGTTTAACTTTTATTTTGTGGAAGTTATTCAAATTCAAGTTATTCAAATTTAAAGATAGGACCCTTCTTTTGGCCCACCCTGTATATATATATATATATATATATATATATATATATATATATATATATGTGTGTGCAGATATATACGCACACTTTACTTTATAAAGATAGATAACCACGTGGTAAGTACGTCGATCCGTCAAGATGTCGAAACCATTAAATGGAAAACGTAATGAAGCAAAGCAAATACAGGAATATACATCATAATATATAAGTCATATGTGAAGAGCTGAAATTTTCCATCTTATTTTATTGGATGCCTATTCATGACTGGAGATGCAGCACGGACAACCTGATTATATTCTCATAATCGGCATTCGCTTATCATATATTAATATTGTGTTTCTCGCTCTCTTTCTCTCTCTCTATCTATCTCTCATTTTTCTCTCTCTTTAGATATATAAATATCATATATACATAATATAAATATATATATATACATATATATATATATATATATATATATATACATATATACATACATATATATATATATATATATATATATATATATATATATATGTATATATATATACATTCCGCAAGCTTGTAGACGGCTCTGACGTGTTAGATACACATTAGAACATTATACAATAGTTTATATATTTACTGAAGTTATACGAATGTTTATATAAATAGATAGCTATTTTTAATTACATCCTGACACTTCGTGAATCATTGATAAAGTTGGTAGATTTTATATCACTCTGTACACTTATTATGTTTTTACATACATAAGTATTAGTTATTTCTTCATGCCATGCTCTCATTCAACTTTTCCCCCTATTTTTCCTCAGCATAAATCGCTTCTACACAAACTCATTGTTTCATTCACTTTTCTCCTCACTAACAAATCTCTCGTTGTAAGTCGTCAATATATTACTTCTTTTTTGTTGTCGTTGAGTATTCAATTTACTTTCTAAAGGTCATGTTATGATACTCTTATCTATGTTTGTATTCATTTTCAGTTTAACATATATATATAATTTCATTTTTATGATGCCCTAATGTTTTTTATCTTTGATTTCTATTTTTATTGTTGTCATTAAATAATCCGTCCCCGGGTAACGTATTTTTATTCGATAATTAATGTATCGTTTTCATAATAGTATTAGCGGCTCTCACACAAGCCAGTATCAATAATAGTTATCTTATAATTGGCACTTATTTAGCTGGAATCTGAATGATTAATCCTCATATTCTTCTCATCTAGTCAGTTGTGTAAGCTGTCTTTGTAAAACACAGTTCGATCACAACGACTTTTTTGGTGAACTGGCGATGCATTATTTTTAGTGAGTCGAGAGTTCAATATTTTAGTTTTCCATATATATTGCCAGACTTCACACATATAGTAAAAACTCTCTTGGGTCGGTATTATTTAGCATCACACATTTCATTTTTGTATAAGCAAAGAGATAGTTCATTCAACTTACTTCAGATGGGTCAGAGTTACCCAGGTAATTGAGTGGAAGTCGGAAATGACGTCACTGCCGTTCGACGCTCAGTCTGTTTCTTGAGATTGCCCATCAATAGAAGCGAACGTGAAAAAGGGCTGATACTCTGCCAGCCGGCAAGGGGGCAGAGGAAGAGGGTGCACGACATCCTAAAATGGCTTGAATATTGTGAATCAATCTCGAAGTAATCTACTTGTTTACTCTCCTTCTCTCTCTCGTACAAACTATTTCAATGTCTTTTGTTATCCTATCTTAAATAAAATCTTTTAAAACTATGTCTTGCGACCACGTGTTATCGTTGTAATGTCCCATATAGACTAGCCAGCATCGACCAAATACGTTGGAACACACCCGTAAAGGTAAGCAGTAATGCAACATTAGCGGTTAAGCTCAGGAATTTAAACACACGTGAGTATATGTTAGCAATCGCTGATGGTAACCAGTAATGTTTTCTTAGAGTCTTAATTACAACAAGATCCACCCGATTTCCAACACCTCTCACCCCTTTATTAAACTGTTGCAAATGATTTTGTGTCATCGTAACAACCATTTACCATTGATCAATCGCTTGCAACAGACGTTTGATTTTCACTTAGAATTAAGTGACAGTAAGCCTCCCCAAGCTTTCAGCAATCTCACCACTTTTCTATTTGAGGGCTGATTTTATTGCATTCTCTACTCGGAATATCCGCCTTAATTAACCTTTCAAGACGAGTGTGTGTGGTACCAGCTTGTGTCATCACATGTATGTGTATATGTGTATATTTCTTAGTGATACTGGGGTTAGAGCTAGGGTAGTAGCACATGGTATGTATGGGAGTACTATTATTATTAATATTATTATCATTTATTAACTAGCAGTTTTAACACGAAATATCACCAGTGCTAATTCAGAGGTAATAACAAATTTTGTTTCATAGAGTCTGAAAGAACTAATCTCTCCCCAAATGTATGATCATTTCCGTCTCGTTTGATAAACACTGCGATTGATTTTGCGTTATTTCAACAGTATTTACTCTTGCTGAACACGTTTTAGCTCATGATTAACGCATTAGACAAAGAAGATGAACACAGTCCTTTCTCCTGGACTTTACGCTGATAAATACATCTGTCTTTCCATAAAGCTTTATTGGCAACAATCCTCCCTAAAATGTTAGTATTCGCCTATGGTTGGTACTTTTCTTTTTTTGTCTTTCTATCTTTCTTGGTCATTCACGAGCAGTTTGTGCTGTAACATACACTGCATACACTCACGTGTGTGTGTTTACTTTTGGATCAGGTGATGTGTTTTCTATGCAGTGTCAATTCTATTATGATTATACGTCTGATCTATTCTATTTATATTCATATTTCAACATACCCTTTCTTATTCTGTAACATTTTACACCCGCGCAATATAAGCAAGCGAACTCGTACTACACAGATATGTAACTTTCTTAATTCAATTACATCTTTTCATCTTATCTAATTATGTATGTTGTCCTAGCTCCGCCTTACAGTCGATACACTATTTATCTATTTAGCAATATATCACAAATATTAATTGAGCTTCTACTTACATATCCATCAATCATAATTAAATTTACGTCTAGATAGTGATACATATGATACATGGAAAATTGCTATATAAATTAATTACTTTCGGAAATCTCTTTGTAATGGCGTATGTGTCTCCTTGTCTGGTTATCTCTCTACCTATATGCTTATCTCTTTACTATCAACGTATTCATTAAACAAACTTATTACCGTATACATATATATATACATATATATATATATATATATATATATATATATATATATATATATATATATATATTTATATATATATATGTGCATATACGGTTGTGTGAATGTGTGTGTAAAGATTGAGACATATAAATTAATCACCTACGTATATTGATTATTATGTATGTATACATGGATATCCGTTGTTCGATAAATATAATGCTCTTCCCCAGTTTCGAGTTGACTCTTGATCTGACGTATTTCCTCTGCTAATGTCTCTTTAATGTGATTCTGTTTCTCAAGGAAACCATTCAAAAACATAACCAGCAGAAATAAATGAAAAAAAACATAGACAAAACACATGACTGCAAATTAAATCTAGTGTTTCTGCTCATTTAGCTCAACTGGAATCTGGCTTCTATCAACTATATTTGCGTTTGGCGACAGTTCTTGTCCGCAAATATCAGTAAAATCAATAAAAAACAAGAACACGTGCGCACACGTAAAATAATTGAATATCATTTAATATCGTATATATATATATATATATATATATATATATATATATATATATATATATATATATATATACATATACATATGTATTAATTTAATTCAATTAAAACCACATGAAATATGATGAAGTACGGATTCACACTATTTCACAAAAAATCTGTTTTTATTCCCAGTATACAATTGTTTCGGCCTTTGACCAAGATATTTATAAAACATTCCTGTACCCAATGTATGTATTTCTTGAAGATGGACATCTCAAGTAATAAATGTCTATAATAAAGAAACATTTTACAAAGATCATGGTGGTGGGCCGAAACAAATGTACGCTTGTAATAAAACCAGATTTTTTTTAAATGCTGTGAATCCGTTTTTCTATATATTTGATGTGGTTTAAATGAAATCAAAATGCTGTATACCATAGCTCTAGCCTGATACTTCTCAAATATTACAATTGTTTTATGTGATGAAATTAATATTTTAAATATTTAAATTTTTAATAATGTATATATATATATATATATATATATATATATATATATATATATATATATATATATATCGAAAGAATAGTACAAGTAGACCTTGCGTTTAGTTTCGCCAGCCTCGTAACTCTCGCTTCCCTTATTTTCTTCTTTCGTCCTTATATTCCATGATCGATATTTCTGACAAAGGGGAGAGACTTGCTATTTTGCAATCCATCTCACACTCAACTTTGCCTTTTTTGACTTTGAAGTTGTGATTTATTTGCTCCTTATATCAAGTGTGTTATGCCTGTTTTAGAGTGATTTTATACCACACACACACACACACACACATATATATATATATATATATATATATATATATATATATATAGAGAGAGAGAGAGAGAGAGAGAGAGAGAGAGGGAGAGAGAGAGAGTGAGAGAAAGATAGATATATAGATAGATAGATAGATAGATAGATAGATAGATAAGCATGGATGAACATGTTATTATACTAGATATATAGAATACAGATAGCATGCATACAACACCGATATATAATACGCTACTTGCATGTGAGATATTCTCCTTAGTAATTAATCATCTGTTTATCACCAAGAATATCATCATGTTCAAAGAGTAATTAAAAAATCTACTTCTTTTATCTAAATGTCTTTAATTTTAACTGATCGATGAGTCGCATCAACTGTTGCCAACACTTCGACTAGATTATTGTTACAAAGAGCACTTAGTCTTCCCAAATTGTTACCGATTTGGTACTGGTCAGGCCTCATCTATTAAAAATAGAAGTCATGTATGTGTCTGTCTAAAGCCGGTGCAATACTATTTAAGACTAGTGTACTATTGTACTAAGATAGATGATCTTATGTAATATAGTCTGAAACAGTATTAGGGTTACTCTTTCACCCCCTATAATTTTTACGACTACTTTCTTATGAAGCGGGCCACAAAACTAAAAAAATAGAATATACTTCTGGAAAGCTAATTAATGTGGTACAAGCGAACAGGTGGCATAAATTCGCAGGAAGCAGAACAGAAACTTTTGAAAACATTGTTGATATATTTAAAACATCCAACATCATTTCATCAACACTTATCTAAATTATGTAAGAGACATTTACATTCTTTTAGAATAATTTGTAATCCACATTTATTTTTTTGGGAGTAGGATTGAAATCAGATTTTGATTAACGATTACAAGCTTCAATAACATAGGTTGTCTAAACCTCTGCCAATAGCACAATGCCCATGTGTAATCTAATCTGATTTACAGGTTGGTGTTATTTCTATGTTACCGATTTCTATATGTAATATCCTTCCACCCACCCATTAAATGCGAAAATGCACTCTTAGAAATCAGTTAAACACATATTGATTCACCAATACGGTAAACTAGAACGGGCTCAAGTTTCGACATGTTTGTTCACCATTTCATTAAACATATGGTGATATATATATACAATGATGTAAGATTTGTGATCGATTCATAGATTCTTATATCATCCAGTAGTATGAATGAAAGTAAATATTATGGTATTTGGTGGAAAATGACTTGGTTAGTCTTATATCCGCAGGAACGACGAGAACTAACAGTTAATTCTACTACCTACTTGTAGGTTATCAGGCATAGCAGGCCGTATTAAATATATATGAATTCATGTATTTGGAGTAAACTCCCAAACTATTTTATGATGTGTAATATTTCCACATTAAATGATTGTTATTTCTTCATATGCCTTATCATCTCTCTCTCTCCGCCTCTCGCTCTCTCTCTCTCTCTGTCTGTCTCTCTCTATATATATGTATATATATATATTAATATATATATGTATATATATATATATATATATATATATATATATATATATATATATATATATATATATGAAGAGAGAGAGAGAGGAAATAGTATAATGATAGATGGGGTGAAACAAGCAGATACATAAAAAGAAAGTCAGAGAACAAAAAAAAAAGTGTAATAATTTCTATAAGAAACAGGCATTTAAATCTCATTTATATTTTATTGCATTTTTACATCACATATTTATTTCTACTTATTGAGCAATGCTTGTTCACGGTAAATACGGCAGGTTCTGAATGCCGACATTCTTTATTGTTCGGCATTTGTTAAACTGTCTGATTTTCCTTAGTACATAAGTCAGCTGCTGCATTTAATTCGTCGCTATATATCTATATCATATCACTATGTCTATTGCAATCTACACTCGAACATTTCTCTCACTAATTTAGCCGTTCTCATCAGTGCCAACTTATTATGATGCCAATTCTAGTGTCTCTACACTTATTAGATTTAATAGTATTTTTCACATTCCATGTTCTCATCCGCTCTTTTTTTAAGCCAGATACTTTTGCTTATGTTATGCCTTCTTGAACTTTATTCTTTCATCCGCTCAGACAGCGAACTCATTAGTATTATTTGTTTAAAACTCAAAAGACCACTCGAGCATAAGAGTTAATTAATGTCAGG
Organism: Sepiola atlantica; assembly: GCA_963556195.1. Classification (NCBI taxonomy): domain Eukaryota; kingdom Metazoa; phylum Mollusca; class Cephalopoda; order Sepiida; family Sepiolidae; genus Sepiola; species Sepiola atlantica. The sequence goes on along the minus strand of OY744521.1, from coordinate 159,896,494 downwards.
TGGACGGTAACAGCACCGTGATGATCGGTTACGGTAGTGTAAGTTGTTAGAATGTCATTATTTTACGAGAGTTTATTTACATTGGACTTGAAAATGACAATGTTGTAGTCATTTGGAAAGCATCTGAGTGGTATTGTGTTGACCATACGGGTAGTTTTTAGAGATAACTTTTGCTCATGGAAGTTCTGTTTAGTTGTAGGTACATAGAGTGAGAAAGATATATTACTGACAGTGGTTGTAGGTAGAGGAGTTTTTGTTGTGATATCTTTACATGGGAGTATTTGAGTAGCTGCCATGAACATATCGATGCAGTAGAGAAAGTCTAGCAATGTATATGTGTGATAAGTAAGTAGTAAGGAGGGGTACAAGATTTCAAAATCGTTTTTTTTACTCTGTCAAGTCAGAACAAAATTACTTCTTAGGTGTGGCAACTGTACTCAACATATAAGTAGAGTATTACGTCAGTAGTGATATACCTTCAGAGCGGTAGAATGATCAGACAATTTTATCCAGCGAACTTGGCTACGGATCTGATGCAATACTTCAATTTAAAGTCAGGAGTGAAAGTCAGTTCTAGAAGCTATTCAAAGCAGGGATGCCTCCCCGAAATGCGAGCGATTTATTCCAATTGGAGTCAAATAGGGATCAGAGTGTTGTTGGTTAAAAGAGGACGCGTGGTATTGGACGCATTAGAAGTAATCCGACACCGTTTCCCCTATTGTACCACGTCCTCAAGGTCGGAAGTAGGAACATAATAAAGATCTTGGTAAGTGATGCTCTTCGAAGTGTAGCCATAGATAGTTGTATCGTCTGCATCAATGTAGATAAATAATCTCACTATCTTATTTGGGAGATCATTGATGAAGATTAAGGAGAGGGTTGGGTCTAGAATGGATCGTTGACGCACGCCAGCGTTGATATTATGGGCTTCGGACTTCTGCCCATCAAGAACTACTTTTATCGACCTATCAGAGTCAACGGATAAGATGGTTGACAAGACATTTCCAGATATTGCATAGCAAGAAATCTTGTGAAGGAGACAATTGTGTCAAGGCTTGCCAAAGACAATCCATATGTCAAGAGCTATTGCTCTAGAAACGAAGTCTCTGTCAATAGATCCACTAAAACTGTGTAATATTACTGTCAACACATAAGCTGTTGATCTCGGAGGACATTAACCATATTGCTTGTTTCTGACGATGTTATTTTATACTAAGGTGGTTGACAACTTCTCGATTTTGCACAGATTCAAGCAAGTTACTCATAACGCACAGGAGAGTAATTGTTCTGTACTTATATCCAGAAAACCGATCTCCAGTATTTTAAAATACTGCTCAGACTGATGAAAGTTCACACGTAGTGGGAAGCATTTCTTAATTCAGCAACGTTAAATCAGATTTGTAAACATAGGAGCTATTTCCGGTTGCACTATAATTGAGATGTTGTCAGGGTAAGTTGCTTCGCTTGACTAAAGGATATTGATAAGTTTGGCCTAATCCCAGACAGATATATGAATGTCGTTCAAGGTATCGTCAGTTTGGAGAGGGAATTCAAGAATTAGGCGGCTCTGATCGCAAAATGTTAAGTTTGATATAAAGTTCTTAGTCAAAAGTTTGGATTTGTCGGATTCTGACGAAAATGAGCTCAGTACCATTGATGATGGGAAGCATAGAAGTCACGCATCTGTTCAGGACCCTGTTCAATATTCGCGAACACTCGACAGAACAATGCCTCTGCTCAGTTACTCAAGACTTAACGAATTGTACATATGACTACTTCACGTTTTCGGTAACGTTTTGCAGTGGTTACTGGCAGTCTTAAAGGCGGATATGTTCACAGAACGTAAATTTCCTGTAAAGCAATTTAAATATTGTTTTCTGTGTGGCATGGTAGTGCCACTTATTTAAATGTACAACAGCTGGCCGTGTTGTTTTATTGGAATGTCTTGGAGGTTATAAATCTCTCAAACACAATGGTTAACTAATCACAAATGTCAGATGTGATAAGGAAACCACCCTTTACAAATATGGAGTGCAGGAGTATTTTTGATATGTACGGTCGAAAGCTGTCCTAATCACCTACCGAGTATCGATACACTGTGCGATAGACAGGGAGATCAGAGGTCTTGTTGCACGTTGGATTGATTTTAATTGCGACAACTAAGTAATCAGAATATCCTATAGAGACATAAAGTTTGGTGAGCACATTTTAAGGCGACTTCTCAGAATAAAATCAACGAAACTTGCAAATTAACTGTTAGCCGTGGGTACGCGAGTGGGCTTGCCAACAATATGTGTTAGATCATAGATAAATGAGAAATGATTACAAGACCTTCCTTCATCATATACCTTGTTTGAGTGAACTTACCATTAAACATGATGAACATTGAAATATCCACAGACATGGATGTTCGAAGAGGCATACCCAGATAGTATATGATCAATTCTCTTAGATCTACTAACACCGTCATTATGGGAACAATAGAGGGTAAATATGTATGCGGTGATGTAAGTCAGTTCTTCTGGGAAGCTCATATATGGAAATTGAAGGTCTTCTGCCACATAGAAATCCATCTTTAATGAAGTAAGATATGGTATTCCATGACGATCTTGATGATCGGGTTTGGAGATCATTTTCTAATACCTTAAATCGTGAAATCATTTACATTGACAGACTAGACAAAGTAAGATTTGCACAGGAACTACAGGTCGGCTTTGGACTCCCGCAATGGGATTTCAATATTTGGAGTGTTGGGACATAAATACCTGATGTTGGATAAGGGTATCTGGTAGTTGGGATCTACGTTTGAAGTAGGGGTTCTGGGTTTAGGTGTATGTTGTTGATTTTGACTTGTCATGCTGAGGTTGCAAAATTTGTGGAAGAAGTAAGGAGGTTTGTTGAGAGCAGGTCAGAGAGAGTATGAGCACAGAGGAGGAATGATGTTTAGAAACCATTGAAGAAAGAACACTTGGAGCAGTACCATTTCATATGGCATCGAGAGACTCTACCGGAAACTACTTCATGATTCAACTACTATTCACCAAATGGAAATACAGCAGCACCGGTGTGTTATATCTGCTGATATAACAGCGATCGTTTGTATTTACTAAAATGTTCGGGTTCTTGACTATCAGGCGGGCCATGTCAGCTAAGTGAAACATTTACTTCAAGCCCCCTTATTAGTAACATGTCAATAAGAAAGAGAAAGAGAACGAGAATTACTCAAGTCATCTCAATCTGATCCTAGCACAAAACTACTGATCATTTGTCAGAAATATCGCTTATGGAAAGTGAGCACTAAGGACAAAATAGGAAATGCGAATGTTACGGGGATGCCGAAAATGCATCTACAATGCGCTTTCTACTCATCATCAAACATCTATTCATTTTCTGCTGTGTTACTGCTTTTTGACTATTTTAACGTCCGATATACTAACCTGACTTAGTATTAAAGCTTGCTGTTCCACTACCACGCATATTCTACGTATTTCACAAGCCCCGATGTGTGCCTATACTATTCGCCTAAATGTTAGAAATGCTGTTAACAGGTCTCAGTGCATTAATACTCGACAACATAATGTATGTTAGCTATGTCCTTTAGGCAAGTATGCTGCAGTAAGTTTGACACGTTACAATTTCATATTTATGTTTATGAAGTATACATTGTTTTTTAAGTTAGAGTACAAGAGGCACACAAGTTTGTCCCACGCGATATAGATATACTCACGTGTTTTCCCACCCCCACACGAGATTAGAGTGCCCAGAATGCTATTTCAGTGAAACTATATTGCACCCTCCGTTCACTCGGTAAGGTCAATTATTTGAACCATAATCCGTCAACAACTCTCTCCACCAAAGTTGTGCTCATGTACCACATTATTATATAGTCTATACACATTCTGCTGTTTGTAAAATATTTTCAGGCTTCTTTTAACTTTTTAACAACATTTTATTTAATATGCTTTCATATCTGTATTGTTTGTAACATGATGATTGTGATAATACTATTATTATTATTATTATACAGATATTAGAAACTGCTTTTGTTATATTATGGATAGGGGCCCGATAATTTTAGATACGATAACATCAACAACTGTGGATTATAGATGGGGTAAAATGAAGGCTATGAGTGCGGGTCAAGATGACATGCAGCGAAGGGGACCGTTATGAGTCAATCATGTTTTTGAAAGATCATAACAAAATTACAAATTCGCCGCCCCACAATGAGTATCGCGTTAGAAAAGGTCAAACGTGGTACGATTGTGAATGCCGTATCTGATTGGTCGACCCGAGGAAATGTTTATTACGTAATTTGTTTGTTTATCAAAAACGAGAGTTTTTGAAACAGTACGTTTTGAGAACTGAGGTCGTTGAGATCATTATGTAGCTGCTCGTCTTGAGAGCAATAGGACCCATGAGAACATGGGCTAAGAGTTATGAGCTGGACCTCGAATGAGATGCTAAAGAAATTTCCGTGTATCGTCGCAACCCACAGCGAGAGGTATGAATGATAATCGAGCAAACGAATGATTAAACCCCTTAAAAAAAACAAGACGTACAATAAAATAATCGAATCTCTCTCTGATGAAAAACTGTCTCCGCGTTGTCTCCTGCCTGTCTGTAAGGTTTATCCACAGATCAAAGACCACCAGCATCGCTCACGGCCAGATACACAACGAAACTGCCGGCACAGATGACGAAAGAAAAATGTAAGGTAACTTTCTTGTGGATAATGTTTTCGGGTCCTATTCTGTTAAGCTGAAAGAACTAAAACAGAAAGAAAACGCGCACAATGCTTATATTAAAAAATATTATCACAACAAAATTCACAACGATTACTTAAGAAGCCATAAATAACTATATTAAAAAAGAATTCAAAAGTAGCAGTTGATACCCTTAATTAAAATTATCAAATATTTTTATCTACACGATAATTACCAAATAAAACAAAAATGACAGTTATAACTTTATAATTATAATTCTATTCCCATTATTGAATTTAACCCCCTGCCCCCCCCGCCCTGGCTGTAATTGAGGTCACGATGGCCCAGACACGAGAGAACATCCCACGCAACTTTTTTAAACATGACTTGTTGGGGTATCCCCCTCTCCCCCCTCCCTTCTCATGTCCCCATTATAGGCAGAGCTCCATCTCCGTCCCCCTCCCTCTAATGCATTTTCAATTTCCGGTTGAGGTTGAATTTAAAATCTTTGCCATTTGATTCCATTGTCGCTTGAAGAGTTGACGTTCATTGGGAGCGTTAATGAAACAGCATATATTTTGTCGCAATTAATGGAATAAAAAAATCACCAACAAAAAAATATATTTTGCTCTGAATTTTCATTGAACACTCTCATAAACCCGGTTTCAACTTCTTCGGATTTATACCCCCTGGATAGTTATAACAAGTTAATTATATATATATATATATATATATATATATATATATATATATATATATATATATATATATATATATATATATATGAACTGAATATCACTATGCGGTTTTGTATGTCTAGATCTAGATAACTTTCCCCTGCCAAACTTTCCGGATATCCTAGCCCTAAGTGAAACAAATCTTCAATTCTTAATATTTTTCACAATTGAACATGACCGACTACCTACCAATCTACCGTAAAAACTATGGGAAACATATGCCAGAGATACGAGTTGATGTTCAGAACACTCTCCCCGTTGACTAGAGCACATATGTTTGAATCAGATGACTAATACACATGTGCTTTAGATTGACTTTACATCACATCGTTAGTTATTTATTTTTCTTATACGGTTCCCCTGCGATTCATGACAGTACCCTGCTAAAATATGTCACTGAAAGCACAGATAGAGCACCCCTACTTTACTCGAATGCATATATACATGTATTTGGGGATTTTAATGCACACCACTGTGACTGGTTGCGATTCTCTAGCATTACTGACGCAGTCAGCAACTCTATGTATGCTTTCTCCTTAGGTAACTCCTTCTTTCAGACTGTCGAATTCCTGACATGCATCCCCGATCGAGTAAACAAGCAAACCTCACTTCTAGACATTTTCTTGACCCCAATGCTTGAGGCTTATGTGGCGAAAGCATATAGTCCACACGGGAATGCTGATCACATTTTGCTAATGATTCTTATCACCTTAAAATGTCGTCCAATAGCTGGTAGACCGTTGCTCAAAATAACGAGATACTGCGAGCAGGCTGATTTATAGTCAATCAGAAATCACATCAGCGACGCCCCATGGAGGGAAACCATTCTCACTCCCTGTTGACCAGTGTGAAAATAAATAAACTGCATTGATCAAAGCAGGCATTGAAGCCTATTTCTGCACGCGGATATTCTTTAGCAAGCCCCACTCTCCCCAATTGCTCACCTCGGAATGTGCAGAAGCTGCAAGCATTCCGTCAATTCGGACGCCATAAGTCAGTTACTAATAGACATACATTTATAGAGTCATTAAATAATTGTAAGGTCGTGATAGATGAAGCAAAGGGAACGTATACAGACTTAACAAAAAAACGCATTCAGTCACAGAAACTAAATACGCGCGATTTCTGGAAAATCTACAATTATGTAGTCAATCAACACTTTCCTCACAATCTAATATCAATGATGTTGTTTGCACGGCAACTTAAAGGGCGGAACTATTTGCCCAGCGTTTCGCTTCAACCTCAACTTTAGACTCAGTAAACCACCCCTCCTTAATTTCAAATTGCGGACCGAAGCCTCACTTGATAAACTAGTCATCACCCTATCGATGGTCAGAGACATCATAAGAAACCTTGACACGTCTAAAGCTTGTGGGCCTTATCTTATACCAGTAATAGTAATAAATAAATGATCTACTGAGCTGGTCTCTGTCCTCTCCAAACTCTACAATACATGCTTAGCTAAATCTTGCTTTTTCGATAGCTGGAAAATTGCCTCTGTGGTACCAGTCTACAACAATTATTTAAATAGAACCGATCCTAAGAACTACCGCTTAATCAGTCTACTTTCGATCTTTGCTAAAATATTTGAATCCTTAATCAATCTAGCGATACTCCGACACTTAGTTGATTCTAAACTTCTTTCACACTGCCAGTATGGGTTTAGACAAGCACGATTTACTGCAAACACCCAACAGTCATCTCCGAACGCATGTATCATACACTCGACAAAGGAGGTGAAGCTAGGGTGATAGCGGTAGATATATCCAAAGCAATATAGAAGGTATGGGCTAAGGGGTTCTCCTGAAAATACGCTCATACCGTATTACTTTGCAATTGCTTAATATAATTAGCTGCTACCTCCTCCAAAATCAAGATCCAGGTTGTCATCGATGGCCGTTAATCTAAGCAATATGACATAAATGCTGGTGATCCCTTACGGAGTTATCATTGGAGCGTTATTGCTCCTGATCTTCATAAACAATTACCTTGATGAAATTGAGTATGAGATTGGTATATTTGCTGACAACACCACGGTTTATTATCGTATTGTGGGCAAAACGGACGCGATCATATACGAGACAATGGCTGAATCCTTAGAAAATATTGGGGGCAGAAATGGTTGATAACTTTTAATTTCGCAAAGAAAAAGCTCCTTTCCTTCAATAATTCAAAGCACCTCTCCAACCACCGATTGTCATGGCAAATAACACCCTACTTTAGAGTTCAACATTCACACTCCTCTACCTAACTTTCACGGGTAACATGAATTGCTACAAACACATTGAAGACATTGCCAAGGCTGTAGCAAAGTAGGTGTCTCTTTCTACCGTGGTAGTAAACTCCTCACACCTGATATTATCCTGTATTTCTACAAAGCCACCATCTGCCTATGCATGGAGTAGTGTTGCCGGTGCATCATCCACTAGTCTCTAAATCCTTGACAAAGAGTCGCCAACTTAATAGGTCCTTTACTGTCAATCAAGCGCCAGTCTTTGTCCCATCGCAACAATGGAGCATCCTTGTGATTGTTTTACAAATACTTCAATGGATTGTGCTCTGATAAACTGGCTACTTTGGTGCTTCCCTTACAGAAGATTCACTAGACCAACTCGACAATAAGATAAATCTTATCTATTAACTGTAGGGGTCCCCATATGCCGGAGAGTGTTCTACTTCAGAAGCTTCTGTTCTGATGCTTCTGGCTGATCGAACTCCCTCCCTGCTCCATGTTTCATCTACAGTACAGACATGCAGAGGTTTACAACTAATGTAAACAGATGTCTCGCTAAACTGCTCCCAACTTTGGATGACCCCCAGAATCCACACACCAATTCTCAGTTACCCTTTACTTCTACAGTAGCGAGCTGCCTTGTTTGGGGTATATATGTTAAAAAATAGATCTCAAGCAGCTGTATTACACATAATGAACGTTTTTCACTTACGAAATAACAGCTAATACAGTCATTTATTGATATATATGTACATATTTATGCACTCACACACACACACACACACACACACACACACACACACATATATATATATATATATATATATATATATATTTATATATATATACCAACACAGATGTATATTTAGAAATAAAAATATAAACACTCGCGTATCTAAGCATATAGACATGTAAATATTCTTATAAGTTATAATTAGTTTTCACATGTTTATTGAGTGTATTATTTATCAGTTAATTGCATTAGTTTAGCCAGATACCCTACGTGTACATATTGTAGTCTACATTCAATGATGATAATTCATGTATGAATTTAAAAAAGCATCAAAGCAGATCAATTTTTTAAAATATGAGTAAAAAAAACAGAACCTGTCAATTTCCAAAACTAGTACGTCTGCTCAAGCATCAGATCATTCTATCGTCGGAAATACAAAAGATTTTGCATCTCTCAGAATGTTCTTGATTTGTATTTTGTGTTCATTATTCGATGTTTAAATATATACTTTTTATTATTTTTTCTTTTTCCTCTTTTCCTCTTTTTGTACTCCTCCTTCGTATAAGTCGTAATTATAATTATTATTGCTACTAGTTGCATTTCTTATTAGTGAATAATCGCTTGCTGGCAAACACAACTGGGGTTATTGTTGTCTAGAACATCATAAGTGTATTTGGATTACGAGCACTCTTTAACTGCTAATTAAATTGTGTTTCACGCAACCGACTACCATTGACTTTTAATCGTAATATATCTCATCGGGATGCCAGTATTTTTCGTTCATTTCACGTAGATGTCACGATGCTGCTATGCTCTCCGGTTTGTTCATCCTCGCATGTTTAGCAAACGCACAACCAAATCAAGTGTGGTGTCCAGAACACTATCTGGAAAATGATTCGTCCCGTGAACACCTTCGTTTTTCACGCGTTATCCGTGTCAGATCTAGTGTCTGGATCCCGTCAATGGGTTGAGTGTAGAATCCTGTTGGCTTGTACACGCTCACATAATTAAATCTTGCTACAGAACTATTCATTTAGGACGCCCCCTTTAACGACTGTCCTTAATTATTTGTGGGCGATAACAAGCTACTTCGTTTGGGGTGAATCAAAGTAAATTTAAAGATATAGTATTCATCTGCCACCAAAAATGTTTTTTCTGGTGCTACAGTAACCCAATACTTTATCTCCAGTGATGATTTGGAAGGCAGTTCGCCCATTAAAGAGCTGCACTCTAGTTAGCACGTCGGCGTTGCAGAAATCTTAGTGATTAGTGTGACAGTAGTTTTTTTCTCGTTGTTGCAGTTTTCGTTTTTAACTTGGTAGTTTTTTATCTGCTCATGTGTGTAGTGTTACTGCACCGACGAGTCACTAGCGATGACTCAGTAAGAATGTATTTTGACCGCCAATAAACCTTGTTACTTATCCTATACTTCTCTCCGTCTTACTACTTACTTAACCCAGCCGATAACATTAACATGTGCATTCTCGTTTTGTTAAGAGAAGAAATATGAAATGATTCCCTTTTCTCCTCATGAAGGGGTGTACCACGTGTATGAGAACAATTGACATTTGGGATTTAATAATAGTGTTGACGTTTTAATTTCTCATTTACATAATAACTTATATCTCGGTGTTACAAAATACACCGTCGATGTTCCTCTAATCCATCCGGCATGGAGCATGGGACCGGTGTCCTATACACTTCCTCTCTCCTTCGCAGTTCAAAAACAAGACAATTATTTCACTAAGTTGCGTGTCACGACAAGTTCATACTTTCCTACCGCGACATCATTTACTGATACATCTGATCTAATACTAATGTTAATTATAATGAAAACACCATCTGTATTTAATTAGGTTACACAATGTCTCTTCTTTACAACATACTAACAAACTCACAACAAAATAACAGATGGCGTTACTAATAATTGCTTTGTGATCATGTTTTCACACGAGTAATTATCAGTGATCGCTTACAACAAGGAATATTATCTGGAGTCTGAGTGATAACATGTATTCGAATATTTCCAATACTCTTTTTTTAATTCGATAATTCTCGCAACACCTGTTCACAATTGTTTACTTGATAAAAATGATAACCGTTTGATTTAATTGCAGTTTGACTGCTAATAGACTTCCCCAATATACTTCCCTTGGATCAAGTGTTATCCGAAACTTTCTAGTGGAGCTATATATTTTTTCAATCTCTCTGAATATTCGTTATCATTTTCAGGTGCACCAATTGATGCTCGCGTTTTATTTAGGGGGCGTACTAATGTGATATTTTCTTATGAATCCTAGTGTTGCAGTTCGTTCGGATTTGTGTAATGTTCATCTAATATGCCTTGTCCGATTTATGCAGTTGTATTCTATGTCGGTTTATCTGAGATTTGATGGCGTTATATTGTATTCTGAGTAAGTTTACTGACCCCAATACTTTTCTTAATAGGTTAGCCAAGTAAGCAATGCCATTATTTGTATCATGTTCGTCTTTGCGTTGATTTCTTAATACACTCTATGAACTGCTGGGACGGTCAACTCTAATATTTGCAGTGTGTTTCCCATTCCTTTTGACTATTATTACATTTGGACTTTTTGCTTGAATGAGTTTACTATTTACTCACTATGAGTTTTCACACGTGCGATTGTCAGTTATTTTTAACTGACAATAACACGTGTGATTGTCAGTTATTTTTAACTGACAATAACACGTGTGATTGTCAGTTATTTTTAACTGACAATAACACGTGTGATTGTCAGTTATTTTTAACTGACAATAACATGTTATTTTTACCTGAGACAACACGCAGAAAACTTATCCTCAGATTTCCAAGATTTCACTTCATTCAATAAATGTTACAAATAACTTTGTTTTATCATTAATTTCTCAGTTATAACGACCGATGGATTTCTCTGAAATTTGAGTGGCAATAAGCCCTCTCCACTCAATACTCCATTATTACGCCATGTTTGGTGGAGGAATCCATAGCACTTTCCTTAATGATTAACTATTCCTGACAATTTGATGTAGTGCCAATTAAGTATTTTTGTACTCCCTAGGAGTTCTAACAAAGGTCATGATCAGTGATTTCTCACCAACAACAACCGGTGGTATTCCTGAAGTGAGAAACAAAAAGTCCCTTGAGATGTCCAATATTCTCCACCTCTTTTCCATAGCTACCTTACACACCATTGCAGTATCGCACCATCAGTTTACCATTGATTTCTCGCTGGTAAATACCCTTTGTATTCTCTGGGATCTGGGTGGCAATAAGCCTCCCAAATTCCTATCTCTCTCCGCACTTACAGTGGAGGTCTGGTTTGTGATGTCTCTCCTCGGTCTTCTAATCATTCTTGACCCTTTGCAAATATTTTGTTTTGCATCATCCTCGGCTGGCCCATTTTAAAAATGTATTCATTTATTTATTAATTTTTCTATTTTATTTTTCTATTTTTAGGGGTAGCGGCTGGGAGAGCTTATGGTGTTTCTTGCAAGTTCTGTTCATTTGTTCATTTTTGGGTGGTGTCAGCTAAGGTCCATTTAATTTATTTGGGAGTGGGGGCCAAATGAAGTAATGATTCTAGCATTTTTGTGTTTCTTGGTCTGGTGTTCTTTCTGTTGTTTTCTTTTATTCTTGTTGTAGATTCCATGCAACCTTTCCTGACTTATGCGTGGTGATTTCCGCATTCGAATGTTTTTCCGAAGATTGTAGCTTTTTTGATCATTGCCGCCATTCGTATTGTTCCTTGTGCTCCTATGATTATTGGAATTATACTGGCTTTTTTTATGCTCCATATTCCCGTCAGTTCTTGTGGTTAGGTCTGTGTATTTGCAACGTTTCTCCGTCTCTTTGATCTTCACTCTGTTACGAAGTCTACGATTTTGCAAAGTTTTTCGTTCTTATTGATTATTATAACTACCGGTCTCCTCGCATGTTTGTCTGTTTGTATATCCATATACCGTATGGTTTCGTATTTTTCGTTTTCCAGTACTTTTTCTTGTTTTGGTGTACCATTTGCCTGCGTATTCGAAATTCAATAGTTTTCACAATTCCCCGTGTACTGCTTTCCCTACACAGTCATGTCTGCTCTTTTATTCTTTTGGGGCAAGTTTTCTAAATTACCTTATTATATGATTTACTGTTTCGTCTCTTTGTTCACACAGTCAGCATTTTTTGTTTTTCTGCGTGTAATCTATTTTAACTTCAATGCAGTTTGTCTTAATTGCATCATGTGCAGCCGTACGAGATAACAATCCGTTTCTCTGTCAAAGTGTCATTTTCTTAGGCAAGCCCAGCTATTTTCGTTTGTTGTTTTTCTTGTCAAACTTATGAAGCGTCCATGTAGTTGATTTTCTTCAGACATTTCTTTTTTGTTGTCCGTTTGTTGAATAGTTTCACTGTTTCCCGAGTAGCTCGTTGGCACGGTATCTCTTCCTGTGGTGATTAGCCTTTTCGTGTTCTGAGTTATGCATTCCTCCAGCTCTTTTTTCAGTCTACCACACCATATTCTATACTTACCAGTACTCTATCCTCTTCGTTTGTTTTCATGTATAGTATGTCTGTATCGTTTTTTGGGTGTAGTGCATGGTAATTAATTCTCTAGTCCTCTGGTCAAAGTGCCTGAGTTCTTTTTTAGTCCAGTCTATGAATCGTCCAGATTATCTTATTAGTACTACTGCACAAGTGTATATTCCTTTTACTAGATTCCTGATATATAATTTCGTTTCTAGGAGTTATTTTGTCCTTCGTAAAAAATATTTTCCAATCTTCTCTTTAATTTCTGCAGATGTGATGGTGTCTGCTTCTAGAAATCACAAATATTTGTAACTATCCTGTTCGCCTAGCGCCCTTATTTCTTCTTGGTTAAGGAGTTCCATGCCCTCTGTTGTCTGAAATTGCCCTCTTTTTATTTCTAGTGCACACTTTTGCATTCCGAATTCCATTTGGATGTCCCTACTGCCAATCCTGGTCGTATTTATCAGCTTTTCCAGATGATGATGATGATGATGATGATGATGATGATGATGATGATGATGATGATCATCATCATCATCATCATCATCATCATCATCATCATCATCATCATCATCATCGTCATCATCGCCATCATCATCATCATCATCATCATCATCATCATCATCATCATCATCATCATCATTATCATAATATTTTCACTAGAAGTGTCCACGCGAGAAATTATTGATTACTCACTAGACATAAAAAATGATGTCAAGTCTCCACAGATTTCAACATTTTACTTATTTTCTAATAGTCGTTGTGAGTCATTTTGTGTTATCGTAAAAACAGTTCGCCATTGATTTCCGCTGGCAACGATTGGTGGTTACAATAATTTTATTGTCAGTAAGACTCCAGTATCATTCGCACCCTTCAATTATTGTTGGTGTTCTCCTTCCTCGGTCTTTCTGTACTTCTTGAACCGCTATGCCTTTTTTGTGGTGTACTAACAGAAGATGGTTTCACCAGTTATGTATGTTCATATAAGTTCTCGTGTGATGTTTTTATACCTTTTTGGTTTCATTTAAATTTACCTATGCCTGTTAAGTGGTCGGCTGTTCCCGCATTCGAGGATTTTCCTTGAGATTTGTTTCTATTTGAGCAGTGCCGTGCGTTTTATGATTTTAATATTACTATTTATTACAGCTTTTATCCGTATGTTTATTAAGTTTTTTTCGATACTTATATTATAGTAATTACTACCATTTACTTTGTAGCATTTTCTATGAGCAAACTATAATAATACATTTACTATGTATTTACTTGTGGATCTCTTCGTTTTTTTGCGGAACAATGGTGATCCCTTTTTGCTTATGTAGCATTTCTTTTTCAGTCAGATAAGGACAGATGTATAACTCATCAAGTAAGTTCGTAATTCTTATTTCTGTCGATTTAAACCAAAAAACTAAAATAGGTTAGCAACAAAAAATCATATATATTCCTCGCGTGTTCATTAAAGACGAGCTTCATTATACATGTGTCTGTCTCCTCGATTCTGAGACGATTCGGTTGGATTTTTTTCTTCTTCTTAACTACTTCTATATTTTCTCACTTGGCCTGGATGTGTGTGTCTGTTTATCATTCCATGCCTCCAACAATGTTTTGTATTTCTTGTTTCAACCACAATATCATGTTGTGCTTGTACCATTTTATTGGCAATCAGACGTTTATATATTACCCAGTGAACCATATTTCCTACACTGTATTCACAGGGTTAGTGTGTGTTGCCTAATTTGTAGCATCGACTTGCGCATTTATGTCTTCGTCGATTTCTCCGAAAAGTATTCAATTACTGTTTACCTGAATCTTGTCCATTTCGAGTTTATATAGTTTGTTTTAAGCGCTTTATACTGACACAGTTTTGTACAAGTGTTTTCCGGTATCTCTTCATTCGCCAGTTTAATAAATCGTCCATGCAGCTGCTTTTCTTCCCATTTTTATTTTCGAGATTTCTAGTTTCGTTTCTTGGTGTATTGTTAATTTTGGCATAATCGTTTTCTGCGTGTATTAGGTTTCCTATGTTTTGGCCCATGTATTATTCTAGTGTTTCTTTGTCTTCACACAGTCATGCTATTCTCATACGTTCTTATCTTCCCCTGATTTTAAAGTAGTGTTGGTTAATATCATCGTGCGGTTGTAGTACATTACTTTTCTAGCCTGCGGGTCAACGTTACTGTTTTTCCCTTGTCTACCTTATAAATCTTAGATATTATCTAAGCAAATGTAATGTACAGGTATGTATATATTTTATTGTGTTTCCATAATATACATTTGTTTAAAATAATGTTTTTGTTCTCGGACATTTCTCTTAATCCTCATTTTTGTTGATGATGTCCATTTTCAGAAGTCCTACATATTTAAAGATACCATGTTCACCACTTGACCTCATCTCTTGGTTAGATAGTCCTATGTACTCTCTAGATTCCGTTTAATTATTTCTCTACTTGTGTGTTTGTGCTCATACGACCGGGTCGTCTATGTATGATAAAAGTGTATCCTTTCTTCTCTGTCTGTGAACTTTTAGCCGACATTTCATTTATTCAATATTTTGTTGAGAAGCATCATAGCAATGAACACCAGTGGTGGTGATTAAGATCTCAATGAACATTATCTTGAGTGTTTACTCCACCTGTCAAAACCAGTAACAATGTTTCCATTGCGTTACTATACAATGGATAATTTTGTCGAATATCTTTAAGCTTACAATCA
>OY744521.1:159830860-159878360 GCA_963556195.1 Sepiola atlantica | reverse complement strand
AAAATAAATACAACATCGTTTGGCAGTTATTCTCCAGTTTTCTTTCATTTTTTATTTTTTATTTCGAAGCCAATAATTTTATAAGATTTCATGTCATGAAAAGAAACAGATTTACTGGAAGGTGATATAATTTGCATAGAGAAAAAATAGAAGATATTGAGATTTCTGTAGATGGCGCCCTTTTCCAAACCAAGAAGCCTGCGGTTATCACGCAACATACTAACGTGGTTTGATGAGATAACATCTTCCCAATATTGAAGAAACCTGGTCGTGTCTAATTTACTGGAGGGTAATCTTATGCACCCTAGGCCATGATAGTAATATTTCAACTTTATGCTTCAGAAGAAAAATTCAATTTGGATACACCTTGTGAATATACATTCGAAACCTTTCATTCCCGCCAGTAAACTATCAGCGATTGTATTTAATCAACGAACTAATTGTTTATTTTTTAATTAACTAAATATGCGACTATTGATAGTGATATATTAGACTATATTCTAAGATTTCTATCAGTTACATGATGTTAGAAAGCTTTAGTAAAGAGACGGTAGCTTGCTTAGTAGATATTATTGGGTGTAAAAATATATTATGCTAACCCTGCAACTATCTTTCGTATATGAATAAGTTTGTTTTGCTGGCGTATATTTCGAAAATAAATTGGTTGACTGGGTCACCAACGAGCGGTTATGAGCGCCGACCAGTTTGGGGTATCCTGTCGAATTGTTCGACTGATGTAAGCATGGGGGTTTCACCTCCCCGAAGCATATTAACCAGTTTTAAGACATTTGAAGACGATACTGCACGTCTGATTTCTATAGGAATAGTATGTAGATAAGCTTGTATTTTTACGTGTAATTGTATTCAAAACAAGGTGCAGCTAGAGGTGGCGACAATTGTGAGGGACTGACTTCGGCTATCGATCGATAGTAACCGCTTGAACGACAACCACAACATCGCCTGAATAGCTAATATGTGATTTACGCCGGAATTATATAATGTTAACACATGAATGAAATTCCTCTGCCAGTCGGTGTGATCTAGGCCAACCGTACACTGGTCAGTGATGTTATATCAAATAAATAAAAGCAACGGATAGAGTGTGTAAACAGGAAATTCTATTTACTTAATTGATGTAATCCTAGAAACTACTATCAGTACACGTAAAGAATTAAGCTGGGTGTAACTTCAAATAAGGGATGACCACCGATTTCTCACCATTAAAATTTGGCAAACGGATGCAATTTCATCTCATTCTGATCGGTACTTATATTTCACCATTAGATTGCACCTTGACAAGTACTTCCAACTAAGGTCCGAATGGAAGAAAAATAAACAATTATTTTGGTTTTTCATATAACGTCTTTATAATGGTTGTATCCGTTGGAGTAGTTCTCTGTGTTTTAAATTCAAATATTGGTTGGCGAACGACGAATCATTGGCATGCTAATAGTTAACAAAGATAGGTCGTTCATTTTAAATCATTGGTAAAAATGTGTGTTTACTTGTTGAAAAATATGACACAATACTATTAAACTCTAATAATATTTATTTATTCAGTAATGTATGAGATAAACGTAAAAAATAAATAATCCTGCATTGATAAATGATTGTCTTTTTATATATATATATATATATATATATATATATTTATATATATATATATATATATATATATATATATATATATATATATATATATATACATATATATATATAATAACGAAGATATTCTTTTATAAAATATTTAGAAAACCTTGCACAACGCAGATTATTTGTTTTTAAAAATAAATTATTTATTCATCTTAAAAACATTTTTTTTTTTATAAACTTAAGTACTTTCGGTAAATCTACCATCTTCAGAAGAATATTTCTTCTTTTTCTTTTTTTTCTTTTTTCCTCTTGGTTGAGACATTCTCGTGGTCAAGTTGAAAATCCGTCTAGGTGTTTTGACGAAGAAAGAAAAATGTTGATGTGGCTGTGTGTCACGTGGTCGACGTGGAAGAGTATATTGAAAAGTCACACAATTTGAAGCGTTGGGTGGGTGGCAATAATAACGAAGATATTCTTTTATAAAATATTTAGAAAACCTTGCACAACGCAGATTATTTGTTTTTAAAAATAAATTATTTATTCATCTTAAAAACATTTTTTTTTTTTATAAACTTAAGTACTTTCGGTAAATCTACCATCTTCAGAAGAATATTTCTTCTTTTTCTTTTTTTTCTTTTTTCCTCTTGGTTGAGACATTCTCGTGGTCAAGTTGAAAATCCGTCTAGGTGTTTTGACGAAGAAAGAAAAATGTTGATGTGGCTGTGTGTCACGTGGTCGGCGTGGAAGAGTATATTGAAAAGTCACACAATTTGAAGCGTTGGGTGGGTGGCAATAATAACGAAGATATTCTTTTATAAAATATTTAGAAAACCTTGCACAACGCAGATTATTTGTTTTTAAAAATAAATTATTTATTCATCTTAAAAACATTTTTTTTTTTTTTTATAAACTTAAGTATTTCGGTAAATCTACCATCTTCAGAAGAATATTTCTTCTTTTTCTTTTTTCCTCTTGGTTGAGACATTCTCGTGGTCAAGTTGAAAATCCGTCTAGGTGTTTTGACGAAGAAAGAAAAATGTTGATGTGGCTGTGTGTCACGTGGTCGGCGTGGAAGAGTATATTGAAAAGTCACACAATTTGAAGCGTTGGGTGGGTGGCAATAATAACGAAGATATTCTTTTATAAAATATTTAGAAAACCTTGCACAACGCAGATTATTTGTTTTTAAAAATAAATTATTTATTCATCTTAAAAACATTTTTTTTTTTTTATAAACTTAAGTACTTTCGGTAAATCTACCATCTTCAGAAGAATATTTCTTCTTTTTCTTTTTTTTCTTTTTTCCTCTTGGTTGAGACATTCTCGTGGTCAAGTTGAAAATCCGTCTAGGTGTTTTGACGAAGAAAGAAAAATGTTGATGTGGCTGTGTGTCACGTGGTCGGCGTGGAAGAGTATATTGAAAAGTCACACAATTTGAAGCTTCTGAAGATGGTAGATTTACCGAAAGTACTTAAGTTTATAAAAAAAAAATGTTTTTAAGATGAATAAATAATTTATTTTTAAAAACAAATAATCTGCATTGTGCAAGGTTTTCTAAATATTTTATAAAAGAATATCTTCGTTATTATTGCCACCCACCCAACGCTTCAAATTGTGTGACTTTTCAATATATATATATATATTTATATATATATATATATATATATATATATATATATATATATATATATATATATATATAACCACATATATATACATATATATATATATTTATATATATATATATTTATATATATACACACACATATATATATATATACATATACCGTCGGTCATAATTGTTCTGTCATATTAAAATCCTAGATAAAACTATTAAACTACATTTGGATTTGGGCTCGGACGTTTCAATAATAAATCTTCATAAATGGAAGAGGTTTTATAGACCCACCCTGTTACGAACAAACAGGATAGCCGGTATAGTTACTGGTGAAAGTATTACATTTGAGGGTGAGATAATTACTAATGTGACCCTCATGCGAAATACAAAAAGTTTAAAATGCTCGTGTAAAAATGAAATAAAAACCTATTTTGCACTGATTGGATGCAAGCGTTCAATTCATATAAGTCATCAATAAATAAATGTTGCCGAAATATAGATAGTCGGAGAACGGAATTAGAAAAAGTAAAATTGGAATTGAACAAATCTTTTCCTGAAGATTTTTTTCTAGTGGCCTTTACCGATGCACAAAGATAGCGGCCAGATTTCACTGAACAAAAATGTTCAGCCCGTATTTAAGCAATTTTTGTGTCGGTAGACAACATTAATGAGGAATTGGACCGACTAGTGACGACCGGTATCTAATCTTAAGTGGAATACATTCAGTGGGCAGCATTCACAATATATGTGAAAACGAAATTAAACGAGATACGCGTGTGTAAATTATTTTACAAGATATAATGCAGCACTAAAATATCATCATAACCAACTGCATATTTCGGAGAAAATTTTCTCAAAATAAAATGGAGGCAGTTTTTTTCGAAAATAGATCTGAGTGAAGCGTACTTCCAAATATTCGTAGAAGAACAGAGTTCTAAGCCGTTGTGTATAAATACAAAACGCAGTTTATAAAAGTTCGAAAGGCTAGGTTTCGGGGTCAAAGTTGCTCTCGTATTTTTTCCGCAAGTGATGGATACCATGTTGGCCGATCTTGATTTTGCTATTGCACACCTTTATGACATTCTAATCAACAATGGAGACATAGAATAAGACTGGAAACATGTCAACCAAGTGTTGTCGCGAATCCAGAACAATGGGTATGAGGTTGAAGAGGAACAAATGCTATTTTGTTAGAAAAAATCAAGTATCTGACAAGGACGGCAGAAGGCCGGACCCAGAACGGGATAACACAATTGAGAACATACCAGCACCAGAAAAGCTCACAACACTACAGATCTTTCTGGGATTTTCAAATTACTACCAGGCTTTTATCCGAAAAATGCATAACCTACGTGTTTCACCGAATGAACTATCGAAAAAGAATAAGGTTTGGGAGTGGACGCCTGAATGCCAGGTGGCATTCGACAAAACTGTTGAAATACTGACATCGGATTCATTCTTTGCGCATTACATAGACATAATAGTAGCTAGCGGCGCTTGTCCATAGGGATTATAAGCATGTATTTTTCATGTAATGCCGGATGAAACGGAGATTCTTCATGTATCCAGGACCCTGCTTTCGGCGGAGAAGCCGTACTACCAAATTTAGAAGGATGAGTTAAGTATATTGTTTGCTGTAACTTAGTTTCACCGCTATATACACGGTAGATTGTTACCATCACAGACAGACCATAAACCGCTAATCACAATTTTTGGTTGACAAAATACCTGCCGGTGTATACGGCGAATAGATTACAGAAGTAGGGAAACAATTTGTTTAACTATAATTTCAAAATAAAGTATTTACTATGAACAAATATATATATGACACATATGGATTGTCTAGACTGCTACCAAGACAGAGAGAGCCACTAAAAAAACCGTGATCGCTTCCCTGCAAATCGAAGGAGATATAAAAGCTATATTGTGCAACACAGTAAGAGAGCTCGCGGTGAATCTACATTAAATTAAAAAGTAAGCATCTAATGATGAATTCGTTATCAGTACGAACGCGAAAAGGGTTGATAAGGACCTACAGTTCGTAGACAGCTTTGTATTATGCGACGATGCACTCATGTACAACAAGAGAGTTATCATTCCAAAAAAGTTACAAAAAAGAATCCTGAGGGAGTTTCATGTTGGCAATCTGGGGAAAAAATGAAGAGTTTGATGCGGAGTTTCGTGTACTGGCTTAACATCGATCAGGATATTGAGAACGTCGTAAACACGTGTAAAGGCTGTGCTTTGTCAGCAAAGGCAGTTCGTATCAAACATATTCTCTGGCCAAAGACAGACCGACCTTGGTCAAGGATACCCGTGGATTTTGCGGGCTCATTCAATAGATTTCACTATCTTATTGTAGTCGATAGTTTTTCTAAGTGACCCGAATTGTTACGGCGGAAAAAAAACACCACGGACGTAAAATCAAATTTCTGCACGAATTGTTCGCCCGTTACATGTGCTTGATTGTTTGGTCAGTGACAAGGAAACGCAGTTAACATATTGCGACTTCTAACAGTTTTGTGAAATATTTCAGATCAGATACATCACCACTCCTCCTATATTATACTAGGTAAAACGATAAGGTAAAACGCTTTGCGTACACTTAAAAAAAAACCCCTGAAACAAGCTCGCGGCACACCTACGGAAATGCCCCTGTACCAGTTTTTACAAGTGTACAGAATCACGCAAAACGTTAACATACCATCTACATTATCTCCCGCAGAGATGATGGTCGTGCGAAACGTTTATATCTTTTTTGAAAATTATTGCCTAAACAAAGCAAACCAGGTCGAACCTCTTTAGTAGCAAAAATGCGATACATCCTAGGTGGCAGAGTATAGTTTAAGATGTTTAAAAATAATACTTCTTTGTGAGAACCTTATATCATAGAAAAGAGAATTGGAAATATGATTATCATACCCCAAACACCTCGTTATTCTCATAAGAATCACCTAAATACAATTAAGAATCGACGGTCGAATAATACTGACAGCTCTTTCCAGGTAGAAGAAGACGTTATGAACATCATATTCGATACCTTTGACATACCTTACATTAAGCAGTCCTAGGAAAGCGACAATCCAAAAAGAAAGGGAAGCCGTTCGATCTTGTCGAAATAAATCAATAACGGAAACAATATTAATACTCCTGAGGGGGTAGGGTTTGAAGTGGGGATATTATAGTGAAGTACCTATAACAAACATGTTAGACTCGCCCATTCTAGATGGGTGCGGGAAACATAGCTTTATCAGCGTTTGAGTTACACTTCAGTCTACACTAGCAGGCAGTATTGGCGTACTACTTCTCTTGTTCCTCTGTTGTATATAGTGTTATCCTATATATTTGTTTTACCTAAACCCCACCTCCGAGTTCTCTCTCCCGACTTTAAACAGGACCATAACAGTTATCCTTCTGAATACATGGCAAAATTAAGAAGGCGTTTAGTAACAGTTTAACTGTATATCTTATGCTATTTCACAGTCAAAAACCGATACTGCGTATAGGTGTGCTTAATAGTGATGCGGGCTGTCTTGTAATCACGATACTAACATATAATCAGTTCAGTAGAGTCAAACTCTATACTTTTATCTATTATACTGCTGATTCATAATATAATATCTAATATTGATTTATTGAACTCTGTAACGACTGCACTAATTATTTCCCAATTAGGGAAACAACTTCCATTTAACCGCAATAATGTTTATGTTTAGTAAAAAAAACATTTAAAATTATACACCAGTTCTCTTTCAATAACACACTTACTTTGGTTAGCAACACTAAATACACAGACAAGAAAACATTCTGCATTTTAGTGATTTCAAAGAAATTATTCAATATTAGTTGTGAGTGTAGTAACACTAACCTATTCATTGGTGTTGTTTACATCCATTCATAAATCATACCACGACTGTTTCTACTCGCGGATATTTAGAGACTACCTGAAATGACAACATGAATATGGACAAATCTGGAATTTTAACACGGAACGGATAGCAGTCTTGCAAACACTACCGGAGAAACGCTTAAATCCCAACTTTTTGTCCGATTGAAGATTTCTGCCATTCAATATTTATGTTTTTCTATAGACATATTAATATATGTCTGCTTTAATACAAATATAGCATGTGTATTAGTAGGGTTCACTCCAAAACTAATTAACTGTTATTATGAATTTTAAAATGGTAGTCGTAAGTCTTATGCAAATAGGTAAAACACAGATTAGATACCTTCGTATTTTGTTAAATTGTAACAAACTGTATTAGACATAAATAAATAACCCAAAATGTTAGTTTCTCTCGTTTAGTAAATACTTTTATTGTCCATAATATAGGCACAAAATCGCATTTAAAATTTCAAAAAATATCGATTTCTATTAGATCTGATCAATGGCTATTAGAATCAATTAAGTAAGTTCTACTCCTTTTTAAAGTCTCTACAGCTTAAGTATTAAATTTTAAACAGTTTCTTGAACCCAAATTATATAACAAATGTTGAACGAAATTCAAATAAGAAGTTTAAACATAACGTTAGAGTCATTTTATGTTATTTTCAATTCTCGTAAGAATTCATAAAAGTTTTGCCAAACTGTACTGTTTCGGGGAACTAATTTTATGTTTCCTGGGACGGGTTAATATTTTGGTTTCACTATAAAACGATATCATTTAACTACGACTCTATCAACTAGTCGTTGTATTATAGCTTATTCTTTCAACCCCATTTGTTACGTGGAATATACACGTTACATTTGAAACCGTTCCCCACTTAAATCTTGTCAGTTCTTCTCTACAGACAAAGCTGTTTTTTCGCTCTTTATCCTGGCCATAATATACTTTTGTGTGTTCGATAGTAGTAGTAACATTAAAACATAGTTTAAAAAGATAATCCTTTAAAACCCTTAAGTTAACGTGCCAATCATGTTTCTTCAAAACCTATGCACTATCAAAAGATAGAAAATAAAAAAGAAAGAAAATCTGTAATAATTATTATACGGTAGATATCTATAATTTAATCCAAATGTGTTTTCGAAATATATCACTGCGTCTCTTATCGCTCTTTCCTTGTTTATTTGCAATGGTAATAATATATATATATATATATATATATATATATATATATATATATATATATATATATATATATAATGTATAAATGTTTACAAGAAATGTTTTCCATGTAAGAACAATAATAATTATATAACTAAAATTCTATCTACATCACATTAAAGGGAAACATGCGAATAATATATTTACGATATTTCATGGAACAAAATATCTATCTAACACATCGATGCATATACATCACAAACAACATAATTGATGAGTATAGAATGGACAACAGATTATTACTGATAACTACAAACTGAGGTGTTTCTCTTTGTGCCATTTTTTTCTTGTTTGTCTGGAGCTTTTTCTCCCCATATTATGTCATCAAACCGCATTCACCCCTTTTATCCTTTTGTCCTAGCAGTGGACAGCATATCCGCCTCACAATGTACAACGCAAGCGATAACTCGTGGTACCTTTATTAATTACTGAGAAATGTATATAGGATGTTTACTTTAAAATGGATGGCCTCACAAAAATTAAACTTATGACAGCATCCACTGTACAGTAAATGTATATATATATATATATATATATATATATATATATATATATATGTATCTATCTACCTATCTCTATCTCTCTCTCTCTCTCTCTCTCTCTCTCTCTCTATATATATATATATATATATATATATATATATATATATATACATATATATATATATATATATATATATATATATATATATAAAGTAGGAGAGGCTACCTCGTTCTTACAAACTTAATATAACGACCTACCTACCCACAAAACACTTTCTCCGCTGGACTTTTTGACACCGGATTTTTTTGCAATCAGACATTTGCTTACATTCGGGCAGCGTTTGGCCTCGTGTTTTTCTCCCCACAATCTTTATTTTACTTTTTCAAATTTTAAATCTTGGCCTTTGCCAACATATCTATCTCAGCAATTTTCTTCTGATGATAAGATTTTTATATTTGACAAATGTGTGTGTATATGTTAATTAACAAACATTTCAAAATTATTAAATTAATGCATTTTAGTTACGTCATACTGTGCGTTATTGTCAGTTCCGAAGCAAATATAAGTTAACCCGTGTTTCTATGAACATGAAACACAGACTAGAAACAAATGCAAGTAGTAAGCGAGAGAACTACTGTTGTTGGAGCATTATTGTCAGATGACAAACGGTACACCATAAAATTGCAATGTAATCTTATTCTCTAAAAAGGTCCATGTATGAGGCACCTAAAAACAATGGCAACATTTACATTAGTTTTGAAAAAGATTTGAATGATCAGAAAGAAAAAAACCTTTGATAATCGATAATGGCTCATTGGGTATAAATTACAATTTTAAAAATGTTAAGAAAGAAATATAATTTTTAAACTATTAAATGTAACATTGAAAAATGTATATCTGGTACATATTCAGAACTACGGAACTTAATTAAGCTCTGTAATTGTATTCACAAAATAATAAGTCTAGAAAATATAAAATAACTGATGTTCAATATATATATATATTTATCTACATACATATACGTTTCCGCCTTTCGGTAATCGTCAGTGTAGAACTGATTTTTCATACCGATTGTCGGACTCGAACCACGGAACAATACTCATGTTTCAAACTCAAATTCTAACGTTTTAGTCCACAGTACCGTTCTCAACAAATCGGTAAATAAGCGATAGATTAAATATATTATAGACAACCCTCGTCAAAATGGCCGACTAATGAAAAACATGCATTAAAGCCAGGATGAGAAATGTGTTAATACACCTATATATATATATATATATATATATATATATATATATATATATATGTGTGTGTGTGTGTGTGTGTGTGTGTGTGTTAATGTGTGTGTGTGTATTTGTTGATTGTGTGTATGTGTACATGGGTGTGTAAAACTAATAAGGAAAAGTGGTCCGAATAACATTCAGTGAAAATAAGTACACGCGCACAGCATAAAAGTTGGACCAATATATGACCTTACTTTCACTATATGTTTCTCTGTTTGTCGCCTCTTCCATATCGATTTTAACATTTTGTGTGAAATATAGATGCTATAGTAACTCCCTTATATATATACGCACACACACACACACACATATATATATATATATATATATATATATATATATATATATATAGTGTAAGAAGCTTTGAGTGAGTTTAAACAAAAAGACCACAAAAAAAAGAGAAAAAAAAGGAAAATGCAGTTTAAATTCCCAGAGAAACTAACTAAATCCAAAATAGTGTAGACTTAATATTTGTTGGAAAATTCATAAATAAATAATATATAATAGTAAGTTAATAAAATAAAAAGGGGGATTAAGTATCTAACAGTGAAACAAAAGCAGGAGACCTTAACGTAAGCATCTAATATTAACACGGGGATCTTCAGCTGTTTACCATGTAACTGTTTCGAAGATTTAAAAACAGGATAGTTATATGCATAGCTCTCCAATGGTACAGATAAAACTACCATTTCCCCAATAATCAAGTGTCGAAATAATTCAGCTTAAAATGTTACTTATATATACATAAATAAATAATAATAAAATAATAATAATAATAATAATAATAATAATAATAATATACTACCCTTAAGACTACCGTGTGATATGGTAATTTGCATATCAAATAAAATCATTTATAACAATAGTAATACTAGTAATAATAATAATAATAATAATAATAATAATAATAATAATAATAATAATAATAATAATAATAATCATAATAATAATAATAATAATACTATCTAAACACTACACCTTCGAACCATTCTACGATATGGTAGCTAGAAATAAAATTATATTGGAATTAAAATTGCATTAAAATAAATAAATATAAAAAAAAAGCTTTAGTACCTTTGGTACCAGAAAGGCAAATAGATAAGAGGAAGGAAACCTAGCCATACAGATCTAAATACCCAATATATTGTCTAAAGAAGCTTTGAGTTATTTTAAACAAAAAGACAACAAAAAAAATTAAAAAAAGGAAAATGCAGTTTAAATTCCCAGAGAAACCAACTAAATCCAAAATAGTGTAGACTTAATATTTGTTGGAAAATTCATAAATAAATAATATATAATAGTAAGTAAATAAAATAAAAAGGGGGATTAAGTATCCAACAGTGAAACAAAAGCAGGAGACCTTAACGTAAGCATCTAATATTAACACGGGGATCTTCAGCTGTTTACCATGTAACTGTTTCGGAGATTTAAAAACAGGACAATTATATGCATGGCTCTCCAATGGTACAGATAAAACTACCATTTCCCCAATAATCAAGTGTCGAAATAATTCAGCTTAAAATGTTACTTATATATACATAAATAAATAATAATAAAATAATAATAATAATAATAATAATAATAATATACTACCCTTAAGACTACCGTGTGATATGGTAATTTGCATATCAAATAAAATCATTTATAACAATAGTAATACTAGTAATAATAATAATAATAATAATAATAATAATAATAATAATAATAATAATAATAATAATAATAATAATAATAATAATAATAATAATAAAATACTATCTAAACACTACACCTTCGAACTATTCTACGATATGGTAGCTAGAAATAAAATTATATAGGAATTAAAATTTCATTAAAATAAATAAATATGAAAAAAAGCTTTGGTACCTTTGGTACCAGAAAGGCAAATAGATAAGAGGAAGGAAACCTAGCCATACAGATCTAAATACCCAATATATAGTCTAAAGAAGCTTTGAGTTATTTTAAATAAAAAGACAAAAAAAAATAAAGAAATGAAAAGGAAAATGCAGTTTAAATTCCCAGAGAAACTAACTAAATCCAAAATAGTGTAGACTTAACATTTGTTGGAAAATTCATAAATAAATAATATATAATAGTAAGTAAATAAAATAAAAAGGGGGATTAAATATCTAACAGTGAAACAAAAGCAGGAGACCTTAACGTAAGCATCTAATATAAACACGGGGATCTTAAGCTTTTGACCATGTAACTGTTTCGGAGATTTAAAAACAGGACAGTTATATGCATGGCTCTCCAATGATACAGATAAAACTACCATTTCCCCAATAATCAAGTGTCGAAATAATTCAGCTTAAAATGTTACTTATATATACATAAATAAATAATAATAATAATAATAATAATAATAATAATAATAATAATAATAATAATAATAATAATAATAATAATAATAATAATATACTACCCTTAAGACTACCGTGTGATATGGTAATGTGCATATCAAATAAAATCATTTATAACAATAGTAATAATAATAATAATAATAATAATAATAATAATAATAATAATACTAATAATAATAATAATAATAATAATAATAATAAT
Source organism: Sepiola atlantica (assembly GCA_963556195.1). Taxonomy (NCBI): domain Eukaryota; kingdom Metazoa; phylum Mollusca; class Cephalopoda; order Sepiida; family Sepiolidae; genus Sepiola; species Sepiola atlantica. The sequence continues at coordinate 159,865,710 of OY744521.1, read as the reverse complement.
AATAATAAAAAAATACTATCTAAACACTACACCTACGAACCATTCTACGATATGGTAGCTAGAAATAAAATTATATAGAAATTAAGGTTGCATTAAAATAAATAAATATAAAAGAAAGCTTTAGTACCTTTGGTACCAGAAAGGCAAATAGATAAGAGGAAGGAAACCTAGCCATACAGATCTAAATACCCAATATATAGTCTAAAGAAGCTTTGAGTTATTTTAAACAATAATATATATATATATATATATATATATATATATATATATATATATATATATTATAAAATTGAAAATAGAAGCCTTTATCAATGCAAAGTTTTTTTTTTACTTTAATCTTATTAATTTAGGAACAATATTCTATTATCAGAGTTGCCCAGTATTGTGTTATTATTTTTGTCATAAAAAATAAATAAATAAATAAACAAACTTGTTTCCTTTTGTTCTTTTGATAAAATGTCCTTGTTATGGCGTATCCTCGGCGATATCGTCGGCGGTTATAAATTCAAATTCTGGTTGTAGAACAAAGAAGGCATTCGCTTTCCCGAAGTTTAGCCGTCATCGTTGTGGGTCTGTACTCAAAACATTTCATGCAGAGATGTAAAACGTGAGTCCGGAAACATTTTTTACTGATCTTTATTTGAGAGATATTTTCTCGTAATACGAATAAAAGTCACACGTTATCATCGCTCGTGACGTCAATTAAATACCTTCTAATCAGAGAAAAAAAAGGTGCAAGGCGCCGGTGAGTCAAAATGGGCCCATATTTGCTAGAATATTCTGTTCATAATTATAAAGCTTACGCATTAATTAAATTGGGGCGATAGGCCAACTCGTTCATTCACACTTAATACTACTTCGTTTCGGGGATAAGAAGGCAAGGAGCATACCAGTCGCTATGCACTCCTTTATGAATATAACTCCCATTTTCATTTTTCTGAATTACATCTTGATTTTGCATCCGTTCGCCGCGCTCCCAAAAGACCGACTGACTAAAAAGCTTCTTTTTTCTCGTACCTACGATAGTGACACAGTTGCTTCAAAAGTTGGCACTGAGTCTGTAACCACGCACCTGTTCGATCAGAGATCAGAAAAAGGGCTGTGTTCACGTATGTTTATATTTTAACTCCGATAGCGAACATTTTCCAGTTATTTTCGTGTCAAGATTTTACAATGGTTTAATTAAATACCAAATCTATCCAAGCTGTTGTAATCGGGCGTTACATACATACATCCATTCAACGAGTCAAATGAGCTGGAAACAAGTTAGCAGGGAATAGATCAGACGCTGAAAAAATTTAAAATGGTTCTTAAATGAAAGAATATAAAAACGTATTAAATTTGCCATGTTATATCAAAATTGTTCAAATGAGCATCTTTAAGATTTCCATTTTGTATGCTATTTTAAAAGCAGTTTTACATGTTTTCAAAGCGCTATGATAATATGACAAATTGTATTAACATTACAGACGATATTTTATGAGAAGAAAACTCTGACAGAACTAGTCCTTTATATATTTACTTATTTTAAACTCATTTCTATGATTGTCTCAATGAATAAAAAATGAAGACTTTATATTAGAGACTTAAATTCATTTAAGCCTACTAATAATTACAACATCATTATATTATTTTTACTAAAAACTGCATAGGATCAATACATATTTGCTCTGAATCCAGTAATACCGGACGGTCAATTAAATTGGAAAGAAAAGTAGTAAACCTATACGTTTTATTAGAAAGGAAGAATTGGTTGTTAGCTTAAGGACGAAAACCTCGTTTTTTGGTGTCGCCATAATTATTCTAATAATTATAGCTACATGTTTGAGGCTAGTTCATTATCATTATCGATTTAGAAGCAATTTAAATTATTTGTTTTAATTAAAAAACTTCTTAAAACGTAATAACTGTATTTGTATAAAATAAATGGTGATGCAGTTATATGAGGACAGTTTGTGACGAACGCTCCGGTGAAAGGCATATGACAACATGTATATGAAAGTTGGGTGATATTTATAATGTGTGCAACTAGACCATCGACATATCATAACCATAGAAATTGCATAAAATAATCTTCAATCTATTACACTGTCAGCATAACTTCTTTCCTTCAAATGGAAGGAATCAGCTATCAAACTATACCTAGATATGAACCCTGTTCCATAATTGAATGGTCGTTCCCAAAACTGTCACTTTAAAGTCTGAAAACGGGTAGATGAAGTACAGTATTACGATTACTAGACTAAGACTATTGAGTTTATTTTTATATATATATATATATATATATATATATATATATATATATATATATATATATATATATGTGAATATATGGATCTGAGAAAAATGTTTGATCTGTATCATGCCTCTTCAGTGAAAACAAAAGCTTGTGACCTTAATTCGAAACACGATCGCCGAATTATTGATTATTTGAAAATTTTAGCTGAAAGTATTAAAGGCTGCACACGTTCTTGAACTTTAGCTCAATAAAAAATATGAACTAAAATACTTCAAACAAGTTATTTTCTTAAATGTCAGCGTTAATTTATTTTATAAAATAATTTAATTTCAACTTGGATATTTCGACGCTATCTTCATTATAAAGAAGAAGACTGTATGAGAAAGTTTCAGTCGACAGTGTGGCAGAACCTGTGGTTAAACGAAGTCAATTGCAAGAGTCAGCGTGGCTCATTGAGATTTTTTTTGAGAAAAAAGGTTTAGTGTAGTAGTCATTGTTTACGTGGATAAAATTTTAAAACAACACAGATTTTTTATAATTACAAAAATGGAATTTCGATGAAAGCGAGACATGAAAGTTGTATCATCGATTCAGGCAGTAAAAAAAAATGCTCAGTCATTAGAGATTATTGTCAAATTAAAAACCGTACACGATCAAAACGAAAAATATAACTGTGTTTAGTGCCTACATTCTTTAACGTTGTTGTAGAAATCTTCATGTTAAACACATGTGAGCTAATTTTTGCTTCGAAACTGACATTAAATCACAGTATGATCTAAATTTGACTCGTATATTAATTTATTTAAAGCTTTATAAAACAATCTGAAGTGACTATATCTGAACTATATAAAATCATTTATGTTCATATTATCATGCACGTACACATACACACATATATATATATATATATATATATATATATATATATATATATATATATAAATGTATATATATATATATATATACATATATATATATATATATATATATGTAGAGAGAGAGAGAGAGAGAGAGAGAGAGAGGCAGATATGATACTCTAGCTGAGTTATTCAATGTTTATTTCTTTTTTATAAGTGTTTCCCATATATTTTCATAAAAAGGTCACATGGGAAAATATTCGTCAGTTTTCGCAGTGTGATTCTTGAATCCGTTACGAGCGTTCACTCACTGTTATCCTCTATTAACTGTTGTCTGATACGCCGCGTTAAATCTAGTCGTTGTATATTACCATCGCTTCCGGAATATTATCTCACTCGCTCTCTTTTCCTCTGTTTATGATCAGTTAAAGGTTAACAGACTAAAAAATTAACAAGATTGCGATAGTCCATTATAAACGAAAAGAAATGTAAAAGTTGTAAGTAATCTTATTTACCTGTAGTTATCGATATATATATATATATATATATATATATATATATATATATATATATATATATATATATATATATATATAACGCACCATTCGGTTTTGGTATTTTTATATTTGGTACTTGTGCAGCTTGTACCAGACAAAATCAGCTTTTTGTTGGAATTCTACCGGCCATTCACGTAAACAGTCGGAAGATGGTGAAGCGCTTAACAAATAAGAAGGCTCCAGAAGTTGAAGACGAGTTTACTTGATTAAAGTCTTAATACCCTGGCCGGCAAGGCGATGTTTGAAAGAAAAGTGATTATACCGAAAATTACTTTCCAACCGACCAACAAACAAACTGTTTTAACAAACCCTAGGTTTACCCTAACCTAGTGTGTTGTTTTTCGGTTCAAAAGCAGAAACAGTACACAAATGAAAATCTGTAAAAAATCGCTGTTTTATTTACTGTTCTTTCCAGCATTCATAATAAAACACAATTTAACCAAAAGAGATTTCGTATTCACTTTTCCGTGAAAAGGAAATTCATTGATTTTCGTCGTCAAAATAGAAATAAATTGTCTTGTGGTTTTCATTCATTTTTTTTTGTTTTTATCTTGGCGCCGGTTCATTTTTGATTCGTTTTCATCCGGATGTGTAGGCATTGCTGCGTCGGACAAACATCGGTGTGTTCAAAACTGTACCAGTACATGATAGTCACTAGACTTGGCGATCTAACATTCAAGCACCGCTAATCAATGCCCACCCAATTCCCTGTACGAGAGTCATCAATAAAAAAAAATGATTCACATATGTCTCATTTTATTTTCCTTATTTTTCGTATAGCTATTTTACATGTATACAGACAAACACACCACCCATTTTACGACTATCTGACGATCGTCAAAGACGTAAAGTATTGTTAATCTCGAAAACATTGAGGATCGTGTTTTTTTCTTAAGCTGTTTTATTTTTTGAAAAATGAATTATTAAAAAAAACAAATAGCTAGAAGTCAAATAATGCAAACATTTTAAATAAAATAATTAAGCTAGAAATAATAACATTAATAAATATGTAGAAAATATATTTGTACTATATAGCTAGTAACGGCTGTGATTTTAAATAATCATAATTTTATATATATGTATATATATATGTATATATGTATGTATATTTAGGTAGCAAGTTAAGATTTCAGCAGTCTTTGTTAAACTACACGGACCTTTCGCGTTTGTATAGCTTTTTTGTGAGGTGTTCGTATCGTTGAGGAAACTTTCGGGTGGCAGTTTATATGGTACTTCGCCGATTGTTCGTTATCTGCACATTTCTCTAGAGGTTTCAACCTTGTTTGGTCATCCTGTAGAGTAGGTATTTTTAATTATAAATTAGAAATCTTGAGTTATTATTTGTATAGATATATTGAAGGGTGAATGAAGGAAAAGAGATACTGTGGGAGTAGATTATTTTGTATATTGACTTTTGGTCTTGTTATATTATATGTTATTCGCTATTATTCGCTAGAGAAATTGATGAATTACGAACAATCGGCGAAATACAATATAAACTGCCATCCGTAACCCGAAAGACTGTTCGATGATTCGAAAACTTCACGAAAATGCCATTCAAACGCGAAAATGCCGTGTTGTTTCAAATATATATATATATATATATATATATATATATATATATATATATATATATATATATATATATATATGTTTCGGAATTTTTTAGATGAAGTTTGATAATGTGTAGTCTTTGGTATATTCGGAATACTGTTTTCATTATGAGTGTTTTTATCACAATCTTTCCGCCAATTTAACCTCCGACATTTTTCAGGTGTACCTTGTCGAACTAAGGAATCTCTCTGTCGAACCTGGGAATCTGAAAAGCATTTTGAATGGAAACCTTTATTAAATCCACAGGGTTAGCATGCTCTCATTCCATCTGCCATGACCGGGAGCAAGTCATTCGTCATTCGCAATTATTTGTATCGCCCGCACTGAGGATTTTACCTTTAACTTTCAAATTACTATCTCTTAGAACTGAAGTTTACTTAGTACTATATCCAGTGCGCCACGGACGATTATAGTGTGGCGTTTGGGAGTCTTAAACCTATTCTTTTTTTTGACTTACCTACTTATCACTATATATAACTACTTATGTATTATATATAATTATAGGTTCCCATTCAGAAAGATTCTCGAGTTTGACAATGTACAGCTGAAGAACCTCGGAGGTAACACCGGCCGAAACGTTGTGATAAAATACTGAAAATCGATGCATAAAATATATATATATATATTTATAATATTTAATGTCGATACATGAAATAATATCGTTATACAATAAATGTATCTTGTACAGACGCATTGCTTCCAACTTATACTTCACTAGAGGATGCCTCCGGTTTCAGACATGGTTTTGGGGCCGAATCGTTATTAAGACTTACCAAGGGCGCTCCTGCTGTATCGCACTATAATTTAGACTTTTTTGGATTGTCGTCATACAGTGACATAGACATGTCTCGCCTGCTGCTGCAGATTAAGCCTTGCGTTATTTTTTTTTTCTTGTCTAATGTAGGGAGATCAAGATTGTTCAACAATGTGGATGGTGATACTAGCAAAACTTTCGCGCCCTCCAGACAGCAATGCATTGGGGGGGGGGGTTCTTGAATTTAAAAAAAATGTGTTGTATTCAGAGAATTCCATAATTTAAATAAAATTTGGTAAATTTGTGGATTAACATTCTCAGCTAAAGTGCCTCCTCTGAAAAATGAGATTCTACTTTTTAGGGTGTGGATTTTTAGGTCAGTTAATATGTTATTAACACTAACTCTAAATTTGACTGAACTGCCATAAAACTGGTTCAAAAAATTGAATTCATATACGAAATTGTTCCCCACTTCAAATTATAAGATAATTGTTCTATTTCGTTTCTTGTTTCAATCAAGTTAAAAAAAAAAGTAGACAATTAGACTTTGGGGGTAGCAAGGGATTTTAATCTACAATCATATTAAAATATGAATCACTTTTGTTTCGTTTTTAGACAGATCACAGTGCTACTAAACTTGTTTTTATTTGTTATTTAGAATAGTGTATAGGTATGTGTACCCATTAAAAATAAGTTTGTTGTTTAAATTTATAAATAAAGCATCAACCTAATTAATAAATAAAACCTCCAACTCCCCCTTTTCTCTTCTCGCTTCCGCATTGCTCGTAGCAAGTCAAGACAACAAGACTCTCCCTCCAACTCTCCATTTCTCTTCTCCCTTCTGCCTCGCTCGTCGCAAGTCACATCATGCGGTAACGTCGTCAGTGAGCGCATGCAGTTTAACCTGAAGGTGTTTTAGTTATGTTTCTGATGTATTTAGTAAATAACTTTAATAAATTAATGACTATATCATTGCACCAATTGCATATGAATAGCGAACAAAAACCAATACACTTGCAAATTCATAATACTTAACATTAGTTAATTAGTAGCGGTTTAAAATATTTATGATAATTAAGCAGTCAGAAAGATCTCTCGTAATCTTTTATCTTCACTATACTTACAGAATATCAATATTTTATGCTGTGTTATCGATTGATATAATTATACCCCGTTCTGATTATAATATAGGAGTGATAAATTAAATAAACACTTTCTCATTTATTAATATTAAAAATATTTATAATATTTCAACAAAATAACGCTTGCCCCTGCCTCTCGAATAAGTGTACGTTTATTTCAATTACGGTCTGTGGTGATTTCTTTCGGCCGTGTTGGCATAGGCGTTAGCCTCTAAAATACAGGCTGAACCTACGAACTTCGTTCGAGCCGATGCGACCGCTTGCAACCGCAAGTCATGTACTGATGAGAGTAGATACCCAAAACGACGCCACTGTTTGTATAATGTATATATATATATATATATATATATATATATATATATATATATATATATATGACGGTTAAAATTATTTCTGAACCGAACAAATTCTAACAATATTTCTGTCTTTTTTACGAAATTTTAAATAAATATATAATGATACAAACATGTATTTTAAGAATCGTTATTCTAATGCTGATCAAAACCCATAACATGATTTTGTTTTGATTCTAGAAGATGTCTAAAAATCAGAATGAAGAAATTGACATTCAAGGAATCATGCTGAATGGGTATTTAATGTCTGTGGACAAAACCCAATTAAATCCCTGAAATTTCAGACGATAGTGTGTGTTTATATAATCCCCACTAAAATTATACTTAAAAAACCTAATGAATAGTTATTAATTGATGTCTAAAACTCGTTTTAAAAATTCACAAGAATATGGTATATCTATTTTTCTGAAAAAGCGTTCCACGCTTTTTTGCCTTCTTTGCATAACACTAAATAAAGCTAAACATAGCTCCTATGACATTCCCTTACGCCTGTATTGAACAATTACAATTGATCGGTTACTTAGCTTAGCAGTCATATTTTTACATACAAATATATAAACATAATTACGTTTAGATAGCATTTTCCACATATAAGTGGTCAAATGATAAATGCATGCGGTACAGTTTGTGTCTTTATCGTTTTAGTATCGCAATATCTATAAAGAAATATTGTTTAAATTCGATTACATAAGCACAACGTAAACACTAAAAGGGCCATGACAAATCGATAGACGTTATAACAAACATAGAAATTCAGATTTATGATTTTGTTGATCAAATTTGTTCCGTTGTTGCAGGCCAAGTTTAGGCGAAACGAAAGAAATACATTTGTCTGAAACGTTTAAGAAGAGATGACGCCTAACTCGTGTCGGGTCTGCTGATCAAGTAACGAAGTTAATTCTACTTTTGTTTGCTGAAATGATTGACAATCAGATGATAGAAATTCACTTTGAATGTATTACTATTTTATTTTTTTCATTGAATCGCGGAGTAATGCCTCCATCGGTCTAGTCCTGCACAAAATGTCAGTATGGGTTGAAGTTCCAGTGGTTAAAAATGCAATTACATTATCCTAGACCGTACTCATCTAAGTCTAAGTTTCAAACTTATCGTATTAATATGTATACATTTTTCTTAAAGAACTACGTGGCATATGACCTTTTTCATGTGTAAAGATATTAAAACAACTTTGCTTCACCCCTAACACTGCATATCACAACTGATACACACCGGCTTACCTTGATCGGGGAGTATGTATATAGTGGGCATCTTAAGTAGAGAATTGTTCAGCGAGATGTTTGTCCACATCACATTTAAATGTATGAATGTTTGTGCAATTAGATAAATCGGGCACTTTCAAAGGCAAGCGGTCCGATTAAAACATCTATGTTAATATACATTATTTCGGAATCTAGGGAATACTAATGGGTGAGATGTTTATGCTAGTCGGCTTAGACTGTGTTTTTTTAACTTGGTTGGCACACATCTATTAAATTCGCCGGAACACATTCCGGAAAAGTGCTTCTTTAACAAGCACAGGAAATCTACATTTAGACAATGGGGCAGGAGGAAGACCTTAGTACAGTCCGTTGTCGATTAGGTTCGAGACACTCTTTTCGCCATGTCAAAGAAAGTATTACAAGTGATTATTGCACAAGCCTGGATGAATATATTTTATCAAGATATAAGATACTAAAAAGTGTGAGAAGTTTTCTAGCTCATCAGAAGGAGCTCACCTTCATTGCAGCAGACTTGGCAGTGACGTCTATGTATTTATTCCAATTAGAGTTTTCTGTTAATCTTACGTCGACGATTTGTAACGTGCATTTAGCGGAAAAGGTGATATACACCATAGTAGTCAGTTTTCGCAGATTTTTAAAAGAAAAACAGGTTTTGTCTTAGTAGCATTTAATGTACCCAATCATATTTGGCCCCATTTTACTACATACTGGGAGCCAATTTCTAATGATTGAGCCATTTGTCTTGAATATGTTATTGTTCGATTTTCCCGCATGTCAAGAATAATGCATGTTATATTTAGCAGATATAGTCATTTCGGATGGGATTGCATGACGGAGGTCGTTTATTAAGATCAAGAATAACAATGGTCCACACGCATTAATATGATGTTTTGATGCACGTCTATCGAGAACGACCTGGCCCTTTCTTTTACCTACGAATGATTCTGTTCCACACAGTTCTTAAACAACAATGCCCTATTCTTGCAGGTTAAGTTGGTAACGCTGGTAGCATACATGGTCTAATATATAAAAGAAAGTCGCATTCGATTAAACTAAGAAACTACTACATATACGAGTAATACACCTAACATCAGCAGTCCGTATACCCACAACAGTTATGATAAAATGTACTGTAATAGTCATTCTCCAGGTATCAGCAGAGACCAAATTAATGCATGGACATCGGAACATATGTTGATCTGTATATTAGTTTTAACGAAAAGCAATATGAAACTTCGTCAAACAATTAGTCAGCTGCTGATTAGTTTTTCTTAAGGTTTCTGTCTTATTTTTTTTGTCATTTAGTATATTGAAAAAGTTGCAAATGAAAGAGCGAACGACACCTGTTTAGAAAGGTGATTGTAATGAGTAATGTGACAAGTATAGCAATATATATAGAGAGAGTGAGAGTGAAAAGTTTTAATAGAATTATCTTACACAGACAGTTCATCTTATCTATCTTTTAGTCCCGTCTCAATGCCATATTTGTATCATTGCGCGTTGGTAATAATATTCTAATATATATGTTTAACAATGGTCTATATAATTTACATAATAATGTTCCAGAACGATTTTAAACGGTGAAATAAAAGTGTTAATTAACGCGGTTTTATATATAAGACACATAGCGTAAACTTTTGACCAGATATATTCATTCTAACAAATTATTAGTAAAACATAATTTTAAAATAGGTGTCATGGACAAGTTAAATAAACAGCATATGAAACTGTAGATTTGTTGTCTCACAAAATTATCTGCTAGACAGAGAGGTTAACGCTCGTTAATTATTAACTATCGAGAAGACACTACATTAGTCGGATTTGAATGAGGATTATAAGTATGTACTTTTCACTATTCACATGAGCCCATATTACTTTCTTTGTTTTCACTATTGTCTTCTTGCCGTTCGGACCCTAATATAATTCGAACACACTTTACCTTTTTTTAAAAAGATATTTCACCCTAATCAAGGCATGCCCCCACTGTAGTCGTAAAAGTTACTCAGAATTCAAGTGTGGGTTTTGTGTGTCACCCCAAGTTGCGAGAAGTGCAGCGAAATGTTTGTTTACATTAGTTTTAAATATCTGCATGTCGGTACTGTCGGGGAAACTGGGAACAATGAAGGAGTCCCAGAGGCCAACAGCACGAGGAAAGAAGATTAAGGAGTAGAGGATTCTCCGGCATCTTGAGACCTCCAGAGTTAATGGATCGGATTTAGCTGATTGTCCAGTTGGTCTAGTGAGTTTACGTCGAAAAGGCACCAGAGTAGCCGGTTCATCGGAGAACAATCCATTGAAGTATTTGTAACAAACGCACAAGGATGCAACATTGCGCCCATGGGACAGGGGGTTGGTCTTGGTTGACAGGGAGGGGCCTATTAAGTTTGCCACTCTTTTGGGACCTTGGCAAAGAGGGAGAGACTAGTTGATGATGCACCAGCCATAATGTTGCAACAATACTTCATGCGTGGGCGGATCATGGCTTTGTAGAGATACAGAGTAATGTCAGGTGTGCGGAGTTTACTAGCACGGTAGAGAGAGCCCACCTTCTTAGCTGCAGACTTGGCAATATCTTCTATGTATTTATTTCAATTCATATTATCTGTGAAAGTTAGGCCGAGGAATTTGAGTGTTAAACTCGTAGGTAGGGTGTTATTTGCCATAACAATCGGTGGTCGAAGAGAGTTCTTGTAGTTATTGAAGGAAAATAGCTTTGTATTTGCGGCAATTAAAGTTACCAACCATCCATTAAATGTGGGTGTCATTTTCTAAGGAGTTAGCAATTGCCTCGTATATGATCACGTCCGTTTTTTCTACATAACGAGAGTAAAGCGTGGTGTCGTCAGCAAATATACTAATCTCAGACTCAATGCTATTAGGAAGACCGTTTATGAAGATCATGGAACAGTAAATGTCTTATGATAGAACCCTGGGGTACAACAGCATTTGTGTCATGTTGCTTAGATGAACGGCCATCGAGGACAACCTGGATCTTCCTTTTGGTTGGGAAAGATATTATATTAAGTAATTGCCCAGTAATACCGTATAAGCGTATGTTGAGGAAGGGCCCTTTATGGCATACCTTGTCAAAGGCCTCGGATATATCAAGCGCTAGTGCTTTAGCTTTATCTGACTTGTCGAGTGTATAATACATGCGTTCAGAGATGACCGTTTGGATGTATGGAGTAGATCCCGCTTGTTTAAATCCATACTGACCGTTAGAAAAAAGTTTTTCATTAACGAAGTATCATACTATCGCTAGATTGATTACGGCTTCAAAGTGTTTAGCAAAGATTGGGAGAAGACTGGGCGGTCGTTCTGAGTATCAGTTCTATCCCCTATAATTCTTGTATACTGGTATCACAATAGCAATTCTCCAGCTATCGGAGAAGCAATATTCAGATAAGCATTTGTTGTAGAATTTGGAGAGGACAGAGGCCAGTTCACCAGAGACTTTCGTTATTACAATTACAGGTATAAGAGCAAACCTTCAAGCTTTGTGGTGTCAAGCTTTTTTATGATGCCTCTGACCCCGGATAGTGTTATACCAGGTTATCAAGTGTGGCTTCGGTCTCAATAGGGATCAAGGAAGGGGATCTGTTTCTGAGTCCAAAATGGGGTAAGAGGCGAAACGCTGGGCAATAAGTTGAGCCATATCAGTTGCCGTGCAAACAACATCATTGTGGTTTGTAGTTGGGTAATCGTGATTGGTCATTGTTCACCGCACTAGTGTAGATTTTCAAGAAGTCGCGAGTACCTAGATTCTGATACTGAATGCGTTTTTTTTTGTTAAATCTGTATACCTTTTCATTGCTTCACCTATTACGGCCTTACAATTATTTCTTGACTCTATAAATTCCTGTCTATAAGTAGCTGACTTATGGCTGCCGAATTTACGCAATGCTTTCTGCCTCTCAGCAATGGCAGCTGCATCTTCCGAGGTGAATTATTGGGTCGAGTGGACCTTGCATAATAATTTTCGGATGGGGAACTAAGCTCTAATGCCTGCTCATTTGAACACTTGTCAGCAGGGAATGAAAATGTTTCCCTCCATGGAGCGTCGCTGATGTGATCCTTGATTGACTCAAAATCAGCCTGTTCGTAGTATCTTGTATTTTGACAAACGGCTCATATTACTCTGTCTCTCTGCATATCTCTGCCTAAAAGAAATACATATAAAGGAGTGTATCTTCTATATTAATGTATTCACATATACACTTTTCATATAAACATAATTGAAGTATTATGTGTCTTAAAATGTACACATTAATAAGCGTTTATGTAAGATTATTTACATGTATTTGAATAACTAAAAAGTAAGATATCGAACTGACAATATCAAGTAAACTCTCTTTAATACTATGTTGCATATGATACTATCTAGCACTCTTACCTAGGAAATACAGGTGAAACTTGCTAGTATATTTATAACGTTTGGTATTCATACGGTCTTCTCAAAATTCGCTGGGAGGAAATTGTTGATTCAACTTACTGTAAAACAATTATCTTCAGTACAATCAATTGAGTACATTCAGCTATCAGTATCCAAAACATACGTAGTATGGAATTATTTTAATTAGTAGTATGAAAGTATATCTATGACAAGTTGGTATAACAGGCATGTTAATATTTCATTTCCGCGGTAAATTATCAGACTAAATGGATGTGTGCGTTAGTGAAACAGTGACGCCCATGTGTAGCTTAATTGCAAAATATATGTTTCTATACAGCAAGTACTGAGCTCTACTCATTTATTTAGCACGATTTAAGGAAAAACAGAAAATGTATACATAATAGAGTGCGGGATTAGGTCAATAAAACAAGCTCGATGCTACTCGATTACAAGGGACAAGGCATTTATATGTAACTTTTTGAAGGCTTACCAAAGCATTCTGTTCAGGAGCCCAATCAACACCACAAAATACTTTTTCATTCAAAGATGTTTAAATTTTTTTTCTTCCCTTCTTAAGTGACCTCAATTAAAGCAATACCACATTGTGTATTACCAGTAGTGGTAATTCTTATTCAAGGTACTTAATTTCCCTGATGATCTGCTAAGCAAGGACCTGATTTGTAGTGAAACACGTGTAGGTAAAAACTGTTTAATTTAAAAATGATAAATAAATAACTTTTCAATGAAAAAGTATGTTCTGGTGTTGATTGGGCTCCTGAACGGAATTCTTTGGTAAGCCTTCAAAAATCACACAAACACACACACACACACACACATACACACATACACACACACACACACACACACACACACATATATATATATATATATATATATATATATATATGAACAAAAATGCACTTAAAAAGATATGGTACATATATCAGAGTCGTACTGTAGTTTCATCCAGATATGCTGCCTTTTAAACATGTTTTAAATCGTATATAGCCTATAAGGACTCTTTAGCGTATCGAAACGGAAACAACATAGGGAGATAGGTCCATGTTATGTTGGTTTATGGACGCTAAATATTTTGTAAGGGCTATAGACGATTAAACAAATAATGTATATCCGGATGCAACCGCGGTACGACTTTGAAATATATAATATACATTTCTTTACAAAAATTATTTGTTTTTAGCTTTCACTTTATTGTGATTGGTGTTTTTATTAGTTTTATTTCCACATAACCAGACACACTACATATATTAATTTATATGAATCGAAACTATGTTTCTCTGTATGGGGTGATTTCTTAAAGTGTGGTCTATGCCTTTTAAGTTTTAAGTTTTATGTTTTAGATGTGTTTATTAAAATGTTCAGACTGGTTTCCATATTACAATATAGTTACTTTGTTAAATAACAATACATATAGCCTAATTTTAATATTTAGTTTTAATATTTAAGGTTACAGATATTTTATAAATTCAGTAAATATTTTATTTATATTAAAACAGTTAGATGAACATTGTTAAAAAGAATAGATCCCATTCATATATTAGAATGAATTCATTTTTATCAAATGCTGATAATATACTTCATTTGTAATTCATGAAGTTGAACATTTGCATAATTGTAAGATGTCGCCATTCGATTTAGAATTATAACTTTTTAGTTTCATGATTTCTGAGATAACACGCTCCTATTGTTCTATTAATTCCACAAAATAGTGCCGTCGTGTTCGTATTGTTATCGTCAAGTTTTGATAATAAAAACAAAGATAAAGGTATTTGGCAAAATGTTCTTTCGCAAACTAATACTATATCCTGATAATTCTAACATGACAATAAATTATAACAAGATTATATGTTTAAATGTTCACGGGTATTTGCGCAAATATTAAGTAAAGATAAGAAGCTTTTATGTAGAAAAACTGGTGTCTCGTTTAGTCAATATAGATACATTATTTTAAAGAAACATTTATATGAGTAAATCATGAAATTTATTTGTATAATTTTGTGATATATTAATAAAAAAAGATGCCTAATATTATTAGTATAGCGTATGGATATATATCTTTACAGCAAGCGAAGTACCTGTTGATTCAATGTATACACTCGCAAGACTTCATAGCGTTGCACGGTATTGACTAAAAGTCGAAATAACCTGTAATCATTTTTGAATAATTTGGCGAAGACACAGTTGATCTCTGGTGGGAAATTGGAGTCGACGTATACATTATCAATGAAATAATATATATATATATATATATATATATATATATATATATATATATATATATATATATATATAAATATATATATATATATATATATATATATATATACATATATATATATATTTATATATATATATATAACTTCTCTGTAATACAGCAGGAAACATCCCAACAAACGTGATCGATTAATTGAGTATTAAGTTTAATAATTCCAAATCGAGAGCGTAATATTTATTTATTTTAGTACAGGAAAATTACTACACCATTTGTTCCTTCGGTTTCAAGCACAGAAGGACTTAGCCATCCGGCTCTTTTCAGTTTCTGTTGTCATATGTTACTCTCGTGTGCACGCGTTATTTGCTTAGAGTGTTATTTATGTTTGTTTAAATTTAACGTAAAGAAGGTTTCATCAGGTTTGAAAAATAGGTGGGGGTGAAAAGTAAAAGTTGAGATTAAAACCGGAGAGGATTTAAAGAGATATAATAAAATAAAAAAAATATTTTTATATAAATCCCGTGAGCCAAAATTTACAGGTATCGTATATTTTGCCGTCACTGTTTTGGAGAAAATCACGCAAATTTATGAAACATATTACAACAGAAGCTGACAAACGCCGGATGGCTAAGCCCTTCTCTGCTTGAAACTGACAGTACAAATGTTGTACTATTTTTTCTATACCTAAACACACAACCACACACACACACACACACACACACATATATATATATATATATATATATATATATATATATATATATATGTATATATATGTATATATATATATATATATATATATATATATATATATATATATATATATATATATTGATTGTGAATGAACTATCAGAATAGGTTATAACATTAATTTACAAACACAGCCACACCGGTATCAACTTGATTATTGTAATAATAACAATAATAGTTATATATATATATATATATATATATATATATATATATATATATATATATATATATATATATATATATATATATATATATATATAACTGCGTATATAATATATTATGCACTAGTTGTAACCACTCTTATATTGGATACACCACAAGACAACTACACCAGCGCATAAAGAAAGAACACATGAACACCAATATATCTACCTTCTTTAAACATACTTCCTCATGCAATACAACACAACAAGACATAAGCGTTTCCATTCTTGCTTCCTCCAGGAATATAGGCGACCTAAGATTGATGGAAGCTATCCTCATTTCTAAACATAATCCAACCTAAAACCATAGACATAATTAAGTTCTACCTTCACCATATAACTTACTCCCCCTTGAACCCATCTCCCAGATAAAAACTCACCCAAGCCTCCCCTCCATAATAAACATTATTTGTCCAACTTATAACTATTATGTCCCATTTTACCCCTATCGGAAAAGAATTGACTACATCTTGGTCTGCAATCCATCATTACATTATTGCCTGATATCCCCACATTTTTTTTAATTTTTCACCCCCCCCCTATCTGGATAAATAAATTAACGCACATTAAACAAATAAGTAAATAAACAAATAAAACATATAAACACATGAATAAAGAATTCTGAGATTACTTAAATAAATTACAACAAACCTTGCTTACTAGCAGACTTTCCCTTCATAGCTTGATATAAAAAATATGAATAAATAAATAAACATTAAACAAATAAGTACATAAACAAATAAAACATATAAACAAATGAATAAAGAAATCTGAGACTAATTAAATAAATTACAACGAACCAAGCTATTTAGCAGAATTTCCTCTCTAACCTGATTACACAAAATTAAAAAAATACTAGAGTTGTCCCCCTTTGACCTTCAAATCTATAAATCTTCCTACCCAAAACGTAAGACACTTATGAGGTCAATTTAAACCAATAAATAAAGAATAAGCTTAACGAGACATAACTAAAATATAATATGCTACACCAATACAAACTAAATAACTTTCTACAACATATATAATATCTAATGCCGGTACCAGCCGGTTAACAAAAATATATAGTTTAATATACGAACGATAAAAAACAATAATAGTAAATACATGTAAACATAATAATAATTAAATAAATTAAAACAACAAACAAGTATATATATATATATAATAACAATAATAATAATACTAATAATAATACTAATAATAATAATAATAATAATAATAATAATAATAATAATAATAATAATAATAATATAGGATATCATATTTAATATCTATTAACAGTTACACGACACTCATCCAGATCTTATTGCGATCTAATTCATTTACCTCTTAACACTTAATCCTGAACACTTCCGGTTTTACGGCCCAGCGTTTCGGGCATTATCTCGGTCTCCGGGATTTTTCTTTTATTTATTTTTGACAAAGGAGGATATAGCTCTCGAAATATATTAAATTGATCCCTTATCATCCCGACAATTACAATCTTGCTGTCTATGTTAGTTCGTCTGGAAAAATAAACAATACCTTTTTCGACGTATACCAGATTTATTTTCGATTTTGCTTTGTTTTTGTTCTTTACAACTTCCAGCGATCCGGAACTTTGACTTGCCTTAAACCTTTTTAAGACTTTTATACGATATATATATATATATATATATATATATATATATATATATATGAATCTATCTATCTATCTATCTATCTATCTATCTATATATATATATATATATATATATATATATGTATATATATATATATATATATATATATATGTATATATATATATATGTATATATATATATATATATATATAGAGAGAGAGAGAGAGACAGACAGAGAAAGAGAGAGAGAGCGTTTTACATAATCTGCCTACAATGAGTTTCAAAACTCTCACCAACTTGTGTAGTTTTTTTATAGTTTCCGCGAGGTTTAAGGGGTCAACATTTTAGTAATACACATGGATTCTTCTGTTGTTCGAATTCATGACCGGCTTGAATCCGTATTCCTTCACTGACGATTAGGGAAAAAGGTAACGTATACGTATGTAGATACCAAAATAATATATATATATATATATATATATATATATATATATATATATATATATATATATATATATAAACACATTTGCCGAACTGAGGAATCCTATGCTATTTTGAGAGCAGCCAATAACATCATTATTTCTGATTTGTTGTTACATTACATATTTCGTAATATATAATATGATGAGAACGACCCAACTATTAAATCAACAGTGAGTACGTGAACATTTTAATCGACACTTTAGTAGATGTATCGCCTAAAGACTCATTAGAGAAGACTCAGCGTATATTGAACATCAATGTGGACTCTTTTTGCCAACCTGCTTCAGAACAAGTAAGTAGAATGTATATTAGAATATTTTATTATCTATAGTTTTTAAATTCATAGCAAACTATGATAAAGAAAAGAAAAAAGGTATTTATTTTCTATTAATGCTAAGTATGAGCAAGTGCTTAAGATAATGTAGTACTGCACTTGATCTTGGTAAAATACACTTCATACACACCCCATAGTGCTATGTATTTTAATAACATACTAAAACAGCTGTGACCTGCTGTATCAGTATGTTATACATATTAACTTATATATATATATGTATATATATATATACATATATATATATATATATATATATATATATATATATATATATATATATATATATATGGTTATTTTATATTTACACAGATATGTAACACATCTGCGACACTGGCCTGACGTTGTCATTGATCAACAGCTGTTATAAACTGAAGTTACATCAGGTAGATTTATAATCCGTTCATGTTTTGAATGAAAATATATTTAAAATAAAAAATTGAATATCATGTGGTTATAATTGGGACCGTTTAAAATTAAAAAATATGATATCATATAAAGTCGAAAAATATAAAATATAAAATAAAAATAAGGTCGGATAAAAATAAATAAAGCGAAATAAATAGAAAGAGATGGAAATAGAGCAAAATAAAACAATGAATAAATTGCTAGATGGAAAAAAAAGTAATATGGCATGAGATGAAATAAGAAATAAATTATTTTTAAGATAGCGACAAGAAAGGGGAGAAGGAAGTGAGAGGAGAGAACTTAAAGAAAGGTAGAATGGAAGAAATGCGTACAACTAATAACTGAATGTTGATTGCTGGCAGGAGAATCGTCAATTTCTCTTTAGAGTTCTTACTGTTCAACAACACACAATTCACAATATGGTGTACAGTTTAGGTCGGCAATGATGGTTGTGGTACTGGGAGAAGTATTAAGATCTAATTTTGTTTGTTTTTTATTCTTAGTTTTTTGCTGTTTTTAGTTTTTTGATTTCATCTAATTGTTATTTATTAATTTATTTTATAACTTTATTCAGTTAACAGAATAATAATAATAATAATAATAATAATAATAATAATAATAATAATAATAATAATAATAATAATAATAATAATTGTTTGGTGTTATGTCCGTATTTATGAAGGTGGTTTCAACAAAATAGTATATTACACTTAAAAGTGCAAGAAAAAGGGTAGATTGTATAACCGCTATCATTTTTCCTTCATCCTATATACACCTAAAACAAAGAAAATGCCCATTAGGAAGGTTTCAAGAGATATCTGTCTGTGTGACAATACAATATGGAGACTTCCTAGTTTACTACAACATTGTTGTTTTCAAGGTTAATATTACGATTTCCTGTCAAGCCGTCTTCATAAATCATCTAATTTTTCACAGTCTCAACTATTGTTGTCAACTCACGAGGTGTTGTCTAACCGCCCACTTGACAAACCACTCGACTCTTATTCTCGAGTGGCCGTTAGACTATGATTACCCGTGACTCATTAGTGCAAAAACGGCCTGTTAAAAGGATAAAAAATAAGATAAAAATAACAGTTCAAAACATGCACATAATATAAATCAATTTAACATCATATTTAACAGTAAATCAAGATATAGTATATGTTTAGATACGCTCATCAAATCTACAAAAGTCTATATATGTCCGTCTATCCTGCTTTACTCAGAAATTGCAATTAAATTGGTGTGCGAAGCCTGAGTACAAAATTATTTTACATTTAACATAGTATTTCATATGTGTCCAAGCAACTGTATAAAAATATAACCGGCTGATGCTCATTCCGTCACACTTAGTGTTTAAATAATATGTTTGTTGTTCGATTGTACGTAAATTTGAAATACCATTTTTGATGGGTTCACACATCTACATATATGCAAAGTTGCGTGCATGTGTGTTGCGGTATCAAAGATAAAACGGCTGATTTAAGAGCCAAATTAACCGCATATTTGACATTGGATTTTTCGGCCCAATGTCCTTATCGGTGTCAGAAATACTTGAATGTCTAAAAAACCTAATTATTCAAAATTAAAAAGGGCATACAATTATCAACATTTAAGTGTTTGCTTTTATAATCTATACTTAAGACATCAAAGTATCGCACGTATTTGAATTTATTAAAAATCACTGCAAAATATATGATCAATATTTATTTATATTATATACTACTTTAATAACAGGATAATATTGAATATTATGCGCCAATAATTATTTTGTACATATGTCTTTTTTAATTCAAGTTAGACTTTCATTTTCAATATATGTTAAGACTTAACGAGGGCCATGATGTGGAGAAGTAATCATTCCCTATCTCTTAAAAGAAAGTAGGTTTAAAAAGGTAAAATAAGTTCGTTTTATCAGTGCCAATGTGAATAAAGCGTCAACCTTAAGTTCTAAAATGTTATGTAACTGTGGGTTTAAATGTAACATTAGATAATTATGCTGGCAAAATATGGATAACAATATGTAATAGATCTTCTTAAGTTCTTACTTTAGCTTTATAAAATCACGATGAATTTAGAAGCCCGACATATACGTGCACTTCAGCTAGTCAGAATATAAGACGTTCTTCCCGCCTGTCATTGGTTTGTTACAATATAATTTTCAATGTAGTGCCATCGATAAGCGCACAGATTAAATGGACACATATTCACAATATTTGTTCGGGTTTTACATGATTATTCACTGAAAAAATCAATAATGAATAAAGATTAAGTGTCAGATTTATTCTGATGATAACGTCTTATTTTAGACTCATATCACAGAAGATGTTCTAGATAAGACTGCGATCCGCGTCAAATATTGTCAGGTTTTCACCTCAGATATTTACTTGATCACGGCATAAATAACAAGACATGTCGTCTCGTCTTAATATATTTCTTACTCTCTCCATCACCTCTTACTCTCTTATTGCTAACCTAGTTAGTTGTATTCAATTAATTGCTATTAATGTTTCGTTTCATATATATATATATATATATATATATATATATATATATATGAAAAAATATATATATATATAATATATATTTATATATATATATATGTATATATTGTTCTTTACCAATAAATCACACCATAGAGCTGTATACACCGCCTAACCTACCAAAAATAAACGTTGTTTTTATGCGAGCGTTATAATAGCGACACATATAAATATATATATATATGATAAAATATTCAACTAAAAGTATTATTTTAGTAGGTATTACCTATAGTGTAATGGTTTAAGCTCAATATTCTTTTCAAATTTGGAATTTTGGCTTTTCCACTGCCAACTTATCATCTATGTACTTCCTCTGATAGTAAGAGTTTAATCTTTGAAAAGCCTTGGCTTAAGGAAAGAATAATAAGCATGTTTTTACGAGAACACCTTGCATTAAACAATCGAAGTTGAAATACATTTGGCATTGGTACATGTTTATCGCTCTTCTTTCAGTTATTATATATATATATATATATATATATATATATATATATATATATATATATATATATATATATATATATATATATGAGTTATTTTACATGCTGATCGTAATCTTTCAACGTGTATTCGGCATAGAAACTTGGGTCTTTTGTTGGTTTCATCGTTTCCTTGTTTTACTGGCACAATAATCAATTTCATGAGAAGAGCGAACTAGATCCATATGACGAACATATAATGATAAGATATCAATTAAACACGTGTTTCTATTCAGCCTATAACTGACAGATCGCGAGTTAATCGCTTTCTTAGAAGAATTAGTGATAAATAACCACAGTTGTTTCAATAGGATATTTGGACACGGTATAACCGATTCCAAGTACAAAACGCCAGCTATTCTGTCAAAACGTGGCTTACATTTACTGTTGCAATTGGATTATGCAGAAAATTACAGTTAGTGATAATTGTACAATCTAAATTATTTGCTTTGTAACATACTTCCAGATTTGACCCGAACAATGGTTTTGCATATGGTCGTGCGATTAATTTTATGTAACGTCATTTGCATTTATTAATACATTGTAAAATCCACGTGATTTTTCCAAATCGCACCGAGATTTTATGGTTTGATTCTTACGAGCATATATTGGTGAAAAGTCGTTTTGAATTTTTGCTTTTTCTTAGCTCGTGTCGCTCGAACGAGAATAAGTAATAATCAAATGATTACCGCGACAGACGCCAGATTCATCGATTTCGTGACGAGATCAGTTCCCCATCGAATGTGTTTTCTATAAAGCGTGATGTTGGTCATGAAACCTCTGACAGTAAGATACTTACAGGATGAATTTTCACTGGCAGTTAACAAGTGCATCTGCCTTTCTCTTTGTTATACATGATATATATATACATATATATATATATATATATATATATATATATATATATATATATATATATATATGGGTGGGTGATGCGTGCGTGTGTGCATATATATATATATATATATATATATATATATATAGAGAGAGAGAGAGAGAGAGACACAGAGAGACAGAGAGAGACAGAGAGAGGCAGAGAGAGAGATAGGATGACCATTTAATGCAGCATATAAATTGTTAGCTAGCATATAGCAGGAACTGACAAAATATTTTGCCGTCTCAACAGACCACAATTCAATGATCAAGAGGACATAAAAACGAAGCAATTACGCGTAGCTTGACAGAGAACTGAAAGGAATGTGCAACATGAAGAATGTCAATATCATACAAACAACCAGGCAAGCAGACAGAAACATTCCGTAGAAATCTTTGAAAAAAGACTAGGATACATTAAAGCAAAGAGAAAAATGAGACTATAAAATGGACGGCAATGTTCAACCAGTAAAAATCTTAGGAATAATCCTCGAATGCGGAAACTAACCCGCATCAACTGCAAACAATAACCAGCTACATCGACGTTGCAATATAAATAAAATAAACACATTGAAAGAACACCACCACTTATACCCAAGAAAACTGAAATTGCAAGAAATTACATTTTTTAATGAAAACAAATTTAAAAAACAATAAAATGTTCGCACCAGCCTCGACTTATACAACACCAAATAGTCAGGAAAGGTCACGGAAGACACAACGTACGGGAAGACATAACAAGAAGAGTGTGGAAAGTACGAGGAGCTTTAGATGCTTATTGACACTGAAATCACAGAGAAGATCGATAGTAATTACCAGCGTGAAATCGATTGTTGAAATAAAGTAATGTGATGTGCAACGATTAGCGAAAAAATAAAATATGATTAGACTTGTTGTCACTAAGACTCCAAGGAACGCTAACACTGATGATAAATTTTAAAAGAATTCCTAGTGAGATGTATATATAGTAACACAATAATAATAATAGTAATAATAATTATAATAATAATAATTATAATCATACTAACAATTATAATAATAATGATAATCATAATAATGATAATAATAATAATAAGTATTATTAATAATAGTAGTAGTAGTGGTAGTAGTAATAGTGTTTGTGCTCACTAGGAGTTCCCATTAAGGTCATCATCAGAGAGTACTCACTGATAATAACCGATGGTGTTCTCTGGAGTATGGGTGGCAACCAGTCTGCTCAGACTTCTAGTAGTCACTAATTTCTTCGATACATTACCTTTTCTCATCGCAATAGTTGCTTACTATTGATTTTTCGCTGGCAACGACCATCGGTTTTTATTGGAATGTGAGTGTCAATAAGTCTCCCGGAGGGCTAAGTACTCATCGTATACATCCAGTAAAGACCTAGTGAGTGCGGCCTCTTCTCAGCTCTACCATACTTTATGACCCTTTACTACTATTTTGTGCGGTATAAACCAAGGTTGAAACCTTACTTTGGGTGTGGGGTTAGGGTTATAACGTTCCTTGCAGTTTTAGTTCTGTTGAGTTCATGTCGTGTTTCTTCGCTCTTGTTTTATTTATGTTGCATTTTTATGTTGCGTGTCAGTGTTTGTAGTTTATGTCCGTTAATATTTGATTTCAAGGATTTACTTTGGGATTAAAGCTGTGTTCATTATTATTATCATTATTATTATTATTATTATTATTATTATTATTATTATTATTATTATTATTATTATTATTATTATTATTATCATGTGTAATCCCTATGGGATCCTAACACACACCATCATCAGAAACTACTCGCTGATAGTAACAAAGTCTCTACAGAATTCTAGTCACCTACATCTCTTTCGATAACCTTTCTAATAGCATTTACGTTATCGCAACTGTCGCTTACTATGGATTTCTACCTGGCAACGTCCATTAGTCTTCATTGGAATGTGGGTGGCATAAGCCTCCCCAATGTCCCAGTACACCTCGCACACATCCAATGGATGTCTGGTTAGTACTCTCTATATTCGGTCTTTCCACCTTCGTTAACCTTACACAACTAGTGGGTGTGTTATTGGCCGAAGTTGATACATTTATTATTATTATTATTATTACTATTCTTTTTATTATTTAAACCCGAATTACAGAGGCACCCACTTTTTACTGTGGACGCTGCAAACCACGCTGTCCCTCAAGCCACACTTGAAAACATGGTCACCACCCCATCTCAGGTCAGGGAGATCATAAAAATATTGACATCCCCAAACTTGTGTGACTGATGTTATACCAGTTATAGAAATAAAGAAATGTGTTGCTTAACAGA
This sequence comes from Sepiola atlantica, assembly GCA_963556195.1. Taxonomy (NCBI): domain Eukaryota; kingdom Metazoa; phylum Mollusca; class Cephalopoda; order Sepiida; family Sepiolidae; genus Sepiola; species Sepiola atlantica. The sequence continues at coordinate 159,840,354 of OY744521.1, read as the reverse complement.
CCATGTCTTCTCAAAACTCTACAACAAATGCTTTGCTGAATCTTGCTTTTCTAGTAGTTGGACAATTAGCTCTGTGGTACCAGTCATCAATAATTCTGTTGATAGAACTGATCATCACAACTACAGCCAAATTAGTATCATCCCGATGTTTACTACAATATTTGAATCATTCATAAATCTAGCGATAGTACGGCACCTAGTTAATGCATAGCTTCTTTCTGACCATCAGTATGGATTTAGACAAGCACAATCTACTGCGTCGTCTCCGAATACACAGCCCATCCACTGGACAAGGCAGGTGAATCGCTTCAAATATCCAAAGCTAATGAAAAGGTATGACACCAAGGGTTTTTCTTAAAATCCACTAATATAGTATTACTGGGCATATATTTAATATAATTAGATAATTTCTAAAAAAAATCTAGGTTGTAATCGATGGCCGTTCATCTAATCAATATGACATACATGCTGGTTTTAACCAGGGATCGATCCATGGATTTTTACTGTTCCTGATTTTTATAAACGACCTCCTTTATGATATTGAGTCTGAGATAAGTATATTTGCTGACAAACACCACGCTTTAGTGTCATGGTGTTAGTGGGATTGGGTCATAAATGATGGTAAGCTGTAATGCTGCAAAGGCAAAGCTCCTTTCTCTTTAATTAGTACAAAATAACTTTTTATACACCGACTGCTATGAGAAATAACACCGTACCTGAGGGTTCAACATTAAAACTCCTAGGCCGAAAATTAACATGTAACATGAATAAGACCGCAAACATTAAGAACATAGATAGCCAAGGTTGCTGCATATAAGGTAGGATCGATAGCGTAAGGAAATAGTTTGTATATTCCTTGCTTGAATATCTAATGAATTAATACATTTTGTACTTTATTAAATTTAAACTTTCATATTTTCTTTAATTTCATGTTGATGTTCCATACTTTATATTCAGTATCCTTTGAACACGATATGATCTAAGATAAATATAACCTATTTACCTTTAATGTTTAATTTATATATATATATATATATATATATATATATATATATATATATATATATATATATTGTAATATATTATGCTTAACTAATCAGTGGAAATAGAAATGTGTCCATGGGTTGTAAGTGTATGTATGTATGTGTGTTTATGTGTGAGTGCAGCATGTCGATTTTAGAATATATATGTATGCATGCGTCTATCTATGTATCTGTGTGCGTATGTGTATGTATGTATGTTTATATATATATATACATCCCCCACCTCTTTCTCTTACCACCAGCCACAGTAGTCCTTGCTCACCCCATCCTTCCATTTTTCCCCACTCATTTTCTTCAACATTCATTTCTATTTCTCCAACAAATACGGACGTCCACCCAGCAGTGACCATTATTTAATTCTATTTTTCCTCCCAATATGTCTACCCTACATGTATCTGTACTTGCATGACATTTTTCTCTATTTTATCATCCTGATGAAGTCTTATAAATAAAGACGAAACGTTAATGTACACATAAAAAACATCCATTTTTTGGTTTTCCTTTTTCATTTTCCCATATATATATATATATATATATATATATATATATATATGTATGTGTGTGTATATATGTGTATATCCGTGTATGGATGTATGCGTATATATTTGTGTTTGTTATGTATATATATATATATATATATATATATATATATATATATATATATATATATATATATATAGTCTCGGAAGTTTCTCAACCATTAAAACTATATGAAAAAAAAATATATATATATATATATAAAAAAGAAAACTTATAGTCTCAAGTCTTCCAGTGGCAAAATCACTCATGTAAGTCAATTTATTTTTTACAGTTATTATATTAGTTAGTTTCTAACACTATTTTAAGGGATCATCAGTTGTTTACCATGAAAAACTGTTTCGGGAATTTATATATATATATATATATATATATATATATCTACATATGGGTTTATATGTTTGTCTGTCTACTTGTGTATCTGTACATTTGTGCTCACGTGTGTATTTCATATGAATATCAGATATGTATGCTTAACGGTGTATGTACGTAGTGTAACACTTGGAAGTGTTTAATGGAGACTAAATTAATCCAAGCTAAGTGGGTGATAAAAAATAAAATAGAAAGAAATATAAGGAACGGTAGGTAATAAAAATGATAAAAATAATAGAAACTGATTACAGGTAAAGAATATAATCTTATACTAAGATTGACCGTTGAAAATTATAAACACATATAATCCCCTGAAAATATATACTTAATATGAAAGTTTTCTAAATTCATCTCACGGCTTTGTCTCCTTTGGTCTTAAGAGGGTGACTTTCTCTGAAGAGTACAACCGAAACATGTATGCATATATGTAACAGATAATGTTTAAATTTAAAAAAATAAACTAAAGAACAGCTCTACTTGTAAACACTGGAGTTTAAACGGATTTACAGCTACAGAAAGTAATACAATACGTGTACTATATGTATACACTCACACACACATATATATATATATATATATATATATATATAAATATATATAAATATATATATATATATATATATTGTTAGCAATGTCGTTTACATCTGAAATTATACAATCACCCTGCGTGTTTATTGACACTCATTTTACGTATGTAATAGCATTACATACCCTGTGTATATAGTTCAAGGAGATGGGGGAAAATCGAAGACCCGATCGGAATTCGAACTAGTCCAGCTAAAAGACAGCAAACTCAAATGGGGTTGTATTCGACTTCTAAACTAGCGGTACGCATGGTGAAAGCTGAATCCGAACACATAACACATATAGCAAACGAAGTCGATCCAGCATAACATATTAGATTAAATATAAGATCAGAGAATATAAGAAAAAATGTAGCTTGAAATCAATAAAAAGCAGATAAATATGAATTTCCTATTAAAATTTGTGTCTAAAGGTCATCTGTTCTGCTTTATTCACAAATACATTCTTTACAAAATGAATGCGTATTTTTAAACGGCAGTTTCAAAATTATTGGTATAAAAAATAAGGCTGATTTTACTATAAGCAATGATATATTTTTATGAATTATTGAAAGCTCGAGGTAAAATATATATTTTTTCTATTAGTCACGAAATCATAAAAAAGTAGTTGCAAGTTCTTTACATTCGGAGAGAGGTAAGAGAGCACATAATTTGAATGGAAACATGGACGAGTTTCGAGGGAAAAATGAAAGGTAGAAAATAGGCGAGAAATACATGGAAAATAAGTAAACAAAGTATGTAACGTGGCATAAAAATAAACAAACGTGATTTAAAATAAAGAAAGGAGCGAATAAAGAAATGCATGATAACATGATGAATGGAAAAAAGAAAATAATGTAAGAATAATACTCAGCAAAGGAAAGGCGGGGTTGTAGTAAAAAAAAAGATTTAACACGCAGCAAGTGAGAGAACGAAATGTGAAAATATGTACTACAGATACACAATTAGATAGCTACATAGAAGAAGAATAGCGAATTATATATAGGGAAAGAATAAGAATAGATAGATACACAACAAGTAAGAAGGAAATAAATAGATCCACAGAAAGTTGCAAATGGTAAGGTACAGAAAGAAAAAAATGAAATAGAAAGATTTTCACAATTAAAGAAGAATATAGATTGATGGAAATAAAGAAAGAAATGTGTACTAAAGAAAGAAGGTAAAATATTGGTAAAATAAATTATTAAATAAATATATAGTGAACATACAAAGTATGATCGAAATAATAAAAATATAGAGTACGTGGAGAAAAAAGAACAAAAGATAGAATTATAGATGAAGCGAAAGAAAGAACGAGGCATATAACGATAGATAGCTAGCTAGCTAGCTAGCTAGCTAGCTAGATAGATAGATAGATAGATAGATAGATAGATAGATATGGAGATTGATAGATATAAATCATACAATACAGAGAGAAAAAAGAAACTTAGAATATAGGAGATATATAAAATCAGGTAGACAAGAGATAAATCGAAATAAAAAAAAAATAAACTGGATTCATAGTAAGAAAACAAATTGAAAGAACCATAAATATATAGAAAAAAGACTGAAATAGATAGATATAAATTAATAGGGGCATTGATAAATAGAGAGATGTACTGTGATCTATAGATATTAAAAACGTAAATAGATGTATAGACAGCAAGTAATATGAAAATAAAAGGTAATATGACATACAAGTAAAAAATTATAACTCAAAATATAAAAATGTATAAAAGCCAAATATAAATAATGGAAGAGAAGATAATCAATTAAATACTGAATTAAATAACCTAAGAAAAAAGTTGTAAAATAAGTTATATGAGGAAATAAATACATATTTTTAGGGTGAAAGTATTATTTTTATTCTTTAAAATTTACCTGGATTATTTACTAATGTTGGTTGTTATTACCATAAGTGTTTTCTTTGTGTAACTTGAACTGGTCGGGAAAACAACTAGTTAAACCGGGTAAGATTCTCTTGATGTTCAAATTTCAACACCGAGGAAATTCCTCAACAAGTAAACTGGAATAATGTCACAGTGCGTAGAGAATTGAGTGTAACCATTGTACAACCAGACTTCTAATAAAAGTAAGGTTATGAGTTGCCAAGTTCGACACAATACATCAGAAAATGACGAAGGAAAAATGCAAACAAATAGTGGGTATACAATTAAAAACAAGGACACATGTACAAAATTGTAAATAATCATGAACTATCACTTATCCCCAATATAGTAATATGTTGTCATGGGATACCGGACTCGCGTCAGTAATAAAAAAAGTGAACCAGTATGTAAAATATATATATATATATATATATATATATATATATATAGAGAGAGAGAGAGAGAGATAGAAGAAAAAAGAGTAATAAATATGCGACGATTGTCCAAATTTATTTCAAATTTCAATTGTTCAATGCAAGGTGCATTCAGTAATAAACTAGTGTTCATTATACTTTCCTTAAGCCAAGGCTTTTCAAAGATCGAAATCTTATCATCAAAGGAGAAATGCAGATGGATAAGTTGGCTTTCGAAAAAAACAAAGTTCAAATATTTGAAAAATATAAAAATTATTATTAAAAATTATTAAAATAATGTTTGATAAAAAAACGTATTGAATGAAAAGAAAAAATTCTGTGAAAAAGATATGCAAATTATCCGGGTGGTAAATTTCCGTTGAAAAGAAGTCCGGTGAAATTGTAGAATGTGAAGAAAAACTCTTTGCGTGGGAGCAGATTGGGAAAGTGCTCAAAATGTAGGTAAGTCCAGATGTACTTAAAGGAGGTTGAGAAGAGGAAAACAGGCCATTTTTTTATGTACTTCCAGGGCCAAGTAAAAACAGAAGAATCTCATTCAAGGTTTAAATCCGAATGGGACAAAAAGGCAAAATTGTTAAAGATGTGGGGTTAGGGGGGTGTTTATGAGGTTCGGGATGGTTTAAAAAGTCGCTTTGTTAATTGGGGGGAAAAAGAAAAGGAGGAAGGGTTGGTATGGGGATGTAGTTAAAGTGACAGGTAGGTTAAGGGTGTGGGCGAGCGGTAGGATGTAGGTTTTGGGGGGTGGGATTAATCTTAAGTGGGAAGTGGGTATAGAAATTGTTGATTCTAAAAATAGAAATCAAATGAGTGAGCTTCTAACATTTCAGGCAGCTAAGAGCAAATTAAATTGTAGTTACCAGTTTTTGTTTATGGGGGTTTAAAGATTAAAGTAGAATTAGTTAAAAGCATGGTAAAATAAATAGAGGAATGTGAGAGAGTGGATGATTAAAATTAAAAAATTAAAAAATTAAAAATTAAAATTAAAAAGAAGCTAGGGATTAGTTAATTAAAAAAAATTATTTATGTATTTATTTTTAATTTAAAAACCAAATTAAGGGTTAGATGAATAATTTGGAGGTAGATTAAATGACCAAGGAGACAAGAGGGGGAAATAAATTAATGGGAAAAGAGTTAGTGAAATTAAAGATCAAGTCTGTTCTACTCGGTTATATTGAAATTTAGGAGAGGGGAACAGTGTAAGGGATAAGGATAGATTGTTTGAAACAATTTGTTTCGATTACTAGTAATAGGGGGTTAAATTGGGTTGGTTCAATCAAAAACTTGAGTGCAGTGTCAATTTTATAATCTATGGTTTAAATGGTGAGTTAGTCGTAACAGGGTAACAATTAACAATTACAGTTTAAATTTAATTAGATATATAAAGGAAACTTGCAAGGGGTTTCCAAGTAGTATGAAAATATGATTTGAGGGTAAGAGGGTGAGATTGGTCAAAGATTAGATAAGTGTAACAAAAAGAGAATAGACCGATAGAAAATGGCTCGCGAGTATTTAGAGGGATAAGGATTATTCAAAAGTAGGCCAAAATAAGTAGTTATGTAACTAGCTTGAATCAATCAATTAGTTAAAAAGATTTCTCAAAGGGGGTTATGGAGGCTATTAAGGAGATAGGACAGAAATGCTAATAACAGTTGAAATAATATAAGTGTTATGCGCCAGGGTTGGATTGAAAAATTAAGCAGACTTGCGTTTTGAAGCTAGTGTGTTAGAGAACTGATACAAATTACAGGGGGCTATTAATGGACCCAAATGGAGGGGAATTCAAAGGTCGTAGTTAAAAGGAGAACAAAAGGAAGTTACAGGGGAATGTGTTGCAAATAGGGGGAGTCCAAATATAAGGACGATATAGTGGAAGTGTGGGAGATAATAAGGGGGTGAGAATAAGAGGCCAAGAAGGAGTGTGTGGGTAAGATTACGGACAGGAGCAAAACAATGAGATAAATATAAGGGGTTAGGAGTGGAGCTGCAGTAAAAGGATAATAGGAGCTATATTGCAGATGAGGTATATATGTCTAGATATTAAATATGTTAATGATCGGTGGAAAGTAGGAGGAGTAATGTTAGTGCAATCTACTAAAAGTGTTCCGGGTAGATATAGTTGTTAGGTGTAATGGGGAGGAAAAATTTATTGGGGGGGGGGTTAATTAGTGAGATTAGGGGCGTTAAGAATAGAAGTTACAAGGTTCCCCTGGGATATAGTTTAGAGATTTGTCAGATGCTAAAGAATGGGGGGAGTTATTGGTTGGGAGGAGGAGTGTCAGAGGGAGTGATGAAATTAATGTATTTAAATTTTCGTTTGTGTATGCAATTTGAAATAAGTTCATTTATGGAGTTAATGACATTTAAGTTCTTGTGTGCAGTAGCTATCATATAAGTTTCCAAGGTACATAGTTGGCAAAATGTAGAACCAGGAGTATATGAGTTTGACTTTTTTAATATAGACCAACTTAGGGAGTAGGGGATCTTTTTGATGTTAAAGCTTTTTATTAGGTTGGAAAGAGAGGTGCTAGTTGTACTATATATATATGTACTATGTGCATTTGACGGTATTCGACTATATTTGACTATATTCGATTGTATTAGGTTAATCTTATTAGATTACTGGAAGTGCTATTGTTATGTAGAAGATATATGTTGTAATACACCATCCTATTTAAATACCTTACACCCTGGTTACGTTTGTTTTTATAAATTCTAACCAAGATGTGTCATAAAACATATCACAGGCTGAGCACTCATATTTCTAAATGGAAAAGAATGAGGAAACATAATGAGCGAAATTAAGAAAATATTAATAAACAAACGAGGTGTCCAAGAGTAAATACTACTTTTAATCAAATCAAAAAAATATCATATGAATAAAATAAATAAATAAAATCAGATAACAGTATTCATATATATATATATATATATATATATATATATATATATATATATATATATATGTGTGTGTGTGTGTGTGTATATATATGTATATATATCTATATACATATATATATATATATATATAGAGAGAGAGAGATAAAGAGAGAGCGAGAGAGAGGTGTGATGCAAATTAAATAGTTTCACCCTTAATACACTGTATATATATATACACACATATATTTTTTTTTCACAAACACACATATATATGTTTATCTACATAATGTTACAATGGTCAGTATTACCTGTATCAAAATGGTCTGGTTGAAACATCGTACGATATAATATTTCGGGAACTTTTCTTCAGAACCGTGCTCAACTGAAGTTCCAGCGTGCATGTGTATATTTACATTGCATTAAGGGTGAAACTATTTAATTGGTTCCACCATTATATGTATTATTTGCTCCAACTTGTGTCTATCCGTCACACCTCTGCATTGTATTGCCTTTTAAGTATCACATTTCTATATATATAGATAAACAATGCTTCAAGCAAACTACATAAACCTCTCATATATGTATATATATGTATATATATATATATATATATATACATATATATATATATATATATATGAATAAAGATACAGATACAATTATCCGACGAAAACAATGAAAAAACATATTATTTATGTTTCCGTTCTCGTCTTTATATGTAAGACTTCATCAGGGTAAAGAAAAATAGATAAAAACTCACACAAAAATCAATTTAATTTGCTTGAAAGTGGCGAGCTTCAGCTGGTTAGCGATATAAAGAAATTTTTTTAAAAAAGTGAGAAGGTAGAAACAAAAGTGGCTGTCAAGCAGTAACGTGTTGAAGGGAGGTGCTTGTCGAGATGTGTTTATTAATTCGGCTTTGAACGAAATATATATATATATATATATATATATATATATATATATATATATATATATATATGCGTGTGTCTATATACCATGCCCATAGGTGTATACTTATTTGTGGAAAAAAAGCATGTCAATATAGTTGAAGAAGAAAGAATTGTGAGGTACATATTTAGTATTCGCACCGGCGTGACGATAGGTACTTGGTTAGTATTCACACCGGGGCGGCGATAGATACCTTTATAGTATTCGCACCGGGGCGGCGATAGATACTTATATAATATGCACACTAAGGCTGCGATATGTACGTATATAGTATGTGCACCGGGTCGGCGATAGTTATGTTTATAGTATGTGCACTATGCGGGGCGGCGATAGGTACATATATAGTATCTTCACCAGGGCGGCGATCGGTGCGTATATTATATGTGCAACGGGGCGGCGATAGGTACGTATATAGTATGCGCACCGGGGCAGCGATAAATGCATATATAGCATGCGCACTGCGGCGGCGATATGTACGTATATATTATGCGAACTGCGGCGGCGATGGGTACGTATATGGTATGCGCATTGGGGTAGCGATAAGTATGTATATAGAAGACGTAGACAGAGGTGGTACTTTTTTTAGAAATATGTCATACTTTTCCTCTGGGAAACAGAAGAAACATCTTTCGCAAAAGGCAAAATGAGAAAGTAGCGGTGAAATGGGGCGACCGGTTATGAGAAATGTAAAATAATAAAGAGACGGCAATAAAGAGAGGGAGATAAATAGAGGTTTGAATATAAAGATGTTACACACGCGATTTTTCTTCTATTTTGTGTTTATATAACCCCGAGCAACGCCGAGTAGCCTTGCTAGTTATCCATAAA
>OY744521.1:159820860-159828360 GCA_963556195.1 Sepiola atlantica | reverse complement strand
GGACCGCTTACCTTTGGACTTCTTTTCCTACTTACTGCTTTAGCGACAGTAATTACATGCAGTAATCTTAATGTAATATGAACAAAAATTTTACACTTCAACTTCAAACCCAGATTATTATTAACACAGTATCTTCTTATTATTCAGTGGCAATATGCTTTGTTATAGTAAAGGGCAGTGTAAATGAATGAAAAGAAATTCATAAGTAATACAAATAATAGTAAATACAAACGGATAGACATAACTAGAAAGAAAAACGTAGAGTATTACAAATTCAGAAAGAAGAACGTAAATATAAAGAGACGTTGAACTTATGGAGCGAATAAAATAAGACGAAACAAACTGTATGGGCACGTGGAATTATATAGAAGGAGAAGAACAAATACATCATAAACTATACAGCTGTTTTATATTATAGAAATTCGTTATTGGTAAATAATAAACAATAACACTAACATTAAGTAAATAATATTAATAAAAAATATTAACACACATAAAGACGAAAGAAAAAAGGTAATCTTTAATTTAACAATAAAAAATAACAATTGATTTTAAAGTCATACTATTTATAATCAATAAACTTTACATACAGGAAATAAACTGGCAAGAAAGATAGACAATATTAACATTTCAAAGAAAATTGACAAAAATAAATTAAGTTGAATCCGAATCAATATTAACCACACACCGGAATTGTTTAAAAGCTATCAAACGGAAATGAATAATAGAGCAAAGTGGAAAAAGGTTGGAAGGCAAACAATGTAATAAATTGAAAAAAGAAATGGCGGACTTCTAACGGAAAGTGCTAAGAAAACAAATAAGCGTGAGGAAATGTTATTAGATTTTCAATAAAAATGTGAAAAAATGCTAAGCACTTTATTCTATTTTATTTATAAGCTGTGTGTTATTTTAATTTCCCCTGTGTATATTACTTCAGACGGGGATGTAAAAAGTTATGATTCAGTCTATTATTGATAAATGTACAGACCGACGTAAGGATAAATATATCTAAATACGTATTTAAAACATAAATATACATACAGCTCAGTCAACTCAATTAATGCACTAGATATTGTACAAGAACTGTATTTGTTAAACTAAGATTCTTAGAGTATAACAATCACGAGTTTAAAGTAAAAGTTTAAATAGCAAATCAATAATTAATCACAAAATTATAACAAGTCCGTTGAAGAAAATGAATTTTGTCGTATCCACACGTCTTTACTTTTTTAAGATAGTTAAATTTTTGAAAGATGATCCGGTAGTTGAGGAATTAACTTATCGTTGTTCAACTTCTGAAAAAAATGTCTGAATTATATGATTCCTATATATACGGAACTTATTTACTTGTCTCTCCACGAGTTAAAAGTGAAAACCACACATTATTTATTTTTTTAAATTCAGAGAACCCCAGCTCCTCCAAAGGTGGGACCTTGGAGTGAGGCAACAATAAATATCATCTTTGGATCTAAGGATCTCTTTTCGCTTAATGGGGATTGAAGAGATGAAGTACCGTATTGAACAACTACCACACTCTGTATATAAGCTCTTGTTACTTTTAACATGAGTAGCTTTCTTTCAGTAATTCTTATGTTGACTGATTCTCACAACTTGCGTAACGGTAATAGAGCTGTTAATACTGACATTGTATACGTGTTTAATTAATATATCAATGATGAAGATGTTATAAGTTGTATCCCAACTATAAAAGTTTATTGGATCTATCAATATAGTCTATAGAACAAGATCCTATAATAAAATGTCCCTCAGAAGGACATTGCTACACTGTTACTGTATTCTAAAGTGATATATATTCCTTTATGTCAAAAAATGATAAGGTGTCTAAATAAAAAAGAGTGTTCTAAAAATAAAGAAAATGATGTATTTGTTGACCAGACGACCAAAATAGTGTCCGATATAAACAAAAGTTTAGATTAAATATAAATGATCGAACAACAAAATGAAATTTGATAAACAGCGGTTGTTAAGTTAACGTATATTTTTATTTAGAGAAAAGACGTTAACAGTGGTTATGTTCGTTTGTGTCAAGTACGTCAGTTTGCTTAAAGAAAATAAATATTGCTTTGTTGAACCAACGACAATAACTATCATTATGTCGCACAACTATATTTTCGTTTGGAAAGTAACAGCTACTCAATCCTTCAGCCTCCCTACAGCTGGATCCTATGAAAGCTATTCGAACTCCTTGTTGGTGGCGTTAGTGTTGTTTCTAAATTGTCAATACCAAACAATGTAAGTCCTGAAAAGGTAGTTAATAGCAGTTTAAAAGTTGTCTAAACATTTATACGTGCGCACAAGAAATGTATTTGTGTAGATCTTTTATGTAAACATGACCAGCTGGAATAACTGGCGTTAGCGTTTATAATGTAAAGAATACAACACATTTCGAATCATAAAAAAGTGTCTAATTGTTAACATTAGAAAGCTTAAAAATGTATAAATAATTTCAATTGCTCAGATAATTTGCAATTACGTAATTCTATGAAATGTATTTACTATTTAAATTTAAACAAATATAATTCACATGATTTATATAACATATGTATCAACACTATCCACTAAATACTAATTATGTGTTATCTAGAGTAAGTTTATAAATCCTGAAATTGTGATTTTAAACTAGTTTGTTATTTCAAAAAAAAATTTCTAATTATATAAATTTAGGTATGTGTATATGTTTTAATATTTTTATGTATATCGACATCTATCAAGCTAATAAACCGATCATTATGAATTTCGAGGGGCAACTCTTAAGTCTAAATGTGAGTAATACGGGCTATGTGTAAGTTAATTTGGTCTATTCAAAACAAGCAAGGAAAAGATGAAATTCCTTCTGCGATGTTTGTGAGATTTAAAAAATTGATCTTAGATATCAATTAAAATATATTCCACAAATGTTACAATATCTAGGGTATTTTAAGGGTGTGTTGTAATGCATAATATAGGGGCAACCCCCCGTTTTAAATTGAAAGATTCTAGATGTTCATGGAATTGTATCCATAGTAATTATACACAATTAACTAACACTCCTTAGATCTCAGTTTCTTTGTAATGATGATTAAGACTACAGTCTAGTATATTAATAGAATTTTATTTAGAATAGGAATAGGGATTGTAGTCATACATTTTAATTGCTGTATGTCTGTATTTATATGTGTGTAAGGGGGCATAAGAATGATTCAGATATTTATATTCCGGGAAAATAGTGTACCCGTCCTTGGAAAGGGTAGTGTTATAATTATATATATATATATATATATATATATATATATTAATTAACAAAGGGGCATCAATAATGCTATTATACAGATACAATATTTCGACAACTCTTGATCCAATGATAATCAAGTAATATTAACAAAGTGTCTTAATATTATTCTTTTATTGTTTAGCTAACCGCACAAGAAAGTTAAGAGACGAATCCTCTTTAGTTAATGAATGTTAGTTTAACTAGCCAATGTATTATTTGAAAATATTACAGTAATATAGAAACTTAGGATAGGTGTGTCTTTTAGAAAATTCCTTAAAGTCAACTCTAAAAGTAGGAATGCTAGCGTTAAGGTCAGGGGGTTTAAATGGTGGCTATGCGGTATCAGTATACTAAACGATCGATTTTAACTTCGCAAATCGCAAAGCTTCTATGAGTAAGAATTCATATAAATTCGTAGGAAAGTCTTGAAGTGTGAGGATTAAGGAATGTTCTCCAAGTGTTTATTTAAATTATTTATAATAAACAATGTATATGGCATTAAAGTTTACAATAATATAAATATGCACCGTAAACACTATTGCTCACGCTTTGCAAAGATTTAATTCCAAAAATATATATTTGTCCGTGACCCACCCTATATTTTAAAGACTGAGTATATATTTTAACCATTTATTCCGAGGGAAAGCCTAATAAAACGTAATCATCATATTATCCGAATATATGTAGAATGTCAAATCAAATACTCACTCATATTGCTTTCTAGAAAATACAAAAAAAGTTTTCGATACAAAGGGGCAGTTTTATAAGTACAATACAATTGATCAAACAACGGTTGTAATGTGACAACCAATTTATTTAGAGTAAATAGCTTGAAGTGTATTGTGCTCGTATGTGCGAGATGCGTTGAATAAGAACATGTTTGAGGTGAAAATTATCGTTCATGCTTTTTTCATGTAAGTGAATCTTTGCCAAGAAAACATATGCATGTGTGTGCGTTATCAGCATCATTATTTTAATTTAGTCATGTATAATACGGCCCGCTTGCTTTCTTAAACACAAATACTTCAGTACTGATGAAGTAATAGTTATTGGGACCTATTACTTGCCTTATTATGTAGAGTTTATAAATCGTTGTTCTTAGTAGTAGTGGTACCAGTGCGATCTACGGCGCGCGTGGCGTACACATAGTTATCGTGTAGATGAATAGAGATTCGCCATTTCCTGGCAGTTATACATGTTATATAAGTATTATTTCCCGAACAGTAGTTTCTAGTTGATATAAAGTCTGGGCGTACTTGTGTGCTTGAAAAAATGATTTACTTTGGTGTGGAGACATCCACACATCGATTGGTGTCTGGCCCTTGCTGCAATAAAGGCAGCCCGTGGTTCCTTCTCGCAGAGGCAGCCGACCCCTTACGAATATCTTTGTCATCAGTTTAATTTTTCTTTTCATAAGAAGTCCACACAGACCATTCTGGAATAATTTCCTTTCAATGCCTAACACACCAACTGCATACTGCCTAAAAAGGTTGAGCATTAGCCATTGCATTTTGTGTTACTATTTGTCGGTAACCTATATCATATTTTAAATCACTATTTTCTAACAAAAAACAATAGACATCTCCATCAAATTGTAATACGACTACTTACTACTACTACATTTATCTATTAATCATTTGATCGATGTATTTTATTCACAGCATGGAATATTTCTCGACTTTTTACCAAATAAAATTGATATATTCGTTGGTAACCTATATAATTTATGTTATCTATTTGACCATACCGATTGTGTTGGTGGCGATGCTGACTCTTAATTTATTATAAACTCAGTTACTTTCCATAAGTATTGCATGGAGTTTTGTCACATCTATAGTGAGTGTTGTGGAATACTACGCCCTAGCAAGTTCGACTGTCAACGTAACACAAATATAAAAACATGATCACAAATGTGTATCTGTGAAATATTAAAAAAATGAAATTGTTGCATTCTCCTGTAATTTTAATGTGAAATAGAAACGAGCGAAAAATACTAACGTGGAAATATGTATTTATGCTTGTTTTGTGTGTTTGTACTTATATATCACCGGCCATCAAGGCACCACTATCACTCGAAAAGTAGTGGCTCGTGTGTTTCTGAAGTGGATGTTAAAACAAATACCTTGAGTATTGCAGACGACGATCGGATCTTATTTTAGAGGATGGCTCAACAAGAGTTTGTAAACATTGGACTTCAGAACAACAATGCTGCCGTCAGCTGAAAAGCAGCCTCATGTTATTATGTTCCAAAAATGGACGTGTTTTGCAAATTTACTAGCTCATAGAAGATATGTTAAGGACCAGGTACACATATGAAATATAAATCTTTTTACAGTTGATGTAGCTATACAAGTATTTGCAGTGAATGTTTTGCAGGTAATACCATATATTCGAGCTTCTTCGATCACTTACTATGAAAAAAAAGAGTAGAGTTTTAAAAGTCTATTTACGTTCTTGTGAGAAAACATGTATGGGGCTGAAGCAAAAATTCGCTTTAGATTTCCAAGTCGATTTTGTACGCAGTCGAAGTAGAATATGGTGCTCCAAGAAGTACTACTCCATATGTACCAACAGTATCTACTCTTGAGATTATCTGGCTCTGATATATACACACACTTTCAAGAACGATATAATTGCCGAAGCGTTAGAATGATCCAACCATCTATCCATTTACATTAGTAACATAACTGATGTAAGTTTTTATCTTCAGTTCAAGAAGTTTTCAAAACAGGGTGCCTGCTCAAGGAGAGTGCAATACATTTAAAATGGGGCAAAGTAAGAATTCGAACGTTGATTGCGAAATAAGTTATCAAAATCTACTAGTGTGTATGCGAGATGTTTTAATATACAAGATTATAGATAGCTACAACTTTCTGTTATAAAAAAAACGTTTGATGCTAAGAAATAAATGCTGACAGAAAACAAAACAAATGCTTATCATTGTATTATTTTTATTTTTTTTCATTTCTTGTCGCTGAAGGAGAAGCAATTTTCAAAACGTCGACAGAAATAAAAGCGTCAATCAGATAATGCTTGAAACGAACATAATGAAATAAACACTCTCATTTGGGGGTATCGTTTTTGCTCGAAACAGAACAAACGTGTCACTCTAAAGATAGATAAAAAAAAAGGAAAAACCGGCTTACTATTTCACAAATTCATCGTATTTTTCATTCGGAATCTAACGTTTTCAAAATGTATAATTCCATAGACTGCATGATATCAAGTTTAAGATCAGTAGAAAACTCCCCTTGTGAATTCCGAAAAAAATTACAATTTCTAAACTGCATTGGTTAGCATATTATACTCACTGATTTTCCTTAAAAGTCACATCTTGCTATATAGTAAATGTGAAGATAAAATTAATAGACATCCCATTTTAATAATTCATGCATTTTAAAATGTATTCATTCTTCGGCGACAGTCAATACTCGGAGATGTACACAGCAGTAGTAGTATTTAGCTACACCGATATATTATATTGACCTTTATTTCTGTCTTACAAATAGCAATATATCTATACTACTTCACGATTCGACCCTTAAATGATTTCTGTTTCAAATATGGCACATTCAGACAAAATAAAAAAATCAAATAATGATATAATATTCAACAGAAATGTTTCACACTGCAACTTATTTCACATCTGCACCGATTCTATTGGAAAGTGTTAGTAGGTTTTAGTATGATGTTGCATCACGCCACCCGCTGAATAAATAATCAGTATATTCCTTGTCACGGGAAAGTGTCATCGGTTTGTTATATGCCAAATTCAATGCTTACACTTTTAAATCTTGTCAGTATAATAGTAAGTAAACACATGTTCTTATTCTCTACATATTATGATTATTTAGATGCATATATTGTAGTGTTGTAACATAGTATGCCATTGGTTGTTCATTAACATCATTTTTGTTCAATAAATATAAATGCTGTTCAAAAAATAATATATACTACTTTTTATTACTTGTATAATACGTTTTTTCACTTGGTTAACTTTTTTTCAAAATAATATAAAAAAAAACATTTTAAGGCTAAGTATGCGAATGGTTTTATTTTTAGATACGGCATATTTTGGGTCAATCTGTGAGTTGATTAAATCAGCGTAAACAGTCGAGAACATATAGATTGCACTCTTCATGTAAACTGAGTGATTTTCTAATTAAACAGAAATATATTTTAATGAACATATTTTGCTTCGACTCTTCAGGACCCTATGCCAGCAGTAA
>OY744521.1:159755860-159815860 GCA_963556195.1 Sepiola atlantica | reverse complement strand
TAGATATCTAGGATAAACAAGAACGGGGTCTTATTCCAGGTAAAGTTTACTGGACGATCATGATGGAGATATAGAGAATGTGCTTATATAATGCAAGGAGTGTATGCTAGATGCAGAAATCTCTCACACAAAATTCAAACCCTGGTCTAAAACGCTCTAAAATCGTTTTGACTTCGCTGGGCAATTAGACGGATTTTATTATCTGGTTGTAGTGGATACCTTTAGTAAATGTCCATAGAATCTATTGTGTAAAAAAAAAGATGGTCGGGGTTCTGATTGAATTGTTCAACGTTTCCGAATCGTGTATGGTGTAGTATCGAATTTAAGTTAAACATGTTTTATCAGTCATTTTTAGTGGGCCACTTCACAATCGCGCAGTATCATACGAGAGCAACGATCATGTGGAGTTATTTATCAATACTTTGAAAAGGCATAAACAAGGAAAAATCTACGTCTAGAGTTAAGCTATACAGTATGTTCTACAAATGTATAGATCGACCTCGAATGATAACGTTCGATCTTGCATTTCACCAGCAATAAATATTCAAGATTATTAAGAGCAGACATGTACTAACTCATAAGAAATCGGAACGAAACATAAATGTCAAAAAATACATATTAAATTGTAGAAACGTGTGTTTTATGTTCGAATATTTATGTACAACGGAACACATCATTTTAGGAAATTGGTGATATGCTCTACATCGTGAAAGGGGCCGAATTTACACACAATAATTATTTAAAACCAATCAGTTTAGGAAGACAATGATACAGTAGCATAATATTGAATGTTGTGCTTGTTACGTTCAAATTAGCAATTCCGAAAGTACTTTCTAAAAAGCGAATCTATGAAAAAGAAATACCGACTTCATGAGAGTCAGCCCCATGAGAAAAATGTTGAGGCCTTACGGAGCATAGGCTTAAAAGAGGGTGTTATAGTGTAAACTGATCTATTTTTGAAAATAAATGGACGTACTCACACAGAATAATTACAGTTACTAAACATGGTGTCAGTTATCAGTGGAGGTTATGACACCTAAATAATAACGTGCTTATATCACATAATTGTGTTAATATACTTTTGTTAATTATACAACGGTGTGTGTATTGTTAATTGCCAGCCTCCACGATATAGTTTGCAGCCTGCATATTGACATATAGATAATTATTCTCAAAAGCGTTACGATAAGTTACTGAATGCAGATACATATAAGGTTCAACTTTTTCATATAAACATATTTACAGATATATATATATATATATATAATATGAAACTAAAAGTATACTTTTAGTAGATAGAACCTATAGTGAAATGGATTAAGCTCAATATACGAGTTAGATCAATTATAAAGATAGATGAAAGAAAAGAGATAAACATGTACGAATGACAAATTATTTCAAGGTCGATTGTTAAATGCAAGGTGTACTCGGTAAACACATGTTTATTAGTCTTCCCTTAAGTCAAGGCTGTTCAAAGATTAAAATCTTATTATCAGAGGAATTACATAGATAGATAAGTTGGCAGTTGAAAAGACACCATCCTAAATTTGATAAAAGTATTAAGTAATGGAGAGTGAGAATGTGCGTGTAAAAAGAGATGGAGTATTTCCAGTTGGTAAATATCCGTTGATAAGGAATCTAGTGAAAGGAGATTTAAAAATGGAAAATAAGGGTTTTCCTGAAAGCAGCATTGCAAAAGGTTACGAATGAAGTAAATTCAATAGAAATATTTTTAGTTCAATCGTAAGTGGAACGCACTTATTAGGAAGTCATTTTGGAGAAGTCGGGCCATTTTAAAATACTTCCGTGAACCAAGAATGAGAGTAGTTTTTAGAAGTTGAAGTTGAACTGTGTTTGTTAAACGCAGGCAGTAGGGAATTTTAGTAGTATCGTCGATCAAGTCTTAGAAGAGCGATAGCTTTTAGTTGCAAACGAGGCCAAATGGCGAAGTGGGGAAAGTGATAAAGATAACATATAAAAAGACAGTGATAGGGTTAGTTAAATGAACTATGACTGATGCTGGGAAGAGAGAAGGGGAAGGTTTTTTTGGTTACGGTTTATTGCTAGTAAGCAATAAAGCCGGTGCGAGTTTGGGCGGAGCTTTTATAAGCTAAAAGCAGAAATAAAATTTAGGTCATGAAGTGAATATTTCTGAAAGTGGGGTCCTGTAATTTATACAGATTTTGAACGAACTTATATATAATTTTGAAAGTTTTAAATAATGTTCCAATTGGGAAATTAGGGTTCAAGTGAGTAGGAATTTGGAATTTACGTGCTTAATATGTAATAATTCGGACAAACACTAGTGTTTCAGAGTTGGATGTATAAAGACTTTACAAAATTCACAGTAAATTAAATATTAAATGCATGGCTAAATAAAAAAACTTTAATGTAGAACTGAAATTAGGATTAAGAACTACGTCAGTCTGATTGAAAGAATCGATTTGTAGTACTAGGATTATGGGGTAGGATTGCGTTGAAATTTGCAAACTTAAGTGAAGCACTAGTGTGTTGAAATTATAAATAGATTTTAAGAGGTGGGCAAATGCACTATTTTAGGAGTAACCAGAGTGCGTAGTTTAAAAGTAAGAGAAATGGAATCCATGAGAAAAATATTGTCGGTAGAGCGAAGCGCATACAGAGTCGATTAATAAATACAAGGGGGATAATAAAGCAATGGATGAGTGTGTACTAGAGTTGGCAAATAATTGAAAAAAAGGGAAAAGGAAGTTTAATGATGAAGTAAAAGCGGTTAAGGATTAGTGGAGAACTAATATTATTCCCCTCAAATAATATTAGTTCTCAATTTACATGAAGTGTCATGGGTTAATATAGGTATTATGTGTATAATGGAAACATACATTATGTTATTGGGATGGTTATTTGTAAAGTTGGAAAAGTTAAGAATTACAAAATTTAAACAAATGACAAATTATAAAATTGAAAAACTAGTCTAATGTTAGAGAGGGTGCTGTAGGCTTGGAGGAAGGGTGCCAGAAAAAGTAATGAAACTTATGAATGTAAATTTTCGTTTGTGCCTGCAATTTGAGATAAGTTTATTTTTAGAGTTAATAATAGTGTTGCTTTTAGCTGATGTAGCTATGTTTTTAATGCAGAAAGCGGATCCTGGTGTGTAGGTATTATACCTTTTGAATATTGGCTAATGTAGGGAGTACAGAGTGTTTTTACACTTAACGCTTTTTATTATATTGGATAGAGAGTTGCTAGTGGCATCTATATATTAATACGATAGCGTGAGTGTTCGTGTGCCACGCTTCCGGCAAAAGCTCTGCGCACGCGTGCCGCACCTAGATTTTGAAAAACATTAGACTCGCTTATTTTCAAAACGTGTTCAAGTATTTCCCTTTGGCGCAACGGTTAGCGACATAGAATTTTTTACTTCGGCCCGACTGGTTTTTGTTCGATCCCAACCGACCTCTAAGATTTTTTCTACATTTCGGGGGGAAGGGAAAAAGAGGAAGGGAGGGGGCGACCGGGAAGACACATATTAATACAATAGCGTGTGTGATTTTGTGTGTCATGCTTACATAAAAAGCAACGGCCTTCCGAATCTTTGTATGCTACTCATGAATTGGCTTGGCTTTTGGCTAAGATCAAAGTGTAGTATCTCTTCCGATGGATACTGCACTCCATATACTGGTATTGTTTTGTCCTTCGATGCTTGATTTACGCCGTTCTATGCGTCTGTCCTGTGCAGTTTTAGGAGGTCCACCCTCCCAGGCTTCGCCTCCCCTCTTTGGGGAGAAGTAAGTGTATTGCTTACTGCCTATGGCGCCCCTACCGAGGAATGCCAACGGGGCTGTCCAGGCAATTTTTAATGGCCAGAGTTCTCACCTTCTCGAGCGCTGGCTTTTCAAACCCCACTTTCCCGACTCGACCTTGGGTCACATCTTACTTGTAGGAGTAAGATAACACTGGCCTTGTACCTAACTCCTGGAGAGGAGTAAATAAATATTCATGAATTTGCGCCAAATTTAATTTAATCGAAAACATTTACAAAGTAAGGTTTAGTCGTCGAAATATTACCTTCACTAGAAATATTGTATAAAAGAAGTTTTGTGAATTGTTTGATGTATTGTTTATTTAAAAAAATATATACAAGTCTAAATCTTATCATATTTTATTCAAACATCTATAGGTTAGGAACAAGATAATTTGTATAAAAAACATTATTTCGTGTAATTTACACGGGTCCCGCTAGTTGTTATTATTGTGTTTGAAAGAGTATATATGGTTTGCCATTCGGGTATTGAAGGGAAAGCCACTTGCCCCGATGTAAGTGTGTAT
Source organism: Sepiola atlantica (assembly GCA_963556195.1). Lineage (NCBI taxonomy): Eukaryota > Metazoa > Mollusca > Cephalopoda > Sepiida > Sepiolidae > Sepiola > Sepiola atlantica. The sequence continues at coordinate 159,811,552 of OY744521.1, read as the reverse complement.
TTTGCATGGAGTTGTTATCGTATTTGTGTCATATAGTTTCGGGAATGTTTGGGTTTGTATGTTAAAGTTCTGGGCTAAAGTTAAGTTTGAATTGTTAGGTGGAGAAGATGATATAATTTAAGGGGTGAGATCAAGATTAGTGTTAGTTAGCAAGGTTGTTGGTTAGTTTGAGATGTGTTATTTAGAGTGTCGTTTCGTACCAGTAGTTGGGGATGTGAAGAGGTCTAGGGTGATGGGAGGATTAGTATGTTTGTGGCTGTTTGTATAATTGTGTTTTGAGGGAATTGCTTAACAGTACAAGCATATATGACGTTAAAGCCTTGGCTTAAGGAAATAATAATACACATGCTTTATCGACTACACCTTGGATTGAACAATCGAAGTTGAAATAACTTTTTCATTCGTACATGTGTATCCCTCTTCTTACATCTATCTTCATATATATATATATATATATATATATATATATATATATATATATATATAGAAAACAGCTCATATAAAAAAAACGCATAGTTATCGAGGGTGACATTTAAATGGATTCAATAAAACATACAGTAGCACCCTCTCGTGACTTATCCTACTAATACTTTCACAAATATAACCCATCGACTTGTATTTTCAATATCTACTGTTGGTAATTAAACAGTTACAAAAATGACGCGTCTCAAAATATGTACAATAAACTAATGTTCGTTCGTATTTTAATTACCTGCGTTTCCACTGACTTAATGAACAATAAGCTCTATGATATCAATCTATAATATGGAAAAATATATAAAATATATCACATTTATAATTTCACTTTTATATATATTAATTTCAATTTAACAAAAATATAATATATAAATCCAATTTCTATACCTATATTGTTCTATGTTTTCACCCCAACATTACTGCGATGTTTAAGTCAATGGCTATAATGCCTACGTTCCCTTATGAAGAACACACTCTGATTGCTTACAAGAATTTACGCTAATTGAACTAAATAAGTGTATTTCGCATCAATTCGTGTGCCTATTAACGCCGGACTCATCAGTGAAATGCATTGATGAAATAGATACAATTTGCATAAGTTACAAGTTTATTAACAATTCCAGTGTTCATGCAAGGAATATAATAGCAACACACACTAACAGTTGACGTTTAAACGATGCCCTTTCAAATATATCTCTGTTATACTCAGAAATACTTATTAATTAGAATTGAATATTTATTGTCGGAAAGAAATTCTCAGAAAATGATGAAACAAATGAAAACAAATTAAATAAATTATGAGTTTAAAATGTAGCGTTACAAATCAAACACGATTCAAACTATATATATATATATATATATATATATATATATATATATATATATATATATATATCAATTTATGTGTGTTCTACTGTTTGTGTAAAATCGATTTACAATACACTCTCATAGAATATCATCCTAATGTGTGCCTTACTATCTTGTTAAGTATTCTCCGTTCGACTTTAATGATAATAAACAGTGAACCATATATTCGTTTATTTAATTTTCTCGTAGACGGCTTCAACATTTTTAATTACACCCAAAGATGTTCGTTCAAATACATTCATATATATATATATATATATATATATATATATATATATATATATATATATATATATATATGTAAAAATAAAAATGGAATAAAGAATAAGCAATTCAACAACTAACAAAATAACTCAAAAACTCATCTTGTAAAGTTCCACCGAGATATTTCGGTCGTGGATACGGCCATTTTCGATCAGTTAATAAACTTTATTTCAAAACGGAAAAGTTTTCAAATTCATACAGAGAATGCGATTGGAAGAAATTGTCACGTGCAGAGAACAACAAAACGGGGAGAAAAAGGAATGCGAGGAATGTTATAAAAAGAGAAAGAAAAAGAAGATGAAGAAGAAGAAGAAGAAGAAGAAGAAGAAAGAGATACTAATCAACCGGAAAGTTGGGAACGTCAGTTGAAGAAGACGAAACGAAGAAGAAGAGAAAGCGAGAGAAAACGTGGGGAAGGGTAAATCGACATGTTTTTGTCGAAACCTATTAAAGAATAAAAATAAAAATAAAAATAAAAAGAGAGAGAGAAAAAATCAGTGCTTAGATATCGCCTGCTGATTGAATTCGGGTTGAGAACGTCGGAAGTCTACAGGATTAGTAGTAATTGGAGTAGTTATCGTCGAGGGACGAAACAAGGGAAGAGGAGGAGGCAGGGGAGGGGAAAGGGGGGAAGAAGGGAGACAAGGGTTAAAAGTTAGCCAGAGTCGTATTCATTTAGATTCATCTCGTATAAAATCGATCTAGCCGTAGGAAAATAAATATTATAGAAGCCTTGTCTTTGGGCAATGGTGTTTTTATGACATAGGATCAGACAAAATTCTGTGAGACGTCGAAGTTTGGTGTCATGAATATTTTTGATAGGGATTGCCTTATGGGTATTGAAGTGGTGGCCGGAAGAAATCATATGAGTGCATAGTGCATTTGAGGTGTCGCCGTTTTTTATGGCACGATTATGTTCATATATTCGTTTCTTCAACGGACGTTGTGTCTCGCCGAAATATATTTTTCCACAGTCGGCGCAGGGAATTGTATAAATACCAGCTGTAGTGGGTGATGAAAGGACTTTACTTTTGTTTTTATGCATTTGTAAAATATTTTTGATGGTGAGTGAGGTAGCTTGGATAATTCTAAAACTGTGTTGTGAGAGCGAAGAAAAGAGATGTGTGTTACGAGAGTTAGTGGGAAGGAAAACATTCCTTAATATGGATTGTGTTGTATTAGGAGATGTATTAGTATTTTTTATCTTTTGTAGATGTATTTGAGATGCTTTCTTTTTAGCGGAAAGAATGACGTGTTTGGGATATTTTAAAGTGGTTAGAGAGGATTCTATTTTATTATATTCCTGAGAGAGATGTTCAGGGCTGCAAATACGCAGAGCCCTGAGATTAAAACCGATTATCATGCTATTTTTTATATAGTTATTATGATGTGAATAATAATGTAAGTAATCATTTTTGTTGGTTGGTTTGCGATGGACTTGAAATGAAAGGCTGTTATTGTTTTTGAGGATGAGAATGTCAAGGAAAGCTAAAGAATTGTTTTGTTCACTTTCGAAAGTGAACTTAATGGAAGGTTCGACTTTGTTGAGAGCTTGTGCTAATGTTTCTATTTTATGACTATCAGGTAGAAAGATTAAAATATCGTCAATATATCTGAAATAGGTAGCATTTTTAGGGATACGGTAAGAAAAAGGACCGATTTCGAGGAATTCTAAAAACAGACACGCTAATACGGGACTAAGGGGGTTCCCCATAGGTAAGCCGAATTTCTGTCTATAATAGTCATTGTTGTATTTAAAGAAAGTAAGAGAAGTTATGTTCCTAATGATATCTATGATGCTTTTGATTGGGAGAGAACAAGAGAAATTTATTTTGTTTAAGTGTTTGGAAAGTAGGTTGATGCATTTTTTTACGGATATATTTGTGTATAAGGAAGTAATATCAAGGCTGTGCATAGTATGATTATGTAAAGTAATATCTTGTAATTTTTTGAGGAGATGACCTGAATTCGTTATGTGTGCGTTACTGATAGTGCCTAGTAGTGGTGATAGAATTTTTGCCAATGATTTAGCGATATTGTGGGAGACACTTCCAATACTGGAAATGATAGGACGTAGGGGCATATTATGTTTGTGGGTTTTAGGAAGACTGTTTTAGGTTGACCATTGAGCTCATATATATATATATATATATATATATATATATATTATAATATAAAAGAATACTTTGCTTGAACTTTGAATTCTAATAAAATTTGATTGACACCTTATTTTATTACTTCATTTTATATTATAATATTAATGCTCTATCCAGTATATTGAGCTTCAGTTTTTATCCGGATGTTTCACTAATTATAAGATATTAGTTGACGCTTATATCTTTTGTTGGATTACTTTATATATATATATATATATATATATATATATATATATACATTGTAAAAAATAACATAATTTATCTGTTCAATTATATCTTTTTTATTATTTAATTTTTTCTTATTGTCCTTTTTGTATTAAAATAATTAATGAATAAATGTTTTATAGGTTTCACAGGTTTCACAGGTTTCACAAACGTGCTGAATTTTAATCGGCAATGGCTTTCTGGACAAATTCGAAAAAATGTATGCGTGTTTCTCCGCCGTCTTATAAACAAATGTCTTTTTTCTCTAGCTTTTTTGTTCATTTGCTTTTGACACCTGAGGATGATTCGACGATGAATCAAACACGTTCGTGAAACCTATGGAACGTTTATTTATTTGTTTTATTTGTATACAAAAATACCATCAGAAAATTGAAAAGAATTGAGGCATATTAAGAATATCCGGTTTAGTTAATCAATTTATTGTGACGGGTAACACACGTTAACTTTCTCGGAGCGCAATCGTGTGGTTCAGTAGAACTATATTTAATGCTCTACATCATGGAAAAACACCCCTCGTGATAATAGAGTTCAATAGTTAGTAGCATAAGACAAATGAGTCCATGAATCAATCACTATATATAACAACAATTAATAAACAACTGGCGAAAAGAATATATACATTATCTATCTCTCCAAATGTGTGCCACACCATATAGTTTTGCGTCGTTTATTACCTCGTTTTTTGCGCACTACTTCATTATAATCTTCAATTGTATCAAGGAAAACTCTTGTATGAAAGGAAAAAAAGTTCATCCCTCGAAATGTCAGCTGACTCGATTTTAAATGACCTCAACTAAACTACCATCTCCATAATATACTTTGTTGACCATTGATAATCTACTTTGGCTATAATTAAAGTCCACACAATAACACGAAATTATTATTAAGAATAATTTCCCTTGACAATTTATATTAGTAGCATAACCAATTATAATAATGTTGGAACCCTTTATATAAGAGACATTCCGATTATTTTATTAGATAAAACAAGCGAAACGAATAATAAATATCTCTTGCACGAGAAAAATTATGAATCATAACTGATATATCAGATTCGGGTATACTACAGTATACTGTCTTAGTGTCGGTAAAATGCCTTATATATATACATATATATATATATATATATATATATATATATATATATATATATATATATATATATATATTAAGAGTTCGAATGCAAAACGCGATAAACGCCATTTTAAAAAGTCTTGCATTTCAACACCCGACGACAATCCCAAAACTATGTGTGACATAATATGATACCGAAATTATTCTTTTTGATTTCAATAAAAATCAGCTTTCATTCGAAGTCTAGATTTAATGTATTCGTGTTTTTATTGGTTACGGTCTCAATTTGAACGAATTGGATTTATCGCGTTTTGCTTTCGAACTCGTCATATATATATATATATATATATATATATATATATATATATATATATATATATACTAGTAGAAGAATAACTGTCCTGATACGGGTAAACTTTTATTTTTCGCTACTTCTCTGTGTCTTTACGAGGATATCGATAACATAATACTACTAAATATATGTATAGAATCTTTAGATTCATTTTGATCAACTTTATTACATGATTTCTATTCTATAAAATGTGTCAACTGAAAGGATTAATTCTGATGTTCATGAGATGAAATTTAAAATTATATTCATTTATAACTGCCTGATAACTATGGACTTAATTCGATGCAAATCTGAGATATTTCAATTTTCAAGTGTGAGGTTTAGTTCAGATTTAACCTGCTAAAAATATTCAAATCAAGTTATTCATATATGTATCAATCCATATTTCATAACGTCAAGGGACGTAATCTGGAAGTCATGCAGATACTTTAATAGTAATAAATTCTCAGTGGAAATTGTAGAACCTGGTGGATATCATGCGCTCTACAGGTTACATAGAACACTTGGTATTCCCTAATAGTCACCTATTTAGTACTGAACAGACTCGAGGTTGCTTAACTACCGTGATCTAACAGGCACCGGTGTATCGACGTGATTGTTCCTTAATATATATATATATATATATATATATATATATATATATACATATATATATATATATATATATATATATATATATATATATATATATATATCCAACAATGCAATCAGATGCATGCTCTGGCATATATGACATCAGACGATTCTGGAAAAAGAGTACATTACATTTTATGACATCAACACACGAAAATGTTCAACAGCCCGAACCATCCTGGACAATTTTAGAGCAAGACATGTTACACAAGATAAGTAATTTGACATTTAAAAAATAGGTTTCAATAGTCAACACCTACTATGAGCAAGATAAACCAATCTTTTAGCACAATAAAACCTGGCCGTAACTAAATAGTACCAGCTGATAAAACGATGAACCTCTATAGCATGATTTTTTTTAATTTGTAATAAACTATAAAATACCTAATATAAATGACCTCAGAAATATCAATTCTGCAGCCTTAGAAATATGCTCTAAAATCAATATAGATAATAATATAGAGGTGCATACTCTTTAATACCCAATATTTACATTAGATGATAACAAAGGGAGTTCAATAACCACTCCACTATCAGATCAATCGTCGCTTTGTGTATCAAGCATAGGAATAATTAGCAAAGGAATATTAAATAAGATCATACTATCCATCAAATCTAAAATAACTCACAATTGTTGGTCATTGTCGGATGAAGTCATGTATGGGTTTGGGAAACTACCTCAATGGATTAACGGGAAGTTCACTATGTTTTGCAATGGCTCGAGACTCGAACCAAATGTACTGTTTGAAAACTTAAAAAGTGTAATGGTTGTAGATGGATTATGCTTATCACCCGTCCTTTACCCCCCGTTCTTGTCTATTAGGCAGGCGCAGAGTTACTACCGCAAGGACACACCAAAGACACCCAAGGCTTGGCCTTGTTTCCTGACTAGGACTGTGATAGATTTTCTCTCTATCTGACAACTTGGGGGAAATAGTTTGTCACTAAGTCTCACATCACTAGTCTGTGTCGCTCTTGTTACGACATGTTGAAGGTACAGGTCAAAGAGCTTGTCTGGCTTCTGTTTCCGTCTGGTAGTATATGAGCCTTAACTTTTAAGTAACCCAAATAGCAGCTGCTCTATCAAAAGTTGTATAATATCGTGGGTAACTGTACATGCCCTGTCGCGCATGGGAAGTGATCGCACCGTTCTCCACAGTGGTCTCTCATCGAGGGAAGAATACCTGTGGATCAAGTCTCGACTAATGGTCTCGTTTTCTGAGTTCATTGATACCAAACAAGAAATTACTTGTCTTTCCCCACTCTATCTAACATCAAAATAAGAGAATAAATTAAAAGATAAGCTACAGCGGACATCATCTACACACATCCTGCTTCCTCTCTTGAGGCTAGAATGTAGTGATATCCGGGAGCTATGAACCAACGGCAATGTCATAGAAACCTTTACTCTACTAAACTCGCCGAATATCCTAGCACTAACTAAAAAAAACACCTAGAGTAATAAATCTCCTCACACAATTTTGACATGACTGGATACCTCCCACTCTAACGAAAAGACTCAGGCAACATATACGCGAACTTACAATTTATGTTCGGCACACATGTTCTTTTAACTAGACAACATAGGCATGGATCAGATGGGCAAGCCTACATGTGCTTTAGACTAACCTTACAGTACAGAGTTAGTTTCTTATATTTCGTATACCGTTCTCCTTCGAGCCAAGAGTGTACCGACTTAATTTTGTCTATGAAATCATAGATACAATCTCACACTAGACTCAAGTGCCCAAATACATGTATTTGGTCATTTAAATGTGCATCATCGTGACTTGCCTGGATTCTCCAGCTATACAGACGTACCCGGTAACTCCACATATAGCTGGTAACTCACACAGACTTTCACTTTCCCTGTTCGTGTTGAACCAGCAACTCTCACTTCTCGACTTGTTCCTGACCGCACTGCCCTTGTATTTAGCGATCAATGTCCGAGCCTGCTCGGGAACGCTGATCAAATGATGGTAATTATTGATACTATCCTAAAGTTTTGTCTAAAAAATGATGAGTCGTTGCTCCCAACGACAGAATACTACAAGCGGGGTGATTGGTAATCTATCCGGAATCACAACAGAGACGCCAAATGGAGTCAAACTTTTTCCCTCTTTCCTCATCAGTGCGAAAATAAAGTAAACGTGTAGTTCAAAGCAGGCATTGTCGCACATGTATCCACGCTAAAGTTCTACAGCAAGCTGCACAATTCACAAGTGTTCACCGCAAAATCTGCAGCGGTTATTGAGAACCATCAAGCATTGCGACAATTGAACCGTCATAAGTTTACTAGAAAAATAACGAAACTAATAGCGTTCGGAAATTATTGTAAACCGTAATATATACAGCCAAGAGAAGATATACACAGGCACCAGAAAACGCATTCAGTCACAGAAACTAGATACTCACAATTCATGGAAAATCTTCAATAATGGGGTGAGCAATGGGCAATCAACACTTCCCCCGCTATTGAACAGCAATGACGTTGTTTGTACGGCAACTTATGATGTTGAACTAGTTGGCCAGCGTTTCGCCTTTGAACTTCGCAAACTACTCTCTCCCAACATTATCATTGCGTGCAAGCCACACTTGATGCCCTGACCATCATCGGTTCTCATGTCCGTGGCATCATAATAAACTTTGATACTTCTAAAGCATGTGCATCTACAAATAATAGTAATAACGAAATGCCCTACTTTATATTACTCAACACAACTCCAACTCAACAAAAATGTCATACTGAATATTACTTCCTTTATAGATAGATAAGTGCCGTTGTGCGATAAGTCTTCAATAATTCTGGAAATAAAGCTTATCATCAGAAGTATCGTCCCATAAATCTACTCCCGCTCTTCACTAAACTCTTTGAAACCTTAATATATTTAGCGATTATTTGTCAGCTTGTGTATGCTAAACAGCTTTCTGAACATCAGTGTGTATTTAGGCTTTCACGGTCTACTGTGGATATGAAAACGGTCTCTAAGCGTATATTCAATACACTGTACAAGGCAGCTGAAGCTAGGGCGGTACCTTCTGATAAATTTTGAGCGTTTGACAAACTCTTGCATAAAGGCCTTCTCATGAAAAATAGTTTATATTGTATTACTGGAAAATATTTAATATAAGTATACTCTTCCTATACAAAAGAAAAGCCTAGGTTTTTCTCAATGGCCACTCATCGAAACAATATTATATACATGCAATTATACAGCAGGGATCGATCCTTGGACATTTATTGTTCCTGATTTTCAGAAACAATTTGATGACATCGCGTCGGGGATGGATATATTTGACGACGACACCACACTCTACTCTCATCATATGGGTAAAACCTACACGCATATGTCGCGGGCAATGACTCAATTCTGAGAAAATGATCTTAAATCTGTAGTGGAATCGGGTCATACATAGATGGCAAAATGTAATACTGCTAAGAAAACGCATTTCTATTACACACCTACAATAGATCTCTACAAACACCGATTGACATGAAAAATAACACCCCACCATGAAATCCAACGTTCAGATTCCTCGGCCTAACATTAAAATGTAACCTTAATTGAAACAAATACATAGAAGATATTGCCAAGTATGTTGCAAAAAAGTGGGTTCGGTCCACCGTGCTAGAAAATCTCACAGCTGGAAGTATCATGTATATTTACAAAGCAAACATACGTCTATGTATTGAGTATAATTGTTGCATCTGGGCTGGGAACAATCCACTAGACGTTCACTATTAGACAAGGTAATCGCCTTAACTTGAAATACTTTTTAAATATTAATCTATTATTTTAATTTTTCAGATTTACACAGAATAATCAATGTTCTCAGGGTAAGCAAATTCCATGGACTACTGAGGAAAATACATTTCTAGTTTAGGAATATTTTCGGCTGAAATATATCTATGCAGCTCAATTGTAATTCAATTAACTGTTCGAATATTGTGAATTTGCTGTCAACTCAATGATCTACAGATGGGTCAACAAGTTCAGAACCTACGGGGTTGTGTATAACCTATATGGTAAACATCGAACAAAATTCATCAAGGACGCCACACAATGTTGCGGCAGTCATATACCCTGTTGTTTGTAGCCCAAGCACAGAGCTTGGAATCAACCGCGAGTTTATTATGAGAATGTTGTTCACAGATGTCTATTTGTATCCATTCAGGATACAGAGTAACCAAAACCTTAAACCTGACGATATGAGGAAGCGAGTGATTATGTGCAAGTGGTTTTGCGACAGGATTTACGATGTGCCAGACATCCTTGACAATGTCTGGTTTTCAGACGAGGCACATTTTCTGTTGTCATGGCACGATAACTCTACGAATAACATTTACGTGGTAGCACACACCATAATGTCTGTCTCCAAATACCATTAGACTCTGTAAAGTGCACAGCCTGGGTTGTCATATGTAAACATGGCGTCATTGGACCATTTTCGAGAACGAACACGAGCAGTATGTGATAATCAACACCGAGCGGTGTGTTCCGGTGTTTGTCCAGTTCTGATCAGCACTTCGTCGACGGAAAGGGGTCGTCAGGGCCCTCCAGTAGTTCTAGCAGGATGGTGACACCTCTCACACTTCAAACCAATCATTAGCATGGCTACATCAGCTTTTCCCTGGCCGACAGATCAGCCGCAAGTGTGACCCGGTGTGGTCGCCGCATTAACCAGGCTTGCACTCCCCAGATTTGTATATGTGGGTTTACTTAACAGAAGTGTGTATTGCAAAACCCCTATACTATTTCTTGCTTAAAGACATCAATCACAGCAGCCATAACAGCGCTCCCGAGTGAGATATGCTGCAGGGTCATCGATAACATTGCCCGCCGGGTCCAAGTGTGCATACAGCGCCGGGGAGCTCATTTGACGCACATTTTGGAGCGCCTGTGAAACAAAGAGTTTTTGTAGTACAGGCTTGAAACTTTTACATAGGCTTGACTAAATGTGTCTGAGGTTTTGTTTTGATCTAAATAATATTTCAGAAGTTATCGACTTTTGGTGATGACCATTTTTTGTCATCCTCACTATCAATCAAGCTCGAACCTCTGTTCAATCGCCTACCGTTTCATCCTTCTATTTGTTTTACAAGTACTTCAATGAAATGTGCTCCGATGAACTTGTGCTCTGCTGCTCCTTCGGCGTAAATACACTCGTTTAACTCGACAATCAGCTAAATCCCATCTATTGACTGTGAAGGTCCTCAGATGCCGAAAAGCGTTCTACTCCAATAGCTTAATTTCCCGAGATGCCTGCCTTCGGAACTCCCTCCCTGCTATATATTTTCCCGACTGCACCGACATACGAAAATTAAAAACTAATGAGAACAAGCATCTCTCTGAACAGCTCACCATTTAGGAGTAGTCCCTAATTCTCAGTATCCCCTTAAGTCTACAGTGGCAACTTGCTTTGTTTAGGTTGAACTAAGTTTTAAAAAAAAAAACCCAAAAAAACAATGCACAATTCTAATAGTACATTAAGAATTGGACAATCCGAGACCGCACACTTCCGTAATCGTCCTTGGTTCAGACACGTGCCAAGGAAATCTTCAGGGCGAGTGTCAATAACGTCGGGAAAGATGTTACCTTTACGTTGCATAACTGAGGAGCGAGAGTTCACAATATGAACCTGTATTACACCCCGCCATTCATATCTACATATGTGTAATTTTACATGTGTACATGATATCGACATGAAAAGGAAACACTCATTTCATTTTATAAACATATCACACATTTGGAATTTTAACGACTATTGTTCGTTTGATGAAAAGAATAAAAACATTATTTCACGTCAAAATAGTACCACATTTTTTTTTTAAATTATAACGATTATGTTTTGAAAAATACAAAAAAAAAACCCAAAAAAGAAGACTAATTTCATATCATAAACGCATTACACATTTTAATGCTAACAGTTATTGGTTCGTTTGAAAAGAGAACAACCACACTATTTTTCCATCAGAAACGCCCTAAAATATCTAAAATAATGTCATTGTATTTTATTTTTCTTCAAATTTATAATCCCGAGCAAGACATTAAATAAAGACGACACGTTCATGAATATATACATATTTTTGTATTCCTCCTTTATTTACTATCGCGTTGGAATATTATTTCCATATTTTACTTGTCTACGATTACTCATCGTGGCTAAAGATTTGTAACCGAGACTGAACTTGGCACTTTTACACTTGAGACACTAAGACTAGCTCGCAACATAAGACATATTTTGCCAATCGTTGTTGATATTCTGTTGTTGTTTGTGTCACATTAACAATCGAACGTATATAAAACGTTTGATAATCTGAAAAATGCATACATATATATTTATATATTAAATATACTCATCAACAGATAGGTGTTCTATATTTTCAAGCTTGGTGACATTTTAAGCGTATACACTTTGAGATTCACTAGTGATTTCGGATGTCTTACCCTCTTACTAAACAAAACTAACTGCAAAAAGTGCAGACTACTATAATTATTAAAAAATGTATGACGTTGTTTACACATTTACAATTCTGGTAATCAAGAGAACTTTCAATAAACCTGCTCCGCCCAAATCATTCAAAAAATGCTCAGGTCAGTAGTATATATCAGTTAAATATAAATATATTCTTACTCCTGTTCTCATACTTCTAATTTAGCTACTAATTTAGCTGTTCCTTCTTTACTACACTGTTGCTTTCTTTTTGCTATCTGCTTCTTTTTTCACATATCACATTTTGTCTTTCATCTAATCGTATATTTCTGTCTTGTCACTTATTATGTGTAACCTTCTTATTCTTCTCTTGCTTTATCCATTTTTTTATTTTGTTCGTTATCATTTATTTTGTTCTTTCTGTTCATTTCCTCATCTTACTTCACTCTATTCATGTGTTCATTCTTACCGTATTCATTTCTCAAAGCGAAAACAAAAAAGCGATATGTAGTTTAAAAGTATCCGTCCCTATGGACGGATACTGTTTAACTCCTGGTCAAACGGTGTTATTACTTTTATAAGTCATTTTCTTTTTCTTTTACTGTTATAGTCTGGTTTTAATCGTAACCATAATTTTATCAAAATTGTATTTTTCTTCATGTTACTGTTTTTATCTGTGATTATAAGTTTACTGATTCATCCTTTGTTTGTTTTCTACTTCTTTTTATTATTATTTATATTATTAGTATTATTTTACGTGCTCCTCTCTTTCTTTTTGCTCATCAGTTTCTTGTTTTCTTATTATTTATTTAAATGTTTCTTTTGCTTGTGCTTTTTGTTATTACATAATTATTTTCTCTTAATCAGCATTTTCTCCTTCTTATTTTTTCTACTTCTACTTCTTCTAACTTTTATTATTATTATTATTATTATTATTATTATTATTTGTACACACTAGGAGGTCTTTCGCAGGCTATCATAAACCATTGCTCACAAATAATCACCCGTGGTATCCCTTGGAGTTTAAGTGAAAACTAGACTCTCTAGATCTCCAGTACTCTTAACCTGTTTCAGTAACTACAGTAAATGAAGTTGCGTTATCGGAACATACGCTTACAATTGATTTTTCGATGGCAACGATTATTGATATCCCAGGAGATTTGATTACAATAAGCCTCACCACGGCCTCAGTCCCCCCGCACTTGTTCAGATGAGGTCTGATTAGGGCTCTCCATCTTGTGTATTTGCACTCTCCTCCTTATTATTTTTATTATCATGATATTTAAAAAAAATCGGCTTCTTGTTATCATCTTTGTACTACATTTTGTTCTTCACATTTAAACACTTTCTTATTATTTGCCATCAATATTGTTCCCATCGTTTTAGGTAAACCACCATTAACACGTAGTTACATTCCAGTGCATCCTGATTCTTGATCTTATTTGTATATTTCCTTTTATTATTCGTCTTTCTATTCCACTCTCTATTATGATGCATAAAACATAAACATACGATTTGTGTTATTTTTAATGCAAGCTGACATTAAATCGAAGTCTATTCGCCAAACCAGTAATTTTTCCAGTAAACCCTCTGCACTTTTGCAATTCCTGATGTCCGCATCATGTCGGTTCATTGGCCATGTCACCTATTTTCCAAACCTCTACTTATTCACGAATTTCGATCAGAACCCAATGTTGCGTTATCGATATGAATACCTTTGTCTAAAGAAGTTAAAATAACTTGAACATTTCAAGCATGACATCTGATTTTTTTAAACGGGATTGAGGAGGAGTTATATGCAAACAATTTTGAACTATGAATATTAAAATTAAGATAGAATACTAATAGACCGAACGTCTATATTCCATTAAGCTCGTTTATATATATATATATATATATATATATATATATATATATATATATATATATATATATATATATATATATATATATGTGTGTGTGATTTTATGAAGGCTTACCAAAGCATTCCTTTCAGGACACCAATGATCACCATTAAAGATATTTTTTCTTACAAATATTATTTATCCAAATTAAATGTTTTTTCCTACACGTGTTTCACTACCAAGCAGTTACTTGCTTGGCAGATCATCAGGGAAATTAAATGTCTGGAATACTGGTTTCAACTGCCGACAATACACAATGTGGCGTTGCAATAGTTGAGGTCACTTAAGAAGAGAAGAGGAAAAAAAATAAAAATAAAAGTCAAAATTAAAAAACAAGGAAGAACAACGATAAAAAAGAAAGTCCTAGAAAAGTCTTAGAAAAGTAGCTCGTTCATTATTTCTTCCACCAAGCCAACAAGCAAATAATCGGTCCCAAATACATTCAATAAAACCAAAAAACCGAAACAATGTGAGATAATACACTTTCACGTCGGCCGGCACAGTGATGAATAAATCCCCCCCCACAAAAAAACAAAAGAACTAAATCTAAATGACATGATTATCCATATCTCTATTGTATTATTGCAGACTCAGCTGATTATTAACCTAAATATCCCCGATTTATACATTAACTTAATTATACATGTTCTCTCAATCCTTCCGCGTAGTCTTCCCATCAAGATCAACAGCCAAATAATGATACTTTCACTTGTATCCACATCTCTATTTATTATTGCTGAGCCAGCTTATTTTTAAACCATCGAATTCCCCAATCTTTACATTAACTTACTTATGCATTTTCTTTCCATCTTTCTGTGTAGTTTTCTCTTCGAGTTTAACAGTAATCAAACTTGACTGTTCGTCTAAAAATGATTGTTCGAGTAAATGTTATGAACAGATTATAGTAGCAGCCTCATGAAAAATATCGTACTAGAATATAACAATAACCTTTTCGATATAATAAGTTTATTTAATACTCTTTCAAAATGTCTCAGCCTCTTCATATCAATCCTTGCGCATCGGTGTTTCACCAATCTATTGATTTCACTCACTTATGTTCGAAATAAAATTTCAGCCATGACCGTGTACATTAAATAAACGCATCTTAAGAATGTCTATTCTTGTTTTATGATAATAAAACTTAAGATCGACAGTGCATAACACTTTAATATAAATCATTTACCAATCATTTACCAATGTTTATCTGCCAGACTTTGTTATCTGCTAGAGTTGATTAAGAGTCGCTGGACATTTTTCCGAAACATTTACTTTTTAGTATATTACAACACACATTATGTCCAACTTCAGACTTGTACAAGTTGGTTAATGTTCAATATATCTTAAATTATTTTATAACTTAATATACTCTCAGATATATCGAACATTAATATTTCATCGATTTTAATCTGTTTAAAATATATTAATTCCTATATACATATATCTACGATACCCTTCTCCAATTCAGAAAATGTAAATTTTTTAACTGGTTATATATATTTTAATATTGAACATTTATTTTTCGCTATTTGTTATGTACGAAACTTATGTCTTTATACTATTTTTAACCGGCTGATATTTATAAACACATGATGTATCTAAGGCTGTATATATACAGAGAACACAACATGATAAAAAATAGACTCGTACAGGACTCATTATTGCACCTCAGTAGATAACTCACAAACTGACTCACGGACAGTACGCCAAGACAAAACTGTGTAGCCAAAGACGACGCCTATGTTAGTCTTTTTCTCTGAGGCACATGTTTGCATTCTGTACGTCTCTCGTTTTTCAGTGTGTGATATTATTTGTTATGCCTAGTGCTGCGGACAAAATGTATAGTTTAATTCAATCATTATTTTGCGCAAACAATAGCATGAATGAACGCAGATTTATTATAACATAAGTTGTTTAAAAATGCACTGGAATCTACATTCTTTAAACTATGTGCGATGCAATTAGGTGTCCTCATAGTCTCAATATTTCAAGTCTAATAATAAAATTACATTTACAATGTTTTTACCATAGCATAAAAATAAAAATATATCCTTAAACTTCTAATATAAATAACGCCCACTTTTATAGAGAAAATGTATTTGTGTAAATAAAAGATGACTACCATTATATTTTAAGATAAGAATCAGCAATATTATTTTACTGGTGTTGATGTTTATTGTTGACCATCGATATTCAATTATTTCATCAATTCGTATTTTTCTAATTTACTAAATAAATTCTAGTGCCAGAAGATATATTTTAGTTTGCTTATATTCCGCCATCCTTAACTAGTATATTAAGGTTTTATTCGGGGGAAGGTCTCTGTATTTGTTACGATCAAGAAAATATTAACATAATGCACAGCTTAAACAACATATCCTGTATTCCAATATTAATACGCTTTCTCTATAATGCATGGTACATTTTCAATCACCGATTTAAGTGTAAACCATTTATACAAATGTTTCGTCGTTGTGAACACAGGTTTTCCATCATCTCTATATAAAACACTCGGACGCTGATGTTTGTTTATTAATGTACACAACTATAACCACCCATAAACTCTGGGTGATGAAAACACTTTAACATGAGGATTACAGCGACATAGAAAAAAGAGAGAGAAAGGGCTAATCAGCACTTATATGATATCTCGCTTATTTTGTTGCGCCAATCTTTCAAAGATGCTGCCTTATATTAACAGCCAATTTAAAAGAAAAAAAGGTCTGATTCACCCTCAACAAAAACACTAGTCAGAACAAAAAACGTAATTAGAAAGAGAAAAATAATTTCGTTCACACCACGAATATAGACAACAAAACTGGACGTGCACAGCATACATTACACAGATATTACAACAGAAAGTCCATTACAATACGCAAGTCATGCGAACACAAATTAAATTCAAATAAAAATAGAACAATGACACACTAGCTACTCTCTTATGGATCAGACAAGCAAAGTGTCTACTAGAAGTTATATGCGTCGTCAGATAGTTGTAAAGGAACCCATGATTACATGAAATCGGCAAAATCCTCCGAAATTAAAATACATAGAAATGACAGAATATCGCATTAAGCATCTTTTACACACGTAGAAAATGTTACTTTAACAAAACTACATTCCATGAGTAATCACATAAGATATTGGAATACCAATATACTTAGTCAATCTAGATCGCCTTGCCCGCCGTTGATCTGCTCTGGAAACGGCAATATTTTGTACCTCCTTGCTTTCGTAAAAACGAAAAATAAATAAAAGGACGTCAAGTGTCTGCATTGACCGTGCTATAAAGTTATATGCTCTATGCCAAATCAAATTATTACAGTTAAACTATTTTTTAAAAACTAATAATAGTGATATGTAAATAAAACATATTTGTCTTGACTATTGTAATTTGATATATGTTTGATCACAACAGATTTTACCAAAATGTTATTATTGCAAAAAGATGTATATGATCATTTATTTACATGCTTGAACCCGTTTGACTGGGAGCAAAGTGTAGAATCTGTTCTCATGCTGCACTTAGTTTGTTCTGTCTTCAGTCGATGAAAAAAGGTCCTCCTAGACTGAGAATTAAAACAAAATCTGATCCAATCAAGAGTGCCCATTTTTCTGGATATAGATTGTCTTTTGTGTCTTACTCTGGCCTCTTTGGGAGGCAATTATATAGGAACTAATTAAACATGTAAACTGTATCCCTCGGAATATTATTTTATTTACAATTATTCCAATAAGTATATACCTTGTAAAACAAAGTAACCTTGGATTATAAGACACACACGTATTTTGTGCTAGACTAGTTTGATCCCAATATCAGAAAGAGGGTAAAATATTTATAGTTTTTAATTGGTGAAATTGCAAGCTGATGTTCGTATTAGATACATATTTTGAGATAATATTTCTTGATAACGCGTACTTCTTATAGATAAGAACTCACGTTAAACTCGACTTGGCCTCGGTACTTTCAAGATGTTAACGTAACTATTCAAAAAGTACCGACGCCAAGTTGATTTCACGTAAGTCCTTATGTAAGAAATCACCAAGAAGACAAGCAAGGAAATCACTGGAAGAAATATGTAAGAACTTGACGTCAGTGTTATTATAAGTCGTTATCAAACCGTTAACTCTAGCAGTCGATTTTGCTCGAGGATGTATTACGTCGGGTAGTCAGTAATAGATGAAATATACTGATTCCCTAGGGTCAAAAATACAACAAGTACACAAATACCTTTATTGGATATTTAGTACTCACTTAGCATCAGAGTCGAATATTTCACTAATATTAATTTATATATTTTCCAAAATGAAAATAAAATAATTACAAATCACGTTACCTGTTTCTTCTTCATACCTTTTAAACGAACTAGTTCATACATTATCGGTTTTATTCAACCCAAACTACATCAACCTTAATTTGATTGAACATCTCAACTTCATGAAGATAATTCACATTTCACAATCGTTAATGAAGATACATTTTAATAAAACAAATAATAGATAACAATTTTAGATGCCAAATGCTTTTGTGTACTAGATAATTAAATAATTTATATATATCATTTGCAATGATTATGCGATAGAAATTTAATCATATTTTAAATTAAGTAAATTTTTTCTATATGTATAGTCGAGTAATATCAGTGAATTCGAATGATGCCATGTTTACATTGTAATTGATTTGATTATCCAATGCTAATATATTGATTTAAATGTGTTCCTCTGAAAACATTCAGTTATTTAAAGCCCCTAAATGTTGCAAAATGTAATCAAGAAGCATTGAAGGCATCGGGAATGAAAGAAGCAAACTGTAAAGAGTCAGGAATACAATAGAATTGAATAACATTTTAAAACAGGATCTAAGATTTCAACCAGCCATTTGGCTAATCCATGTTGGACAGAGCCGACCATGGACAAGATGGGTCTAAGGGGCGAATTTGGTTTGTTGATCTAAGGCAATCCATACATCCTGGGCCGCTGGGAGCCGATAGGACGAATCAAAGAATAGACTCCTTTAGAGAAAAAGTTAGTTTTATAAAATTGTAGAAACTTTTTCTAGAATTTGATTTCAGTCGTAAAAGTGTGATCCGCCGTCAAGTAACCCAATAATTGAAATGTATTTGTGTCTTCCAAAATGGTAGCCATTTTGGAAATGTAATCGGCTCGATTGAGCTTGACCACACCTGAACCATTATCAGGTTTGGTAATATAAATGTCGGTCCTTGCCTTGAGCAATTTGAGTGAATTTCGACATCATACGTAACGGTTTTTAAATTTTTTTAACATTTTATATAGCATGTTCCCCATACAATTCATTATTCATTTTACGGTGTGACACCATTTTGTCTCTTCATATATATATATATATATATATATATATATATATATATATATATATATATATATATATATATATATATATAAGAAAGGTGTTAGATTACATTAAAGCTTCAGCTGTAATTTGATAATTGTATTGACGTCAGTCTTTTGGATTAATTATAAAGCAGCTCACGGAAAATGGCTTCCATTCCTTACACGAGACACTCATTTTACATTTATTTTAGCAATGCAGAATATTCTATCGAAATTGCGGCATTCATTCAGTGATGTGTATATGTATCTCTATCTGAGTATATACACACACACACACATGTATATATATATATATATATATACAGGAATATTTGAAAGTAACCTCCTATTATCAAGTGCTCGTAATTTATTACTGACATATACTTTTTACTAAAAGGAATATGTAAAGAGACTGTATAGCATGGGGTTTTATTCAAAATTCGATATAAGTGTCAGCAATAACCAACAGCTTCTAAAGTTCCCTTGAAACTACATAAATCGATTTCACAAATATTTGTTTTCCAGGGTTTTCAATATTCCTACTAATGAGTTAAAATTATCAAAGTTCAAAACCTACAAACATAAACGTAAACAAGATGGATGGATTAAAAGATGAATAGTAGTATTAAAAACAGCAGCCGACCGAGAAAACGGCATTTTTCTCTATTATCAAAAACATCGCTCGTGAATGTGAGAGCTAAAGGAAAAAAATACGTATCATTCATGAGTTTTGTTCCCCCCACTCTATTTCTTGTTATAATTATATTTCAGTAATAACTTAGAGTATATATGTGTATATGTATATGAAGATAAAATGCACGGTATTTTATGATATAAAATACAGTGAAATAGAAGATGTGTGAAAAAGACAATCGGAAAAAAAGACAAAGTTTAATACGAGAATAAATTCTCACATAATGAGATATTTTAGTAGTTACGTCTTGAATCTGACCTTCTTATATGATGTATTCTTGTATTTAAATGTGATTTTCTGTCTGAACAAAACTGGTAAAAGATCTCGTTTTTTGCTGACTTATGCCTGCAATTAACATATTTTTCCCATATATATATATATATATATATATATATATATATATATATATATATATATATATATTTATGTTTACTACGAATCACATATCAAAATGAACATTAATTCCTTGATTTAATTTGTTCTTTAATAAAAATTGCAGGTATCATTATTATTAACCGATATTTATATTAAACTTAAAGTAATGTATATATATCATTTTCTCGGTCGCTCAAGATTCAAGGTTGATTAAACTACGCTGTAATATTTACTAATAGATGTATTAATTTTTACCGAAGGAGTAACTCCTATTTTTCGCGGCATATAATTTACATATGTGTTTGTACACAAAACACACGTTTGTAAATATATTGCCTTTTGTAATGTAAGAAATATGCCTTCACAGATATGACACAGTTTATGAATTTTAGACCGAAATCAAAGTAGTAACTTCTTTGATTTCGGTCAGGAATTTCCTGGAAAAATCATTTTTTTAACAATTTGTTTCTTTACGAAATAAAAATCTACATATGATGTTACTAAGCTTGTGAAAATAACTCTTATTCCAATTTAAATAAATACATTTTTTATATTAATTTTATTTGTAGACGTCTCTAAAATCCAAGACGTAAACTTAAAGAGCCTTATGAAGAAATTAAATTCCTGAATTGTTCTTAATTGATGCCTAATGGCTATGGATCAAATAAAATGCAAAACTGAAATATTGTAATTTCATATGGGAGTGTGTACCCATATTATACTACTATGATAATTTTAAGATACTCGAAATACACTGGAATTTGTTGGAATATTTTTTTTTTATTGATGTATGATAATTATTCTAAAAATTGCACAATACTCGGAGTTGGTTAAAATTTCAACGAATGTCATCACCGATTTTTATGAAACTTAATTAAACTTAATATAGCGCACTGTACAGATTTTAAGCATAGTAGATGTGCCCACAATGCAACATAAACGGTTAATCAGTTAAAAATTAAATCATCTATGTAAAAAATATAGAAACATTCACTACTAACTTATTTACATTATATATATATATATATATATATATATATATATATATATATATATATATATATATATATATAAATGTGTTGAGGTACAAAACTTATAAATACATTTAAAAATGATACGCGGAAATCTCTCAAAGTCCATTTCGACTATCATCTCGTCAGGAGAAAATCGATAGTTGTAATTAATAATATTGTCGAAAAAAGAGCTAATGGGGAATTGAAAGTGCTAAAATTAACGATAGAGCGATTAAAAGCCAATTTAATGATTTACTTAAAAAAACGATTAAAAGGCACTGCGTTAGGAGACAACATAAATAAGGGAGTGTGTTCAACGTTCTTTTAAGAAATTTAGCGATCTAACAAATTGCTTCTGCTGGCACAAGGAAGATTTTTGAATAGCGATAGAGACAGATTCCAATATTTTCAAATGGTTCTTGAAAACCTCAAAACCGGTCTATAACCAAATGCTGGCCAATAGCAGAGTTCAAAGAATTAGAGGAGGGGTAACACAAGGATCCCACCTTTCACTGACGTATTTTTGATGGAATGAACTGGTTTATGCGGGTCTGCAAATACAAGGATGTGCGCCCTATATAGCCAGCATCACATTGACATTTAACTTGGTATACAATATTACTATAAGGGCACACTATCCTTGCGAAAGGAAGAAAAAGCAGGTCTAGTAGCATAAACCTATCGTAAGGCAACAGAGTAGAAACAATTACTAATGCTGTCCACAATCTGTTTATCTAGTGTAATACTATTTCCCCCTATCCAACGTAATTTCAAATAAATGGGGCATTTTACAGGCCCAAATATTTTGGGGGATTTAAAGTCAGCCACTTTTTTTTAATGCAATCATTGATAAGGTCCTCCGGATAACCATTATGAATGAATACATCCTTGAGCCTATTAAGTTCACACTCTAATAAACTTGGAGAACAAATCACGAGGGCTCTATGCACCGAAGTGTAAATTAAGCTTACCTTTCTATACTTAGGCACGAAAGAAGACCAGTTCACGTACAGGCCAGTAAAAGTAATCTTCCTGTGGATGGAAGTGAGAAAGCCACCCCTTGAACGTTCAACAAGAACATCCAAGAAGGGAAGACAATTATCCTACTCACTTTCCATCGTAAACTTTAGAGCCTCATGGATAGAATTTTACTCATAAAAGAATGCCAGTGCTTCACTCTGCGAAGAAAACCCCTCAAAAGTACCATCCACATATCTAACATAAGTAGTGGGCATCTTTACAAACCTACATAAAACGGATTCGTAATATCCGACGAAGATATCAGCTCAAGTGGGGGCCAATGGACTACCCATTGAGACCCCATCGACCTGACTATATATTATATTCGCGAAGCTGAACTTTTATGTGGATAAATAAAAAACTAATATATATATATATATATATATATATATATATATATATATATATATATATATATATATATATATATATATATATAAGTAGTCATGATGTTATTCAGTATATGTTAATACAACTGCAATAACTACTGCTGAAATAATAGAAAGGCTGCGCCTACTACGTCTACAATTGCTAGTACTGTGGCTGTTGCTACTCTTCTCAATTTTTCGATCTTGTAAAACATTTTCTGAAAGTCGTTTTAATAAAAGCTGATATGATCTTCGAGAAAGATTGATAAGTCTGTCTAGTCTGGGAAGATTTTTAATCTGATTTTTCGTTCATTAACATTTCTAATTCTGATTGCTTAACTACATTCATTCCATATTGATTGCGCCTTTTCTCATGAATTAATTGGCTAGATATTCATACATGTATTTACTCAAGAACGAATGTGTGCGCGTTTGCCATTCTTCGAAAGAATATCTCACAAAATATTCTTAAATCGTAATGGAAATAATATTTATTAGTACGAGAATGTCAATAACAACGAATATGTGTACAACGTGGATCTTAATAGTGCTAATTAGATCAGCATTGCCGGGGAGCTTATAATAGAATCATTAATGCTTAAATGATTTTTTTTAACATACATACATGCAAATACAATCTCTTAATGATAATGTTCACAGGAATAATGAAAACTATAAAATTCAACTCAATATGATGTATACTAAACGTTTCAATCCTATTGGAAAAGGTGAACATTGTTTAAAGGAACATTATACAGTCATCTGAATCAAATCGAATATCGTACAATAAACCAATACATAAACACATATCAAGTGCAAAAGCAAGACACTTTACCTGATTGAGTAAAACTGACATTGTATTAAAATTCAGCGATTACCCATGATCAACTACACTTATCCAGGCAGTAGGGAAACAAACGAAATAAGTTGACAGGTGTTATATTAATATATTTGTTTTAAACGCCAACTATCAGCTCGTGTGCTATAGTGTTTACTTGTAATGTATGTGATCCTATGGGACTAGGAAATGTGTGGTGCATTCGTAGATGACGTCGAAAATAATAAAAACGTGAGTAAAGCGTTTAGAAAAAGAAATACGACAACTCTAACTATTAAGGAAATGAGAATTGAGATAAGCAGACACTAATAATGTGCACATTTGAAGTAAGAACATTGTAGAACTTATTAATTTAATTAATTAATTTACGATTAACGATTTCCGCTACAGTATATACAAACACGACATATCTTACCTTGTTTCCTAAATAACTGCCACTCACTTTCATTCACTCTTTATATATATATATATATATATATATATATATATATATATATATATATATATATATATATGTATATATATACATATATGTACCATTAGGCTGCAACCGTATTATATATATATATATATATATATATATATACATATATATATATACATATATACATACACATATATATATTTATATATACATATATATGTATATATGTATACACATAAAATATATATATGCATATATATATATATATTAACATAAATGTGTGTGTACATATATATATATATATATATATATATGTATGTATATATCGATACAAAAGCTGTTGATTATTAGTTTTGATGACTTGCAATATGTCTTATGAAGAAAAATGTCACTATTCGAGACGATGACTTGTTAATTTAGCAACAATTGTGGAAAAACGAAGGTATTTTAATTTAGTCTTATTTGGAAGTTATTCCTCTACGGACAGCTTGTTAAAAACGATACATGGAGCTCATGAGTACAAAAAAAAGTAATTCTGATTTTAATCGACCACGAGTTATAATCACATATTTTAAACTTCATTGAACACTTGTTGTATCTGCCGTGAGTAAAGGCATGACATTTCAGTATTACAAGCTTATAGGAGATTGTATTACAGTCCACGCGAAGATTATATCTTATAAATTTGGCCTTTGTTAAAATAAATTAAGTACAGTGAGTTTGTGTAAGCTGTCGATAGTTACTTGTTTATTAAGGAACTGCATAACGTCAAGTTATTAATACTAACTTATTGAAGAAAATAGCTGTTTTTAATGATAACTAGACTTGATCTTCGTTCTAGATCACTCACAAGTGTTGTGAAGAAATACCAGGTGTATTGATAATCACTGTTTTATAATATCTCATCAATGCATTTTTAATTAACATGCTTACATGTGTAGTTCTTCTCTGAAACTGCCTACTACACTCCCACCCACTCTGTTTGACCATGTTACGTCACATTAATTTCTACCAATTCCAACAGTCTAGTAATTCAAAGTGTGTGTTTCGCACGTTAACTTAGATTCAACTTTCTTTTTTTCTCGACAAACCGTCTTATATACGAGTAGGTTTACTCGAACAATGTTTTACATTAGTATTTGTTTTTATAAGATTATTTCTATATAGAATAACAACACACACACACACATATATATATATATATATATATATATATATATATATATATATATATATATATATATATATATATATGATGGACTCTCCCGTCGATTGCGACGTATGAGGTTCCAACAACTTTCATTTGTGTCTAGATCGTTCACACCTGAGTCCGACAAGAGACCTGCAAGGAAAGCCGCAGACAGTGCAAGAGTGTGAGTAATCGGATGCCAGGTGTGGAGCACTCTCTCTAGCTTTTCGCCCTACTCTGGCAGTTCTCATATTATCCACACAGGTCTCGTTGAATCTTTCCAGTCCAATGCAACAAGCTGCTCGCCATGTCTTCCTGTCTTTTGTACAGTCTTCAAAGTTTTTTGGGGGGTACTCCAATTGCCGTCAGCGCATCTTTCAATTTATCTTTGTACCTCAGCAAGGGCCGAGCAACATTCCTGTTACCACAAGCTAACTGACTGTACATCAGTGCTTTAGGT
The DNA here is from genome assembly GCA_963556195.1 of Sepiola atlantica. Classification (NCBI taxonomy): domain Eukaryota; kingdom Metazoa; phylum Mollusca; class Cephalopoda; order Sepiida; family Sepiolidae; genus Sepiola; species Sepiola atlantica. Next base: position 159,785,435 of record OY744521.1, on the reverse strand, counting down.
ATCCTCCCCTCGTCCATTCTTGCTACATGACCAGCCCATCGCAATTGAGACTGCAACAGGAAACTTTCAATTCCACCAATATTGCATCTGTTGTAAAGATCGGTGTTAGCGACTTTGTCCTTCAAACTAAGTCCGCATATGGTCCTAAGGCAGCTCCTGTGGAGCACATCCAATTGGCGAATGTGATGCCGGTAAGGCGTCCACGCCTCACATCCATAGAGAAGACCTGTCAATATTACAGCCCTATACACATTGATGTTTGCCTTCAACTTAATGCCTCTGCTACACCAAAGACGATGTTTCAGCTTGCCGAAGGCATTTGCTGCTTTTGCAATTCGGTTTACGATTTCATAATCAAGTGAAGCAGCAGAATTAACTTTGCTACCTAGGTAGGTAAAGTTTTTGACATAGTTCATTGGTCTGCCATCCACTTTATGTTTTTTCCAATGGAAATTCATGGACAGGCTGATTTTGTTTCACTCCTTGAACTTGTTTAGGGGTGGGGCATGGTTGATGGACCACCCCAGTCTTCTTTAAACTGATTGTTAAACCAAAAGCCCTACATGCACCTGAAAATTTTGTCAAAAGATTCTGAGCTTCTTCAAAAGAAGTCGCGACCAGGGCAGCATCATCTGCAAAGAGAAGGTCCCGAATGATGGCCTCTCGAACCAAGGTTTTGGCTTTAAAACGCTGATGGTTAAAGAGCCCACCTGTGGTTCGGAATTGAAACTTAACACATGTGCTTTCATCAGCGAATGCGTGCCGAAGCATCACCGAGACGAACAATGCAAACAGCACAGGTGCCATCACACAACCCTGTTTCGTACCGTTGGTTACTTCAAAAGGCTCTGAGGTTTCCCCATTGGAAACGACCTGTGCTTTCATCCCTTCATTAAAGGAGATTATGACATCAAGCATGGTGTTGGGGATTCCAAGCTTATGAAGAAGTTTCCAAAGTGCTACGCGGCTGACCGTATCGAATGCTTTTGTCAAATCAATAAAAACCATGTACAGTTCCCGATTTTTTTCACGAACTTTTTCAGCAACTTGACGAAGGGCAAATACCATGTCGATTGTACCTCGACCAGAGCGAAAACCACATTGGGACTCTGGGTAAATCTCATCCATAAGATGTCTGATGATCCAGTTCAGAATGAACCTTGCAAGAATTTTACCTACAACAGAAAGCAGAGATATCTCGCGATGATTATCGCAAGAATTCCTGCTTCCCTTGCTCTTATAAAGATGTTTGACATTACTATCCTTAAAGTCCTGTGGGACTCCGCCAACTTTCCATATCTCCACAAACAAGATGGTCAGTTTTTCCTCGAGTGCTCTTCCGCCATGTTTGTACACCTCGATGGGGATGCAATCTCTGCCCGGTGCCCCTGACGATAGCTGTTTTTTAGCTTGAGATACTTCCTGAACTGTAGGTGAAAAAGGAAGTTCCTGAATTTCGGGATGCTGCGGAGGAGAGGAAATGATGTTTTCGTCAGTCACCGAGGCAGAGTTAAGGACAGTTTTAAAGTGTTGCTTCCAGCGCTTAAGGATAGCAGATTTGTCAGTTAGCAGTGTTTCTCCATCCTCAGCAAAAACTGGGGCAGAACCATTCATTTGAGGACCAAACACCTCTTTGAGGGCAGAGTAAAATGACTTAGAATCCTTCCTGTCGGCTGCATCCTGCAGTTCCGCAGCCCTGGATGACCACCAAGCCTCTTTCAATGCCCTAAGTGCCTTCTGAACTTGTGCTTTGTGAGCTCTATATGCCTTCTTTTTCACTGTGAAATTTTTGTCCACGAGCCATGTTTTGTGGCAAACATGCATTTGGTTGATAAGCTTCTGCACTTCAGTGTTGTTTTCATCAAACCAGTCTTGATGTTTCCGCCAAGGGAAGCCCAAAACCTCAGCAGACGAGTCATAAACAGCATTGCGCAATGAATCCCAAGAACTTGAAACGTCACTATTTACCTCTACAGAAGCGATAGCGGTCGTAACTTTTTCCTTCAGCTCATTTTGTGGATCTGCCTGTTTTAGAGGCAGAACATTTAGGCGTTTTAGAACAGAAGACTTTTTCACTCTCCTCTTGTCTAAATGAAAGATGGGCTTGCCGACTATAAGCGCATGATCTGATAAACAACAGCTACTATGGACAGAGCGTGTTATCTAAAAATCTTTGAGGTCGCGCTTTCTGGTAATTATGTAGTCAATGAGATGCCAATCTTTAGATCGCGGGTGCATCCATGATGTTTTTCGACAATGCTTTTGTTGGAAGTACGTGTTTGTCACACTGAAGTTAAATTCTTTGCATGACGTCAGGAGTCGCAATCCATTTGAATTCATTTTTTCAACACCATGGTGACCCAGAACACCAGCCCATGTTTGAAAGTTGAGCCCCACTCGAGCATTGAAGTCTCCCATCAAAGCAACCTTATCCTTATGCTGCATTTTTGAGATTAGGCAACGCAAATCATTGTAAAGATCAGCTTTGCATTGATCTGAACTATTCATAGTAGGGGCATAACAGCTGATAAGTGTTGCGAATGTGTTGTTTTTTAGTGGAAGTCTTAGGGTCATAATACGATTGAATGACTTACTGGGAGTGTTGAAAGTGATCTAGCAATTTCCGTCTGAACTGCAAACCCTACGCCAGATTGACGTGGTTCGTTTTCTGGTTTACCAGCCCAGAAAAACGTGTATCCACCTTTTACCTCAAACAGCTGTGAGTGACCAGGCAGACGCGTATCACTAAGGGCAGCACTATCTACATCATATTTCCTTAATTCCATTGATACGAGTTCCGTTTTTCTTTCTAGTGACGCATCACTATCCTGCAATGTGCACACATTCCAAGATCCAATGTTTAGCTTCATAAATCTCTTTGTTTTCTGACTGCTGTATTGGATAACTAGACAGATGCAGTAGGCTGACAAGTCAAAGAAGGGCATGCAATGTTTAGGGCTCCTTTTATCGCCCCCTCCCTGAAATAGGAAAAGCAGTGCTGATCCTAGATAGGCCTGCTTTGTCACTGGTGGAGGACACGAACGGCACAATTGGCCAAAGGTGTGTGCCAAACGGCCATCACCCACCATCCGCCACTGTGTAGAGCGCCAGACTTCCAGCAATATCCTTTTCCTGTCCCCGTCGCCTTTACTCTCTCGCCAGTGGACCCAGACATACTCATGTCGATTTTAGAAAAGCTGCTAGAAAACCCACACGAATGATTTGATTTGAGTGGTGAAGACTTGTGTAGGACCATCCGCACTTTTTGGAATTGTTGATTACACAAGATCGGTGCAAATGAGTGCTATAGAAAAAGTCAGCAACAGCCCTCAGGTTATACATCAGAGTTTTCCATCTCCTAGACACCTGCCTTAACAAAGGCTTAAGGGGCATCTCTCCTAGTTGGTTAAACGCGCCCTAAGATTCCAAACTGGAAATTTCCCTGATCCGGCGCCATATACATATACATATACATATATACACATATACAGACATATATATATATATACAGAGAGAGAGAGAGAGAGAGAGAGAGAGAGAGAGAGAGAGAGAGAGAGAGAGAGGTTAAGACAGACCACTACCCAGTGGCAGGGGGTTAGATTGGTGAGTGCCGGGACTTATCTGCATGCCAGCAGGCCCTGCACACTGCACCTCTGGGGTTCTAACCTACTCCAAGATCTCTAGTCTATTAGCCTGGGGCCGCTAAGCACCCAGCTACTATAGTGTACCATGAGGAGGTCAGACTATAGTCTTGTCTGGGGATAGGCTATATACCAGCAGGGGAGACTTACAACTCCATCACACCATCTATATATATATATATATATATATATATATATATATGGGGGTGCATAAATTTGTAATTTATAACTATTGGAGTCAATTCATTAATATGCATTTCATTATATAGATCCTGATTGCAGTTATGTATAGAAATTATTTTCCCAGACTTGTGAAATGTTTACTGTCACATGACACAGTTATATGTGTAGAAGAGTATTGACTAGTTCGAACCAAATATCGAGTTGGTCGATTTATTTAGGTGTGAATTTAAAAATACGACAAACTTTATTTCATGAAGTAGATATTATCATAAACTCTACTTAGATGTATATTGAGAGATCCAGAGTGAAATGAAAATATTCTTATTGAATGTATCATGATTTTTATATGGAATTCGATGTGAAATATGACGTAAAATTTATGTACGAAATATTATGTTTTCATTATTTACTTTAGTAAGAAATATATTCCGTGAATAGATATGTTTATCGTTTTCAGGAGAGAAAGTCGAATTGTTGTAAGTGAATGTCGAATGCGTTGCGTGTTTTTATTGACTTTTCAGCGAGATGTTTGCTTTGATTTCTGAAGTGTGTTCTCAATTATTCAGCCTCAGAGCAAAGTAAACATTGTTTGTGACATACCGTTATGTGATTTTACGGGTGAAAAGTGTACAGTCTAGACTGCCTTGTCCTGCAACCAATCACATCATGGTTCGTTTTCCTCCAAATCAAACAGAACTTTGCTATGTAACTCTAGATATTAAAGTGCCATTTACAATTAAGGTAAGCAGTTTTATAGTTCATTTAAAAGTAGAATTTAACTGTAATGACAACCTTCCAAAAGAGTTCCTATTAACCTATTGTGTATTTGCTAAAAGTCATATATTTTTAGTAACAAGTTGACAAATTAGATTTTAAATAAATAACATAGATACATTTAAGGTCGGCATGCCTTAATTTAAAGGTATTTTTTCAAATAAAGTAAAGACGAACATTTTGAAAATACATCATAAAATATATAAGAAACATTGTGTTTCTGTATATTAATAGTGTACATATGCGTAACACAATTTACAAAAAGTTTAATTAAGAATCTAGTTAACAAAGGAAACGTCACCGTTTTTAGTAACAATGAATAAAGCAGTACACGGAGAGTTTATGACACTGAATTAAAATGTCAGAGTAACACAGGGCAATTAAAGGACAAAAGTAACAGAAAGTATACTCATCAGGATAATGCCATTCGAAAATAGCATCCAGCAGAATAATACATCTAGAATTGAAACATGACGTTTAACGGATGCAAAAAAGAACATGCCAAAAGAAAAAAAATTAATTCTACCTATAGAACGTATCAATACAAGTGAGCAGGGATAATATGTACAGCAATGCGAAATATACATTTGCAAAATAAACGGAATTGCTACTGATAGCCACACAAAGCAATGCAAGCAAAACAGACTACGCACACAAAGGAGACCTGAGAAAAACGCAAATGTAAAATGCGTAGACAGGAAAAACAAAAACCACGTTGCTAGACATTCTGTCATGTTAGTCGCAATATATGAGGTTCAACAAGCGATGTTTATTATTGCAGTTAGTGAATAGACAGTTACTTTTTCATGTGTGCGCATGTATATATTTCTACATGTAGTACTGTTATCACAAAGTCAGATTGTCTGCAAAACACATTGAATACATCCTTCCACAATGTATGATGGTAGATGTATTAGTTGAACGATGATTTAAACTTTACACTTCCGTCTCAGTTTGTTATCTTTTCATTAATCTACCGGAAATTGCTGTGCAGATGCAATGTGAAACGAGTCACTACTGTTTGAATGGTTTCAGTGTGAGGTTCTTATTATACGAATGTTACTTAACACTGTGCTTTGTCGACGATTGTTTATTCGCTCATCAATCTCTAGAAGATTGTCACTTAGTACTGATTATTAATCAAAACTTTTATCGGTTACTCGGCAGGTCTTTGCGGACGGTATTCATAATATATTTACAAATTACTTAAGGCAGGGCTGACGCAACGAGAACAAGCAACATCCGGGGATTGAATAACGATTTCCGTTCAAAATTCCTTAAAGATTCCATAGTTAGACAGACAAATTTCCGAGTTCGACATGAAGCACCTGAAGTTGATCGGGGGTTACATCGGTATGAACACAACATTCAATATGAGAACAGTAGTTCGTGTAATCAAAATGATGCAAATTATAAAAGTTCATCTGAAAAAAATACGAAACCAAATGCTATATCATATTTTAACAAACAAGAATTACCATTAAGTGGCCATGGCGAAGGAGAATATTGCTTCGAAAATGTATATTACCGCCAGTTATTGCATTGCGGGGCTGAAATAGAAAACACGAGTAAAGATGAAAATGCTTAGGAATTTCAAATAGTACACTTCATGGCATTATATCTGCAATTTATGTGGTACTTTCTGATTTCATTTAAATTAACGGTAAAAATGCAACATTAATTTTAGTACAGAAATATGAAACCAGTGATTGTGAACTCCATGCACAGCTTTTTATTAGTATCAAGTTTGTAACTGGTTTCCAAATGATTGAAAGCAGTTTAGGATGTCACGATGTAAGTAATGATGAAAGCGACTCAAAGTTTGCTGCTTTAAATCAATTTATAGTCCACTAAAAATGTGGCTGAACCTCAAACAAATTACTAACTAAGGTTTTCACCTTGGATATACGGCAGGACCAATTTCTTTTAGCGATACAAAAATAGTTTACCAAAATTAGCCTTGCGGAAAAGAGTTAACGGGCGCTATGTTTAAAATCGGTCTTAACAATATTAACATTTCAAGACAAAACAATCCTGATATTTCTTTACAAGTATGCCCATTATTCCTGACAAGTACTGAAACAAATAAATGTTTTTCCTGGCAAAAAAAGCTTCATTAAATTAGAAGTAAAAGTATATGTTTGCATGTAAACTAACACAGGGACCACCCCAAGCCAGATTTACATTTTCCTGGTCTTTTAAATTGTAATGATAAGTAGCCATCTGCGTAATAATAAACTAACACCAGAAAATGACAAGCGCCTGTCATTGTTTGATGTTTTCTTTATTATTTCTCATACAAATATGACTATAAAAATGCAAAACAGAGTAAGTAGCATGTTTCAAAGCAACAGTTGTCACATCAATTCTTGACATTTCATAAAAAAAGGAACAACATAAGTACAATTTACAATAAAAGAATGGCTAGTTGGCCGAATGTTGGGGCACGGCTCTTGCATAACCACCACAAAACAAGTTCATGAACGGAGCAAAGAACAGTTCTTGTCAAGAACTAGTCACAGGTAATTTCATTATCATACATATCTGACTGTGGTGAGTTGCTGCAGTGTAGGCCTTTGCAATTACAACACAAGTTTGAACAGTCAATTCCACGTTTCCTGCAACTGCATCTTGCTGTAGTAAACCTTAAGTTCAGTAAAACTTAAGTATAGACAACTAATTTACAGGATCAGCTAGCAAATCAGTCTCGATTCGTTGTAATTTACCATCTGAAAGTGTCCATCCTCACTCGTCAGGTTTAAACTGGTTTCTACATTTTTATTTCTGCATTTTGAAGTAAACTCGAACGCTGTGGGATTTCGTAGCTGCTCTTGTTTGTGGAAATGATTTGGCCACAACATAATTCGAGCTTTTTTCAACTTTTTCTTTAAAGCGCTTCGGTCGGAAAGGATTGATGTTTTCCTCATCATTACCATTGTATAAGCACACTAAAGCGTTCTCCCCTGCTTCAATAAATTCTTCTGCACTGATATCCCTGCTAAACACTTCTGCCAGTTGATGGACTAATTTCTGGACAATTTTTATTTTTGATTAGCTACAAAAGCATTATTATTTTAATTTGAACACCATTAAAGGGGTTTGCGACACATTAACACCACCAAATCCCCTCTGCTCGGCGTCGGTGTCGCGTCTTTAATGGATGGACTACGTTCATACCCATCAAAGACAATGCATGTTTTTTCCATATGTAGTTGTAACATATCTGCGGTATTGGGAACAGATCTCAATAAATGTATGACCTTTTTCCCATGGAAGGCGTCAAAGTAGTGCTCCATCATCTACGAGATACTGTGGATCTAAAGACTGCGATCATGATACAGGGGAAGTCGGTCCCCATATTGCGTCTGTCAAAGCCGTGTTTGCCTCTCGCTGTAGTCCGAAAGAATCAAAAAGTGCAGTTGGGTAACCACAAAGCTCATACTAAAAATGTTCTTGCTGCTGCTGAGTTGAGGGTTCATTAGTAGATAGCACACACAGTCTCTGGAATAGGAGTTGTAGAACAGTCTCATTTGCTTCATCTACGCTGAGCAAATTTTTTCATCCACGTATAATTGCTGAATCCTTTCTCTTAAATGTGTACTCGTAGTTATTTTCCCCAGCAATTGAAGCTATGATTGCCTCCCTTATAAATTTTGCTCGGTCAACATTCACTTGTTTGTCTCCAGTTAATCCACTAAAAATGCTGTGAATGGACGGATCTGCCGTTAAACGGTCACATGTCTGTAGAAACGCAAGGCGCTCCCATGTATACCTCACATATCGCTCTTTTTGGTTAAGTATCCTTCTGGTGCTGGTTACTAGTGCCATAAGGAATGTCTACTTGTTCTTGCATTGTAAATATGTATTTCAGTGCACGCTGGCACTGATAGCGTCGACACCAATTCTTAAGTTTTATCCATTACTCTGCCATGAGTGAGCCATCCAGACGTCTTCATGTTTCTCATAAGCACCTGCTTAATAATCAGATCCGTCAACAAGCTAGCCCAGTAGCGAACACCCGTCTAGTCACATGGAATCCTTCAGAAAATGTATAGTACACTTTCGGGTGACTTTACGGCAGCCCCTCTATTTGCTGCAAGTACAAGTATGTCGACTTTGCATATAAGATGTACTTTGCTGCAGCGAATATGAGCAGCATTTTACTTACAGCGTCAAGGTCCAATTCTAAGTTCCCAATGCGGTCTGCCTTGATAAACTATTGCAGGTTCTTCACCATATCACGGTATTGAATCCACAATTTTGCTGTTCGCTAGTCAACCATCGCATTATTCACATGGTGTATTCGCTGGGCAATCCTGGTCATAGACTCCGATGACAGAACATTATTCAATGTCTCAGTCTCATCAAGGAGACCTTTCAATAGCCCTTGCTCTTCCTTTAGGTCTTCATTCTGATGAAATGACTCTTCTGCATCAGTGTTGGGTGGATCATCCTCAGTGACATGTAAAACTGGCAAATCATAGGATTTCGCTAACAATATAGCATTCCGAGCATCATCAACTAAGAAGTTAGCACGAATGGCTGTTGCACTTCCTTTGTCAATTAGAATGTGTTTTACTGTGTTTACAGCATACACAAGTTCAAAATGTTATTGCAATCTAGAACCTGTCATCAAATGACCAATTGACCCCAGAAAGTTCATCTGTGTATGGAGCCTAACAAATCGCAAGACAAATGATTGCAGGGGACTGGAACTAGGCTGTGACTCGGCAATCATCATTGCTTTGTACTAAAGTGGTTGATCGAATGGTACAATTGGTGTACTTTTTTTGTTTTTCCTGGCTCAATAACTAATGTAACATAACGTTGAGTACACGCAGGTTGGGTTACAAGGTTCAATGTCGACCATTTGCAAAATAGACTGTGACTGATTCCACAGGGTCTCTTCTTTTTGAACTGACTTATTAAGGCCTGACAATTCGAGTCTCAACGAATGTGAAATTAGTTAAACCTCCCAAAGGATGTCACAATAAGTAGTGGAATCGACAACTTTCTTGGGCTGCATCTCTTTAAATGCCACTGGTGGTGTGTTAATGTGCTGTGAATCTAAATACTTAATGTTGATCCTTCCAACCCTTATTATATCTTGACTGGACTATTATAAATGTAAATGTAAACGTATGATACACCAGCTTTTCTTGTTGTTTTTAAAATAAGTTAGACTTTTGCATGGAGCTCTAAAATTATTTTTCTGATGTTGTTTATACGTATGAAGTCCGCTTCAGAAATTGTTTGCAATTTTGCAATGCAATCATATTGATATTAAAAAACAGACAATATGAAAACGAATAGTTGATAAAGTATATTGACAATTGAATATTATTGATAAAAACAATTCTTGAAATTGAATATTTGAATGATTCTTATTCGCTGTTTCCGAAAGAATACCCGAGCATGTCACAGCGTATTTACTAGGTCACGTGCCCCAGCGACTACGTGTTACACAAGCGCAGGCGTTATCGGCGAGCGTAAAGAAAATATATTTCCGGACTCAAATACGAATAAAATAATAATAATCAAAATCCTTATCATTCCGCAACTCCATTTTGGAGGTATAAGAGGATGATAATTAACAGAACTATTTAAAAGAACAAACATAATACTCGATATTGGATGAATGTATGTTTTCCTTTAGCTGGAGTTGCAAAAAATGAGTACAATTAAATAATAGGGAAAAATAGAGTTTTGATAAATATATTGTGAGTGACACAGACACACACAGAAAAATATATATGACTGAAGTAGACACTGATTTGTTTTCCGGAAATAAATTGTTTGGACGAGCAACTGAATATATAAAATAAAATAGGCTTACTCCTTTCTTCACATCATACAGAAACACCAATCCCTCATGAAACTGCGAATAGAAAAAAACACATGAATAAACTAAGTAAAAGCCTAACTTTTGCTTTGGGATGGATTGACTTTGTTTTCATTTTATATGAGCATGCCTTTGGGATTCCTGCTCAATATCGTATTATGTTTTTTATTAAAAGCTCTAAAAAGTACTTACGGCACCAATGTAAAAACTTATATAGATTTAAAATGTTTCTGTTTTATATGGTATTCCAGTACCCAAAGAATATGATTTATCACAAGTGTGATGTAAAATAATACTTTAATCCGAACATAAATATGCAAAAATCGGAACAAATACTCATTGACTAATTAAAGTAATATAGAAGGATATAGTAAATATATATTAATATAAAAGATAACATATATATATATATATATATATATATATATGTATGTATATATATATATATATATATATATATATATATATATATATAAGTAAGAAACTAAAAGTAAAACTTTTAGAAGAAAGACTCTATAGTGAAATCGTAAAAGTTCAATATACGAGATAGAGCAATTATAAAGTTAAATGGACGAAGAGTGATAAACGTGCACGAATGTCCAAATTTATCGGCGGACAATTTACCATCCGGACAAACCCAATATCTTTTTACTAGAACTTTTTTTCTCACCCATCTTTTTTCTAAATATTGTTTCATATTTTTTTATAATTTTGAACTTTAGCTTTTCTATTGCCGACTTATCTATCTGTATGATTCCTCTGATGATAAGATCTCGATCTTTGAAAGGCCTTGGCTTAAGGAAAGAACAATAAACATAATGTTATTACAGAATATACCTTGCTTTGAACATTTGAAGTTTGAAATAAATTTGGACATTCGCGCATGTTTATCACTCTTCGTCCATTTAACTTTATATATATATATATATATATATATATATATATATATATATATATATATATATATATATATATATATATATATATATGGCGCAATGAAATGTATGCGAAGGTCACGTGAGAAAGTATTTAAAGACAAAATATGCTCAACGATAATAAAGTTTTCCGTAAACAAACTCTTGACTAATCGAACTCAAACTATGCACAACAAAACGTTGTATTTTATTGTTACAAAATAAAAAGCTGTAACCTGAAGAGAATATAAGGTACACTTACACCAAGTTCTATACTATGTTATATCAGAGTCATAACACATGACAATGACTACTTTACTCTCAAGTGAAAAAAACATAAAATGTGTGTCTTTTCTTAAAAAGCTCCGTTCGAATGAGATGACGTGTTGACATATTATATATAGTTATATCAAGTCCTATTCAGATATTTTACAGAAAACACAAGCATTCTAGTAAGAGATTCATTGTTTATCGTCAATTTAACATATATTCATAGTTTATCTAGAAAGGAAACTTAATCTTCATGTGTTTCCCGACAGGATGTGTGTGTATACATACACAATATATCCGTAAGATACGGGCTCTGGAAGTGCGCTTAATTGTTCGTGGTTCAATTATGTGATGCTAACCAGATATGGGGCTAGAAAATGCACCATCATTGTTTGTGATTAGCCTTAATGATATTAGTTTTGTACACTCACATATTCTGCTATACTTTGCCACTACTCGATTTCATTTTGAAAACTTTGAGACGTTCGCAAAATCAATTACCATAAGCTGTAACAAATATATAGATAAGAATACCAGGTTCTATTTGGGGGATTTTTATTATCAGACACTTATAATTTTCACATGAGTCGTTATAAGTTATTTTACATCTTATTCATCCGTACATGGAGTATCGTTGACACTACTTTACTGGCCCACCAATGATACGTTTAGGAAGATGCAAAAACTAATTTCTAACCTAATAAGTACCGCACTGTTTTCAAACTTCCAGAACTGTGGAATCTCTTTTCTTGTTTTGCAAGTTCTTTCATGAAATGTGCTGAAATAAACTAACTGCACGTGCTCACCGTCAATGAAAATACATTTGTCCTACTGACTAGTAGCATACCGCTTCTTACTGTAGAAGTCCCTAGATGCTGGAATGTTTTCTACACTGATGGCTTCTTTCCGAAAACCTATTCTCTTTAGAAATCCATTCCTGTTTTCATTTACAGAGACTTCACTAACTAGTATCTATCTAAATGCAGTGTAAACAAATATCTAACTTCTCAATTTTCACTAATGTTGTTCTCTTATCAATATCACAGAAGCCACTCATGCATCGACGACAACGTGTCATGTTTTGTGAGGAAATGGTTATCTGAAATTTGAGCAAAACAAGTCTCCAAACGTAGTACAATACGCTCCATTTCATATAATTGTTATTGGCACTAACTTAGTGTTCCTTTACAACTCAAGTCAATTGGTTTCTCCCTGACAGTGTTCAATGCGTTTCACTTGACTATTATTATTATTATTATTATTATTATTATTATTATTATTATTATTATTATTATTATTATTATTATTATTATTATTATTACACTACTCACAACGAATTTTCACTGAAGTCATTATCAGTGATTGTTAACTGGGAAAAAAACAGTGAGTCTTAATGAGAACAAGTCTCCGCAAATTAACAGCACTCTGTACTACTATGTGATTACAGCTGAACATCTGTTTGAGTTAATGCAATAACCGATTACCATAGATTTATCTATCCCATCGATAGACTTATATAGAATTTCAGTGGCAAATATGTTCTTCAACGTCCCAGCACTCTCTGCGTACTTCCAGTGTAGATCTGATGGGTGTTTATTCTTCGCGATATGCCTATTCTGCTTAACCCTTCATGAATGGTTTGTGTTGTAGCTGCTGGAGATGTTCATACAATATATGTATGTGTGTCTTATATGAGGTGTTTATTTAATTTATAACTATGCCAGTTCCCTTGGATACGTATTAAGTTATTTCTACTTTGGTTGAATATAATTTCAACTAACATTTGTGTTTCTAACGTTTGCAGTCTATGTGAGTTTGTTTCCGCATTCGATGAGTTTTCTCATTATTTATACTGTCTTTATCATTGCCATCTGTTTAATTGTATTAATCTTCTCTTCGATTCTAAGTTCTTATATTGTATGACTGTCTCGACTGTTCCTAGTAAACTGCCTTTTCCAAGCAGTCGTATCTCTTCATGTAAGTTTGCTGCTTACACTTGTTATATGATTTGCCGTTTGGTCTCTTTGTTCGAAGAGTCTGCATTTACTTTCTTTGGGGTTTGCCAATTTTTGCTTTGTTCTAGTTCGTTATAGAGTTATTGAGTGCAGCTCTAAGTATCGATTACGTTTTCTGGTTCAAATGAGATTTACGTGCCTATGCCCCAATGGTTTCGTGTGTTTGCTTGGATCGGTATTATCAATCGTCAATATTTCTTATCATTGTTCTTTTCCCGTGTGTTTGTGTTTCAGTTGAAATGGTCCCTGTATTGTGTATGTTTCTAATGACCAGCCTTTATCCGTGCTGGGTTATGCATTTTCTTCTCATTTGCCTTGTAATTTTTCTTTTTCTCCTCCTCTTTCTATTTTTCTTTTTATTCCATGTTTTCTTATTACTGTTACTATTTACTTCCTAAGAGTTTACAATAGCGAAGAGGGTGTGCAGACGAATGGGTCTTAGTAGCGCCCTAAAAGCTGAAGTCGGGAAAATCACTTGGCTTCTTTTAAAGGGTGTCACATTAGCTTTTCCTGTTGACAGCTGAAAAAAGTGGACTCAAAACGTAGCCGCACCCGTATTGAAGTGTAACTCAATTTAATATGCTATTATAAATAAAACATTTAACACCTCCAAAACAAGAGTGCACATGTATTTCATCAAAATCCAAAAAACATCTTGTGTTACACTGCTTGTACATTGTTAACACTATGGGTTTGTTGGAAAAGTTAAAAAAATACGACAATGAAACGATACGAATATTAAAGAAACAAAAATAAATAAAATAAAGTTCAGAAATAAAATAAAACGAGAGAGACAGAAACAATAAGAGAAAAGAGATAGGAAAAAAGTATGCACATTTGAAAGGAGAGATTGGGAGAGAAATTGAAATTTTAGGTTTTACGCACATGTTAACAAAAACAACGGAAAAATGAAAATACTGATTAAAACAATGGTTGAAAGAAATATATTGTAACACTTTTACAAGCGCGGGAGTAGAGACAGACGCCCGTTGAACCGCGCCCATAGTCACAGTGTCACGAGATCATAGACACACGCAGAGAAATAAACAGAAGGAAATAAGAAACAATTACTGTTTGTTTTTGTTTATATTTTAGTTGTTATCTTTTCTTTTTTGTATTCTGATTTTTACGCATAATTTTAATTTTGCATTGCATATTTGTCAGGTAGGAATGAATTGTATTTTAGTGTTTGGGTCTTTTAGTGGTAAGCGATAGTAGTTTATTTGGCTGCTGCACGTCCTTTTCGTTTTATCTTTGATAAAGAGACAGAGGCAGAGAGAGAGAGAGGGGGACAGGGAGAGAGAGAGAGGGAGGACCAACGGAATGGAAGCTTAGAACGAACAAAAATATGTTCGCTTATAGTAACTCGTGTCATCTAACTAATTCGGAAAAAAACGAGAAGATTTTAAATCGGTGGGTTTGACAAGTGAGCGGCTAAAAATCAAACCTGTATTCGTAGCTCGAGGACGGACTGATGTAGGCGTTGGAGATCGCCGCCATTTCTGCGCCATTTCTGCGCTATTTCTGCGTGTTTGGTCATTGTTTAAATAATTGAAGCATCTCGGGTGAAGGATAATCAAAATATGTAACGCTGGTTGTGGGTTAATGGGAGCCCCTTGGAAGAAGGATAGTGAAAAAGGCATGGAAAGCCGCGTCCCGGTATTAATCTAACCACCGATCGGGCGATAAGTTAGAGCGTCGCTTCCGGAGTTGATATTCAAATATTTGATCGACTGTAGTGGAGATATCTTACAGAAAAGTTGATTGCTGATCGAAAAGAAAAAAATGCAATGAATGCAAAATGATTTCTTTTCTCTTTTTGCCCAGTTTTTTGGTATAGAATAGAACGATTGCTGAAATAGAACACATTCTGAAAATACTTCTAATGAGAACATCCAAAAGAAGGGTATTAGATAACGCATAAAGGATTTCAGTGGCGTATTAAAAAAGTGTACAAAAAGTTAAATCGAAGAAAACCACGGGATTTTCAAGAATGAGTTAATTCTGTTTGACTGGGTACGAAACGTGGTTGTTTCGGTCTGTGCACTCGCGGACAATATAGTTATGTCTAATGAAGCTGGCTATTTACAGGCTATCTATCTGTTTGCCTGTATCTCTCCCACTAGCTTACACACACGTGTACGAAGTTTTATGTTTTGTTTTAAATAAAGCCTTTATAACAAAACGATAAGCGCCCACGTAGTTTTTTTTTTATCGACACTCGAGGAGAAGTCTTAATTTTATAGCGCATAAATTGTCAACACCCTGGGTTACAACAAACATGACATGAGTGTATAAAAATGTATATGCCTAAACCTAAGGCGTAACCTCCTCATACACTTGATCAAAAATCGCACACTAGCCACAATAGATGCTGTTTCATTAAATATGAGTAATAACAAGTGTACATACATAACCGTTGCACTGTACTTCTTTTTATTTCTGTTTTAAATTATTGTCCTTATTACAACAGCCGTTTACCATTTGTTCATCACCACTAATGACCGTTGACTTTTTCTTCAATGTGAATTGCTATAAGCCGACTGTGCTTTTGTATGGTTATGGGGGTCCTTATCTTATAAAAGAGCGTTTAAGTTCGCTAGTGTGGATTATGACTGATGTGAAATTCGTACATTTAAGTGCTAAATCATGTGGATGTGTTTCAAAAGTTAAGTCTGATTTCCAGAGATGCCTCGTACCCAAATTCATAACGTGCTGACAGTGATTTGAGCGGCATGAAACATCTGGCCAAGGGTCAAGGGTATAACGATATTGAGTGATGTGATCTGATTCGGTGACGCGGGACAACGGACTGTGACATCACTGGTTTTTGTCGAAGTGTGTGAATCTTAGTAAGTCCGTAATATGTGTTCGGGGCGAGTAGATGTCCAACTGATGAGTCCGCACATATGACCCGAAGCGAGAAGATGTCCAAAGACTGAGTCTGCGATGGACGCTGAAAAGCGCGGATGTCTAAAATAATTGTCTGGACTAGTACATGTGATCCCACAATTCAGACGAAAATGACGAACTAAAAATCGAATATGCCTAACGAACAATCTTTAAAATGTTTAAAGAATTAAAAAAACAACTATGTTTAACATGCGTAATTTGAAATGCTAAAGAGCAGATGTTTTAACGAGAAAAGAATTTAAGAAAATGTGTTTAACGATAATTGTTGAAAATGGACCGACAGTTTAAGGGACTGAAAGTGTCATAAAAGTGCTCCTTAAAGAAATATATTGAAAGTGCCTTACACAAAAGAGTGTTACGGGGGTTTGAAAACGCTTCTAAACTTTCGTTATTGCTTTCGTTTTATTAGAGACGTTTAATAGACTTTCGTGTAGTTTTCGTATGGTTTTCATGTGTGTTATGCTACATATGCGTTTTTGGAATGTGACCAATTGTTTAAGTGGTTTAAGAGAACTGCCGCGGTCAGGGCAGGAGTGGTTGTTATGTACACACACCTCTCTATTATTATTATTATTATTATTACTATTATTATTATTCTTTTTATTATTATTGTTATTATTATTATTACTATTATTATTATTATTAATATTTGTACTTACAAGGAAATCTTAACACAAGTCATCTTCAATGATTGTCACTGATAATTACCGGTGCTGTACCCTAGAATTTCAGTGACAACAAGCCTCCTTATTATTATTATTATTAGTAGTAGTAGTAGTATTAGTATTAGTATCATTATTATTATTACTATTGTTTAATACTTAAATGTGTATTCTTCTATAGCAGCATATGTATGTATATATATATATATATATATATATATATATATATATATATATATATATATATATATATATATATATATATTGATTCCTGCAACACAAGTTGATGCTATACATGTAGTAACTCTTTAAAATTTACGCCTTTTAAAAAACCAAGTACTTTCTGGAATAACTGTTACAGGGAAGATTATTTATAGGCATCCATGTTTAAATAGGTGTAAACGGGCTGTATCTTAAAACGTAATAAAACAATTCCAGATATACTCTATAGCAAACTACATGATACAAATCATAAAATGTTCAATATTTGTAATCAAGCATCATCGTTAAATCTTAACATGTAATAACACAATTTAAAATAAACTCTATAGCAAACTACACAATACAAATCATAAAATGTCCTATATATTTTAATCAAGCATCATCTTTGAATCTTAAAATGAAACACATATGTAGATAGATGGACTTATACATTGATTATTTTTCTCTACATCATAAACATATTTCTAGATTTCTAGTCTTGAAAGTCAGTTTGATTTAATCGTCTATTTGTGCATCTCTCTCTATTTTAAATGTTTATTCAAGTAAACAAACACTCAGTCCGCATTAACTATTTTTATACTTTTCAACTAAATAACTATATTACATAGAAGTTCTAGATGTATTCAGTTTATTTATTATATTATGAGGATGAAAACTATAAAATGTTAGGGCGGAGGTGTGGTATCTATCAATCAATTTTTATATATATTTTGTTAATATTGAGAAAAAATTATTTCGGAATATTTTCTCAATTTCCTGTGGGACATGATGTTCATTTTTTAAAAGATTCTGGCTGTTTTCTTTTTTTCCCATACGTAGACGTGTAAGTAATTGGTGTGTTTTATGTTCAACTACAAATGAATCATACGTAGGAATGTATCAACACAACAACACACACACACACACATATATATATATATATATATATATATATATATATATATATATATATATATGTGTGTGTGGGGGGTGTGTGGTCGTATATAGTTGTATATTAGACTATTCTCTAAGATGTGCCTATATGTACCTGCAGAATATTGTGCTCTGTATTTATATCCCTGAAGACTTAACTCCTATTACCAGCATTTTTACGGATGGATATTTATGAACACGTGTATATTAAGGTATGCGTATGCCTGTGGATATTTGTATTTATTGCTATTATATATATATATATGTATATATATATATATATATATATATATATATATATATATATATATATATATATATATGCCAACAGATATATGTTATTTGATTTTTTTAATGTTTTATTTTAGTTGTATTCATTATAATTTGTTATTTTTAGATGCCGTCTGTGTGTGTTTTTTGTGTGTTCGCAGCACACCCCGGTCTTGAGCATATACTTGTGTCAACTGCCATGCTATGGGATTGTTGATTTTGGATGTTACGATGTATAGGATATGACAGCTTCGCGTGCGTATCTCTATTCTGTTAATTTGAACTCGATAGCGCTTTACCAATTTTCTTTTCAAATAGAAATAAATAAAGAAAAAATATTAAAATAGAATATATAAACTTAAAATCTAATTTATAGCACATTTTACGCAATGTTATTGTTCTGGGTTGATCACATGTTCAGCTTCAGAAATAAATATTGTATCATTTTATTCCAGGCAGCCGTAGTAAATATAGTTTGATACGAAGCGGTTCTCCTAAAAGAAGGTCTAGACGAAATATGTCATAAAATGTGTATCACAATAATGGGTGTATTGGTAAATAAATATATACATACAAACGCTCCATTTATTATTGATTCATTTCATAAAAGAAAGTAGAGGTTAAGCGGATGTATACTCTGTCGTGTATATATATATATATATATATATATGTATATATATATATATATATATATATATATATATATATATATATATATATATATATATATATTATCGGACACAATGTTTTCTGACGCATCAATAATATGCTAATATACTTAGATATAAAAAACAGGGGTTGATAAATAAAAAACGTGATATTATTTGATAGCAGTACAATTATTAACTTAAAATAGTCCAACAACCTTACTTGGTGTGTACCTTGCTTTTTGTTACTGGCAATTAGTTTCATGCAAGCCTCTATATATTTCAGACCCTCTAAAAGAAGAAGCTACTTTTTGACCATAGAACACACATTTTTGGAGCCACAGTCGAAAACCAATTTTTGATAAAACACGGATGTTTTCGTAAAAATTCATGGAGCTGATGTACCCCAAAGACTATAGTCTACAAGTACATTCCACGGTTAAAAAAGTGGAGAGACGACTTGGAAGACAACATTTGCTCGGGAACAAAAGAACCTCAAAAATAGATGAAAATCTCGAGGCTGCTCAGAATTTAATTGGAAAATATCGGCGAATAGCTGTCAATCAAATAGCTATGATAACTAACGAACAACCCCTGTTCAAAATGTCAGACGTAATGCATATAAACTGATATCATGACAACAAAATAGATAATTCACCACCCCCACATAAAAGAGAACGTCATCATCGGCGGATTGTATCGTTAGAAACGAATGTTTACCAAACTGTCTTCCTATGAAAAAGAAGAGGTACTACCGAGGAGGAATGTATCATAAGAAGTGAAAATATACTTCACAGTATTAAATAAGAATACATCCTTTTATTTTTATATGAATGGGATAGGTAAAAATAATATTCCGCATTTATTTATTTAGATAACATAAAATACAATGGAAAATGTTATTGTTCACGTGAAGCTCCATAACAAAAAGTGGGCTTACAAATATAGCCGTAATATTTATAAACAAGGAGAAACATGCTAGCTTAAGAAGAAACATAATTTTTTCTAGATATAAATAGAAATATCTACTAACTTGAGTGTTTGTTCTTCTTTAGCTAGTTGTATATTATGAGGGGCCCCGCATGCCTTAAAGAGTGTAGGTCCACTAGTTTGTATTAGAGAATGCGTGAACTTTGGAGTTCGATGCAGGTCATGCTGACATTCACCGAATAAAACCGTTATGAGCCACGCGTGTTTGGAAGAACTAAAGGTCAGAAAAACATGAGTGAACGAGAGGGGGTGGCATGACGGTAACACATGTACATATGACGTCACTCTTTGTTTGTGAGAAATTAAGTTTTAGAAAATGAGTTACGTGTTTGGCAGCGAACTGCACGGACGATCTTATCTGGGGGTCCTGAATTGAATGACGGGGTTGGAAGCGACCCGGACAAATTGAGAATGTTACCGCTTACCGTAAGGGCTGTATCTCTTAGGAGATTCAGTAACAATTAACGTGACATTCCCCAGCGAGGAAGAAGAATGAATGATTCGCGGAACGAATAGAAGCAAACCCCATCAATGAAGTGTGAAATAAACCAATTGAAAATATCTCTTAAACTCGTTCTTGGGCGTTTTTTGTCTCTCCGTGCATGAAAATAGAATTTACCCACAAAAAACAGGTACACCACTGCGATCACAGGCCAGCAACAAAAATGAGTGTGCCAATGAACTCACGATCAGCGCGAACGAAATCTGTGTGGTAATTTTCTTCGTGCATTATAAAATGTTTAATGAAACATATTTTAACGAACAGAACAATAAGAATCAGATGTGCCTAACGAACAATAATGTAACGAAATGTTTAAAGAATTTAAAAGTGACCTATATTTATAAGACTATATTTTAATTGTTATATTTAAAATCTGGTGTTTAAAGTGCGTAATGTGAAATGCTTTAAGAAGGGATATTTTAACGAGAATTGTTTGAAAATGGACCGACAGTTTGAGGACTTAAAAGTGCCATTAAAATCGCCCTTAAGAAAATGCCTATTAGAGTGGCTTACAGAAAGTGTAAAAAAAGATTGAGACGGCTTAATAAACTTTCATAAACTTCCGTATTGTTTCAGTGGTTTCAGAGAACTGCCGCGGTCAAGGCAGGAGTAGTGACTATGTTACACTAGCACCTTTCCCAACTTATTCTGATTGCAACTATTTGTTTCGACTTACTTTTTATTCCAGTGGTTCACGTGCACGATAGAACTTGGCATTACAATAAACATTACAACCCCTAAGATGTTTTCTAACTAAAACATAGTTGTAATTATCATATTTAAGTAGTTTATTAATTATGCCGAAACCTATTTAACTTTAAATAATTTACGTGACAAAAAAGGGATTAACCCTAATTAAAAGAAGTATGTTCACTCAAGAATAATCTTGAGTCGCGTAAATTGAACGAAAATACATTAAAGGCAAGAAAACCAGCAATTAAATGTTTTATATTATTATTGATTTAGAGTGAGGGCGATAAATATTGATAAGAAGAATCATTAGAAAGTGAGAGAAAACTTTAAATGAAAAGAAACTCGCAATTTAAACAAAAAAATCAAGTAAATTAGTTGTAATTTAAGTCAAATACGTGTTTATGTCAGACTATGTTTAGTTATACAAGAACACATGTTGAACTATTACTATTTGTAAATGTGCTTCGACAACCATTATGTATATTGACACCCCGACATTGAAGATGGTATGACAAAGGAACACTACCAGTCCAAAAAGAAGGATGGTATCTCTTATAATGCAGTCCTGTGACAACATAATCGCTACTACACTACCAACCCCATTAAAACAGTGTTTTCATTTGTTTTTTTAGTAGTTTAAAAATGCCCGCTCACGTAATATGTTTGTGGTTACTTGACTTTTTAGTAACGATCAAAATGTGTTCCATATCTCAACAACTGTCATGTAAACTGTCACGTAATTAAAAGGAAATTAAGATCTCTATTCGGAAGTTTGCATTGTATTTTTAACATCCACAAGTGTGCTCAACTAAATATTAAATTATTAATACCTACGGACGCGTTTCTAGCTCAGTGCTCTCATCAGTGCAGGAAAGAAACAGTTGCAGACTGTCGAGAGGCGCGAACACAGTTCACAGAGTCACTCTAATTAAAGCTTTTTGACAGTCGATTTTTTAACATCATCGAGAGTTGCTCAACTGTAATTTCTTAAAGAGCTTAGTATAATATTTATGAATAAATATTTAATTATTAATACGTACAGACGCTAGTTTTAAGCTTGTTGTCACATCAGTGCAGGAAAGTAACAATTTCAGACGGTCGGGAGGCCGAACTGGGTTCGCAGAGTCAGCCTAGAATTAGTCAGCAGTCACCATATATATATATATATATATATATATATATATATGGTGAATGTATTGGATTAGTTTGTGTAGATGTAAATCCGTTTTACACTGCAGTGTTTATAAAAAGTTCTAAATAATAAGTAGAGCTGTTCTTTAGTATATTTATTTATACACATACAATGTGTTACACACGTGCATACATGTTTAGGCTGTACTCTTCACAGAAAGTCAACCTCTTGAGACCAAAGAATACAAGGGAGTGAGATTAATTCGGAAAACCTTTTTATTTAGTAACTTTTGGGGGAATTGGATATGATTATAGCTTTTACCGGTAAATCTCATAATCTGATCACATTCTTTGCTTGTTACCCGTTTGAATTTTTTCTATCCTCTTAATTATTTTTGTAAACTTAAGTATTCGTTCTTTAACTATTGATGTTTCCATTTCTATATTTTTTATCACCTACTAAGGTTGCACTCTTTCCTTCCCTGTTTAACACTTAATAGTTTTTATCTACATACACATGTTTTAATGTATAAATATGCCATGGTATATATACACACATATACCTAGAATTAAATGTAGACGAATCAGTATGTACACTCTTATCCATATATAAAAAACACGTGCGCACAAATCTTTAGATACGCAAGTACACCATAGACATATATATATATATATATATATATATATATATATATATATATATATATATATATATGTGTGTATATATATATATATATATATATATATATATTTATAGATATATATAATAAAACACACACAAAGATATACGCATATATACATACACAGATATGCACATATATACATACTTATCCTTAAATACATATATATACATACATACACACATACATGTACACACATTGAGATACATACATAGATAGAGACAAGCATACATATATATTTAAAAATGCACATATACGCACGCATATGCATAAACACATACACACCTTGCGAATGCATACATCTATTTTTCCACTAATTAGTTCAGCATAATATATTATAATATATATATACACATATGTACTTCTTTTTGACATTATTCTAACGGTTTTTTAATTAACTCGTTAAACACACGTGTGCATACTTGCATTCATGCATATGCATAACTATAGAATGAACCTCCCTCCATACTAACTCACACATATACATTTGGAAGTGTGTGTACTACAATTTTGTTACTTATTCACTAACATATGGTATACCATCTACTTATGTATATATAAACATACCTACATACATATATCGGCATGCACATAGTGAACATAAATAACTACATACAATGGCATATAAGTATTCCTATTAAACTACGCATACGTACACCAAAAATAAATCTAAAAATTAAAAAATTAATATTCAACTTTTACACCTGTATAAAGATACCATACCTATAACATATTAGTCCAAGTACTTATATGCATACGCACGCATAGATCTGCTCTGATTTATACCTTATTTGCTTACATTTATTCTCCATGATACACATACCCGAATGAATATATATATACATGCATGTACACTTACCCATGAATACACATTACATACGCATATACATACACACACATACACACATATACTTACATATACACTACTATATATATATATATATATATATATATATATATATATATATACCGTGATATACTGTCAGGGTTCAGCATATTGCGACGTGTGTTTACTTTTGGAAAAGACGCCATCTTGAAGCACCGTAGTAGCAGCAGGAGTCGCACTTCCTTTTGCAATGACTTCCAAAAAGAAAGAACAAACGCCATGTTTTTTTTAAATCAGCAGCAGCTGTAGTCACCATTTTTTCTGCAATGATTTTGAGAAAAAACTGACAAAATTATATTTCCCTTTTTTCCTTTAAGGAATACAAATGCGCTTCGCCAACTATGCCAATAACCTTACTGATATATTCAAGGCATCTTTCAACTATGTTGTACAGCGAGAGATCTATCCGGAAATTATTTGTCGAAATTAATCCTTTCCACAAGACCGGCAACGTTGACTTAACACAAATTCCATGAAATCTCCCGTTTTTGACTGAAAAGAAAAATTTAACTCAGGGGTAAGGATACCTCCCAGAAGACGCTTGCCCAGCCAAGAACGCGGGCACAGCAGCATCAGTAAAGATACAAACAACCCTTCTCAGGCTACTATAATAATGCAATTTACTATCTTTGTATCCTGCCTCCTGAGAAGTTACCACTTGTGTCAGCCTGCATCTCCAGTTCCTGCTCCAGCTCTCCTGCACTAGCACCCGGCAGTCTTGACTCCTGCACCAGCTCCCTGCAGTCTTGACTCCTGCACCAGCACCCTGCAGTCCTTACTCCTGAACCAGCACCTTGTAGTTCTGATTCATGGACCAGCTCTTTTTTACTCAAACTGCACCAGCACCCTGCAGTCCTGGCTACTGAACCAGCGGCTCCAACTTGTTTTCCTTTTTCTAACATCTCTTATAAGGGTTAAATAACAGCCCTTATCGAGGTATAAACACAACTACTGCGATAATTTTTTTTTAAAAATCCCTAATTCGGGCTAACCAATAGCCTTTTTCAGGGCTACTACCACAACTCATGCGATTATTTTTGATTTTTTTAAACAGCCCTTATCAGGGGTAACCAACACCACTTATCAGGGCTACCCAGACAACTACTGTGAGATTTTTTTTTCGCAGCAACAGCAAGGGTATATTGTCAATATTTATCGACAGCTACTCTACCTTTTCTCTCCATGGAAACTTCTCCTGTCGTCCAGTTTGCTGTCACCAGAGACGCCACTCTCGTATTTCCAGTTTCTCCTGTTCCAGTGACGTCATTAATCCTTCCAGCCTTTTCTCTTCAACGACACCACTCGTGTAGTCCGGTTTGTTGGCACTAGATACACCACTCCCGTCTTTCCAGTTTCTTCCTGTTCCAGTGATGTCATCTCAATTTTCATAAGTTCTTGTTATTACCATTTTTTATGGTAAATAAACATATTCATCTTTGAACTGTTCACCTGTGTTTGTCCCTCTCGTTTTTGTCATTGCCATTTAATATATTATTGCGTGTGTCTCCTTTCTTAGTTGTGACGCCGATCAACCCCAACGGTCGGTCCCGCAACAATGCATATATACACATACACACATACACATACAGACACACACATACATGTATATACATATACACCCTTACAGATACGTGTACATATGAATACACACATGACATACATTTACAGAAAACAGTATATATGCACGCATGCACATACACAAATACACATGTGTATACCCCCATGTATATGCATGTACACCCACATACATATGTACACAAATATCCATATTACTTTTGTTAAAACGAAAGTGCTTATGTCATTCAGTATTGCTCCTATATGTCTCTGTTCTATTTGCTTACATTTATACCTGCTCTTGTGTTAATACAAAAAGACTTACAATATAAGTACCATAAATGCAAACGAACCAATTTAATACAGTGTATGTAATTGCAATAGTTAATTATATATAAACAAGTGATAACTACGAGAAAGTACCACAATGATATAATGAGTGTGAGGTGTAGTTGTTTTGGGTAACATAGGTTAGTTAAATACAAAAATATAACAACAGAATTTAGTAACACGAAAATAAAATTAAGAAATTTAAAAGAAATATTTTAAAAAAATAAAAAAATAAAGATAAAAATAAAACAATAGTACAAACAAAAATAGAAATAAATAAAAAATAATAAATTGAGTAGACTTTTTATGAACAATGAAATAAATGCCAATAAAGTTAAACTAATTCTTAAATTACAATGTGCGTAATAGTAGTTGTTCGTAATCTAAATTCTGCTATGGGTGTGCACCTTGAAATGTCTGCAGTTAAAACTCGTTTCTTGTTTGACGTTGTATAATTTATCCCTGTCTTTAAATTGCACAATGTCAAGTTTCTAACCTAGGCATGAGAAACAGGGTGAGTTGCGTGATCTACGTGTGTTAGCTTCCTATTATGCTTCATCTTATTATTGTGTTTTTCGTTATCTATCAATTTCTAGAAATATCGGGACAAAGATATGTTTCTGTATTTAATATTTCTAAAAGATTATTTATGCATGTAATACCTATCCTTATTTTTTTAATATTGTTTTATTAAATCTTTATTTGTTTTTAATATTTCTATTTACACTTTCTTAATTTCTTTATTTAATTTCTTGTACTATATATTATTTAACTCTGATTTTGTAATTCTATACTAATTTATATGTGTATCATTGAAGTTAAAAATATAAAATTCGTTGTTCTTTTCCGGTATTAATACAGATGAATTAAATATAATCAACGATCAAAACCATTTATAGTTTAAAAGGCACGTTATCAGGGTACAGGCTACTCTTAGGAATGCCATTATATTTTCAAGGTATACTGTTACTTTTCGGTATCGCCGGACAATAATGAGTTGAAGACTTTAATCTTTTACTTATTTCAACTTCAATTAATCTTAAATGAAACACGTCTACTTATTTTATAAACATCTTAAATTAGATTAAGCTTATTTTATTTATGTCCTTTTTTTCAATCTTCTATTATCAATGATGTCCTCTTTATTAATTTTTAACCAACTGTTTTATTTAATTGTTAGGATTGTTTAGTATAATTTCAAACTATTATTATTGATTTTTATTTGCAAATAATTATATTTCTACTGGAATTTCTTATTTTTCAATCTCATATAAAATATCGAACTTACTTTCATTTAATTTTATATCTTCTTCTTACATATTTACATTGTTTTCCATGGTAAAACATTCTCTAATTGTTACATAACGCTACTCCTGCCTTGACCGCGGAAGTTCTCTGAACCACTTTAACAATACGAAAGTTTATGAAAGTTTATTTAGCGGTCTCAATCTTTTTTTACACTTTCTGTAAGGCACTCTCATAGACATTTTCTTAAGGGTAATTTTAAGTATTTACACTGACACCCTATTTTAAACAGTTCTCGTTAAAACATCTTTTCTTAAATTCTTTTTTTGTTGAAATGTTGTTCATTAACCTTTTCAAACATAGCCTTTTCAATATAAGTCTCTTTTAAATTCTTTTAACATTTTACATTATTGTTCGTTAGGCACATTCGATTCTTTGTAATTTTTGTTAAAATATCTGTTCTTTAAACATTTTTAAATGCACGAAGAAAGTTACCTTACAGATTTCAGCCTCACTGTTGATCAAGGATTTACTGGCACACTCATCTCTGTTGCTGGCTCGTGATCGCAGTGGTGTACCTGTATTTGTGGACAAATTCTATTCTCCTGCAGGAGAGACACAACGCTCAGAGACGAGATTTTTGAGAGATTCCATCTTTTTATTTCACACATTCATCGTCGAGGTTTTAGCATTCGTTCCGTGATCCGCATTCATTCATTTTTCCTCGTTGGGAGATGCGACGATAATTGCTACTGCATCCCCACAAGAGATACATCCATCACGGAAAGCGACTACATTCTCGATCCCGCTTCCTGAGCACTTCAGATAAGTCGACCGTTTACCTTGCTGCAAAACTACCGACTGATTTTCTAAACTAAATTTCTCACAAAGAAGGAGTTATGTCATCATGTAAACGTGGGATGGTCATGCAAAAAATAGTCGTTCACTCATGTTTTTCTGACCTTTAGTTTTTCCAAACACGAGTGACTGATAACGGTACTATTCGGTGCGTGTCAGCGTGACCTGCACCGATCTTGACAAAGTTCACCCCTTCATATGATACAAACTAAACTCTTTTAGGCATACGGGGCGCCTCATAATATAACATAATCGCCACAAGAGTGTCCAATTCTTCCATTTTTTACATTTCTATATTATTTTGATTGAAAGATTTTAACATGTACTTTACACATAAGTAATTGCTCCGCCCTTAATTCAACCTGTATATATAATCACTGTATGTTTTGAATGTTTTTACATTTTTCATTCATAAATTAACAAGTTGTCAGCCTTACTTCTGCTTCGAAATTCCTGTCAGTTAGACTGAATTTTTAATGCCAGAATCTGAAGCTTCTTTTCAGAAAGCTTCTGTCCGTTATAGTAGAACAGTCGCCGCCAATATCATAAAAGATAACGACAAATGACGAATAACATTCGTCCAAAACATATTTAAAACGATCGTACGCCGAATGCTTGTTGGTTTTTCATTATTGGAACAATGTGCCAATTATATTGATCTCAACTTACATAATATATATATATATATATATATATATATATATATATATATATATATATATATATATTACACACGTTTACATTTTTAAACATGATGAAAAACTAGAGCATGCAATTTCTGCCGGACTGCAGATATTGTACTGCGGATTAGTTTCAAATTCGCGGACGACTCGTTATTAACATCACACATCACCACAGTAAATACACTAAAATATTAAAATAAAGATAAAAATCTATTGTGTTAGGTTTTATTATATTGAAAGTTGAAATTATTTAATCAGGTATTATGGGTATACAACTTTGAATCAAGAAAGTGTTTCGGGAATATAATACACCTTCTTTAAAATATTGTAATTCTAATCTCAATCTACTTGTAAATGGAATATTCTAAAACACACAAATATATATATATATATATATATATATATATATATTGATTCTAGTTTTAATCTATCAGTAAAGAGTACATCTTTTTCACGCATTTATATATATATATATATATATATATATATATATATATATATATGTATATGTGTGAGATAAAAAAAGGAAAACAAAAATAGTATTTATGTATTCTATCAACGTATTGTGTTTATTTGAAGACTTCCCCGGAGTGTTGGTCTTTAGAAATAGCACACAAATAAAAATATTTGAAACAGTGTAAAAGTACTATTTCAAATATAGTACTTGTGTGTTATTTGTTCAAACCCCCGACGCTGGAATGTAATCTTTCAAACATGATATGGGCAAAGGAATAGAACATGAAAATGTAAACGTTCCG
>OY744521.1:159608360-159750860 GCA_963556195.1 Sepiola atlantica | reverse complement strand
TAATTGAAATAGGTATGCATAGGTACTTTACCAACACCAACAAAGGAGAGGGAATAAACTAGTATAATTTAATATAAATAAAAACGACGTTCGAAAACCGAACGCAAAGTCTCCTCCAACTGAAAGCAGGTGTGTCAGAAGTCTTGCTTCTCAACTAATCACCTGATGATTGTTGTTTGTATAAAGTTCACATCATATTAAAACCTAAAATAGCTTATTAGTTTATACAAAGTACAAGTTCTAATTTGGAAAGGCAATATATATATATATATATATATATATATATATATATATATATATATATATATATATATATATATATGCAAACATTGTAAAAAAAAATGTGTTTGTTTAATTATACCTTTTTTCATTTTTTTAAATTTTTCGGATGGTCTTTTAATAATAAAATTATAAAAAAAATGTTCCATAGATTTCACAGGTTTCACGTATGTTTTCGATTCTTCGTCGAACAATCCTCACTTGTCAAAAGCTAAGTAACAAAAAAGATTGAGAAAGTAGAGCATTAAAAAGACGGAGAAACGTGCGTCGTTTCCGATTTTACATTCAGCTACACTGGATAGCATCACAAACAAAAATCGCAGGCCTCTTTAATTATATATATATATATGAACTAGCTGGACCTGCACCCCCTGTGTCTCCCGGGTTAAGTAAAACAAAATTAATTAACATTTTCCAACATACGAATTAACGCAAATATGTCACGTTTTGGAATTGTTGCAAAGTGAAATGAAGAAGACATGGATAAAGGAACAAAGAAGAAGCGGTTTTATGAGTAATATTGCCCATTCTATGGTACCGGTATTTACTCAAATTTTGCTTAATTAAACACTCGCTCTATCTAAAATCAAATAGCCATAGAGAGCCGTATAAAGTCCAATATCTAATGTTATATTTGTATAGAAATTCCATTTTTGTGAAAATAGACAACAGAAATTTACAAGAAAAATTAGTATCACCTCTGCGCATTAATGAAACACACAAATATAATTAAGGAAGCCTTCAAAGCAATGATAAACAATGTGTGTTCGAAGAGAAATAATGAGTGTCACAATATTAAAAGTACTACATATTACATTGATTTAGTTTCAAATTACTACATATTAACCTTTAATTTTACTCTCTCTCTCTCTCTCTCTCTCTCTCTCTCTCGTACGAAGAAGTTTAACAATGTAAAAACAGAATTTTGTGAGACGACTGGGATCCAACCATAACCTTCTCGGTCTTTGATCTACGCTGCGAACGTATCGACTACGAACACGAGTAGAAAATAAAAGGAAAACATGACATGTAAATAAAGGCATCCAGTAGCTGACATGCGTTTTATTTTAAGATCCGCCATAGGGGACCAAATTTAGGATCAACTAATCGCCCGTTTGGGTTATTTCTATACTAAGAAATGGATGTTTTTCTCACCCATTGTTAGATACTATGCGCGTGAAAAGTGTAGGATTCAGGAAATGTTAAGTTCATGGGTCTATCGAGTATCTTTGCGTATATGGAACTAATTCGGAAGTCGAGTCGCTGAAGAAATTGTAGCCGCTATGTTGAATGATTAAATATGGAAGCGAACTATGCTTATTAGTGGCGTTCGCTTTAAACCGGAATAAGTATAAATATATACGCCATAGGTAGTAGTAACGTAAACCCATGTTCTCGAAAACAAACAGAATTAGCCGGAGCGTCCATTAAATATGTGCGGAATGTTTTGTATTAGGTAGTAAATTAATAGCAGGCAAATAGTAACTATTAAGTGAAACTTTTTGTTGTAAAAGTTAACGTTGTTTAACACTCGTGGTGTCAATGAGGAGAGAATTACTATACAAAGTATTAGCGGGAAACATTTTTGCTACAACCTACATGGAGTATATTTTGAAGAGAGTCGAAATGGTAGGCTAAATATTTTATTTAGTGTTTGCTGGAGTAAAATAATAATAAATGTACTTCAAAAAGCTCGAGTAAATAAGTGTAATATAGTAGGAGTGTAGTAGCTTGTGATGCATGTGGTTATTTTCCTATTCCTCAAAATGCTACAGAAGAAAATTGTGTTAACGTAATATATATATATATATATATATATATATATATATATATATATATATATATATATATATATATATATAAGGTGAGTCAATGAAAAATAGTTAGACCTGTAAATGGAAACATCAATATCTTCAGTTGTTCAGAACAAGGAGCATTTAGTAAATAAACATATTTATTCGTCTTCTCTCTCAATTGCATTCCTTAAGTACGGCTTTTCAAAGATTAAAATCTTATCATCAGAGGAAGTAGAGATTGATAAGTTAACAGATAAGAACAGACAATATTCAAAATTTGGAAAACGTTTTTAAAAAAATAGTTTTTTAGAAAAAAGTTTCTTTTAAAAAGTTTTAAAAAGTACAAGCGGCTATGTTTCAATGTAAATGAAAGTCACCAAATACGGAGATCCAAGTTGTATGGGGTTCAAATGTAATTGGTAAATCCAGAAGAATCTGCATGAAAATCCAACGGCGAAGATTCCACCCTAGTCCTTAGTACTTTGCTCTATCCAGTATATTGAGCTTTCCTCATCTCACAATAGGTCTTATTCTCTAAAAGTTAACTTTTAGTTATAAACCTTTATATATATATATATATATATATATATATATATATATATATATATATATATATATGTGTGTGTGTGTGTGTGTGTGTGTGAATCAAGCGGAACATTTGCTAAACGTAATTTAATTTACAAAGAATAACTTTAATTATGTTTTTCAAATACTAATATTATAATACACGCACATATGCTTAACATATATGAAAGTCGAATAGCTGAATAAGCCAGACAAAATGAAAATGCACCCAAAATAAAATGTAAATAATAAAATTTACAATATAACATTTCCCGATTCATAAGGGACTACTATGTTTATATATATATATATATATATATATATATATATATATATATATATATAGCATAACATTGAGGAAACGCCTCAAAGCACAGAGGATGCAGAATATATTAATACAAAATAAAATTCCAAACAGATTTATTTTTCATTTTCACTATTAAGAATTTAGTAATTTCTCTTGTAATCATTTCACTATAACCTAGACGTGCCAAGCAGATATATTTTGTAGAAACCGTAGCAGTACTTGTCGGTAGTTGACTGTCAGAATGGGAATGGGACGTCAATGTTGTTTTTTAGTATATATATTTGTTATCATTATGTGCGCTGTATGGTGTTGTTTATATTCAACAACAAGAGACAAGAAATAAAAAACAAAATGGTCGTGTCATACCGTATTAACTTTAATTTTACTTTTACTAAGTTGTGAGTTTCTTGAGATTATTAGGTATTTTCCTTCTTGAGCGAAGCTTGCTTGTAACTTTGAACACTGTGTGGACATTTTTTCCTATCTATTCTAATGTTCTTCGGACCTTTAGTCTAAGCTTAACACTGTTTCATTTTATATAAATGATCTTACAGTGAATATTGTTCAGAAAAGTAACATCTATGCTGATAATACTACTCTCTATTGTGATGTTCCTCCTTACCCATCCCCCTCGGATCAATTGAAATATTCAGCTAATATAGCTGTTGACTTGGGTACAAAATGGCTTTTGAATCGTATGCATGCTCCTTTTCTTTCTCAGATTTTCGTGGATGGTGCTGCTCTTGAGAGGAAATCGACTCAGCTATTTTGTGGTCTTTTATTCTCCTAAAATCTCACTTGGGTTCATACATTAGATCTATGCCCTATTCTGCTTATGACTAGTGGCCGCTTGACAATCAGATTAAATCGGTTAATAGTTAAAGACAAATACATATGCATAATTTTTCTTTATTTTTCTTCTTGGAATTTAGCGTACACTAACGTGAGAAATCATTAGTCCCCAATGCTGCAATGTAAACTCTTACACTATACACAGTTCAACATCGGTTACTTGGACCTATTTGTACCGGATGCAAATTAAATAATACAAATGAGAACATGTTGAACTACGATTCATTTCTATTCACCAAGATGGAAAACACCTGTTCAATACAACAGCTGGTTCCGTTTCAGAGGTCCGAATTTAGCTAGCATGAACGCGGAAAGTTGCCATAGTGTGTAAATGAGAAGAAATATACGATGTGTATTGGAAATAAAAGTACGATACATATTCATAAACCTTCTCGTTCACAATAAATAGAGAAGAGAAGCCGACTATATTTACATACAATGGTATGTAATAAAGATGTGGCGATATCTCCCAGGAGCCACATTTATAACATTTTTTTTTTGCTCATCTTTTATATCTCGATTTATAGGAAATTATATTGATTATATTTTCCTATCAGAATGATATTTTACCAATAATAATGATAAACACGTTTTTCTAATGTAACTTTTTTTTCGAATATAGATTAAACGTTTTCTTACACTTAGGTATACGATTTGCTGAATGACCTGTGATATATACTTAAAAAAAGATCTCTCGAAAAAAAACTTTGTCGAAAGTAATTCTATGTAATTGCAAAATAGCTTTTTTTTCACTTTTATAAGGCTTTGTCTGAACCGTTCTTAACATAAGGCATGGGGGATTGCTAACTGTATTTTTACCAATGCTCCGCAAAACAGCAATAACGTTGAGCAATTAAGTGTCCGTGAATGTGGGCTTTCGTGTAATTTTACTGCGCTTTTCATAGTGTGTAATTGTGATTTTTTTTCTCTCATTAAAACTTAACATCAGCATTAAACTAAAACTAAGCGGGCAAGCAAATATAATGCGTTCATAAAAATCGGATATGCAGTCAAAATGTGAATTTACAATTTAACTATGAGAACGAAAATAAAATATATAGCGCGAACCAAAAATATAGCATATACGCTTATGCAGATTGAAGAAAAATGGCGTTGATCTATCTACACTCCTGATCAAACATTTAAGACCACTTGCAAATATTTTGAAATAACCTTTTTTTTAAGGATAGATTTTGAAGTCCTCCCACTAAAAGTTACCAATCCTACAATCCCAAAGTTTATGAAACAAAAAGCTACATTCCTAACATTTTATGCGGAAATTTACATTTTTTATGTTTGTATTTTTGTTATTTTTCTTTAATTTTCGGTTGGCTTGCATGATCATTTTTCGTGTACAGCTGCACCAATTATGCCTGCAGATGTGTCTGTGCGTACATTTTCTTTAGTGAATTTTATGTTTAGCTACTTGCTTATGGAATAGCTGTCAGCTTGAAGACTGAAAATACATATAAAGTACAGATGCGCATAAATTATCCGTTTACTCTTGCATTTTGATAATTTATATGTGTTATCCTTATTACGACGGATCTAGTCGAAAATGCCTGTGATTTAAAATACTCGTATAATTGTCATGCCCATGCAAAGTGTCGTTACTATGTGGCGAGTGAATCGACCATTATTATTATTATTATTATTATTATTATTATTATTATTATTATTATTATTGAAGCGACTTTCTGCGTCCATCGTCTATGATAGTTTCTATAAAAAGCGGCTGATTTAATGTGATGCTCAAAAATAAATCGTATTCGACTGCTAAACTACTCACGATCCATACCTTCCACGAAAAAAATCGCTTATATTTAGCAAATGTCAGAAGATAGCACACGGATTAGAAGCACCGACTAGCAGCTTAACAGTCGAGCTTCGATTCCGGCTTCAGGAACTTGCTTGTCCATCTGCACTGAAGAGCTTGACATAGCGAAACGATCTGTATGTGGAGGACTATATGCTCCCCTTTTTGGGTAAGACTCTCGTAACCCACTTACTTTTGAAGCATTGTTCATTGTGTAAAAACAATTCGAGCTCACTGGCACTTGACAATGTTAACATTAAGTTAAAATGGAGGTTTTGCTTACATTCACCAGGTTTCAGACGATAGCGCAGAGGTTTAAAGCACCGACTTTCAGTTAACAGTCAAGTTTCGATCCCGGTTAAAGGCACTTGCTTGTCTAGCTACACTGAAAGTTTGTAATACAGAGAAACAGGCTGTATCCGGATGACTATATATATATATATATATATATATATATATATATATATATATATAGAGAGAGAGAGAGAGAGAGAGAGGGGGGGTAAGAGTTTATTCTATTCCAAACACTGGAAGAAAATAAAATGTTAGGCTCATTACTATCATACGTACCTATTTATTAGAGTAGTATGGTAAGATAGAATAAATAAATAAATTCCTTTCTTTACTTCCCTGTCTGACGCCTTTACCTCTATGTTCTGTGGGGTTTAGTCTATAAAATCAATATTTCTGAAGCCAACCTAAATGTTGTAAAAGTTATAACCTTATTTAATAATCTATTTATTCCTTGTTTTGTTAATAAAATTAATTTTAGTAAACATCGATTGAGGTTAGCATGCACGGGTCTCGTTATTATTTTTAAGACTCTTTATTACACACTTTTAATCACCTTACAGAGTTAGCTTACTTAGCTTTAGTTATTTTTCTATTTTTTTAGAGGAGGATTGATAACTCACAAAGAACCGTAGCGTAACTGATGAATTATTAATGAAAATTAACTTCTAGCTCATATGTAATTCTCAGTTCGGCAAATACTATGAATTGCGAATTACTGAATACTTCTACCCGGTCAATGCAGACTGAACGCGATTATGTTACATCCGTTGATTAAATAAAAAGTTCCGTTCGAAATTCCGCGGAGATTCCAGAGTTCGACATAAATATTCCAAAGTTCGACAATATACAGCTGAAGATGGTTGGAGATTACACCGGAAAAAAAGTGGTAAAATTAACACTCAATATAAGAACAGTAGTCCGAATAATCCAAATTATCAAAATTAGTTTTAGTTATTTATATTTCTTGTTTATACATGTATTTTCCATTATAAATAACACATATATCCGCGTATTGATTGTTAACACCAAGATAAGTACGACATAATTACTATTTAAACTATTGATACTACTACTACTACTACTAATACTACTACTACTATTACTACTACTACTACTGCTGCTACTGCTACTAATATTGCTACTACAGCCACTTCTACAACTGCTGCCCAGGTTTTCTATATAATGCGTGATCTATACGAGGGACGTGTCGTAATGTCAAGATTTAACCTGCTGATCACGATTTCAATTTGTTGTTTTCATTAATGAACACGTTATATTATTAGTTTAAGGCGAATAATGTACGTTACATTGTAACGAGTAAAGTTAACGACTGGAAGGAAAACACATATGACCATGACGTTACTTGAGAATCAGATGGGATTTTTTGTTCGGCCAGTCAGCATAAAAATGTATGCACTGCCGACCACACTCTTTCGTGCCCTCTCTCTGTTTATCACAATTCTACCGGTTCTCTGTTTTACGGTCTTTTTTTTAACTATGCCATACATGCCATTTTACGCCAAACACATTATTCGTTTGAACATATTATTTGTCTTTTAAGATATTTGTCGATATCAATTGTCAATATCCGACCTGAAAATTTGTTTTATATGGTTCAATGTCCGTAGACACACTTAACAAACAAAATCCTAACTCGAAGTTTGCAATACCTAAAATCTCAAAACAAGTTACGTTTTACTAAATCATACGATTGTTTCCATTGTTTTTAGACTTCGTCAAGTATTTATTCTGAGTTATTTGTCACCCGTCTAATTGTTCTAGATTTGTTATTATGCCTGGAATTTTCAGATTTTCAAAAATAAAAGAAGGTTAATGTATTCCACAGTGGGTTCAGTTAGCTATGTAAGCATGACGTAATACTAACCCTAATTATTTTTTCGAGCTATATGTAGCCTAAGGCTCCAGTTGATAAAAGCTGGAGAGATACTTAAAACATAAATAAAAAATGTCGACTCTTTATGATATCAATAAATAGAATATGATTAACAAAATAACTAATCAAAATCTAGAAGCTTCGGCCCAGAATAGATCTTTCAGAAGTGTTCAAAATAAAACTTACGAAACTATTTTACTATCTCATTTCATTTCAGCTAAACTCTTATCTAACCGTTTACGTAAGAAGTATATTCATACGTGTATTTAATACGGGACCATTGACAGTGTACATATACTGTTCTACATCATATATGATTATCTTGGCACTTTGTTGTCTCATTAGCACCAATTCCAAGCTCAAGGAGGACTTGATGTTCATTTCCATCACATAGAGAACTGCTACTGAGAAACCAATTTGAATAACATTAGAACCATTATCTCGGAAATGTTTTATACTCTCTAAAACCCAAACAGAGACCGAATAATCAGCCATTGTTAACTTTTTTAGTGTCCACCCATTACAATATTAATACTAACAACAAACGAATAGATGACATAGAACCAACGATGCATCCACATCTGCCTGTAAACGCTAGGCATGCGTTCTAGTAAATATGGGAGAGCCCATACTGTTTAATACACATTTGCTAAGTAAATGTTTGATTTCCATGTGTCGAAAATTACAAAGAATGTAATTTCTTAACGATATATTTATGATTTCCTCAGCAGTTAATGAAGGCAATCTTTTTTCTAAGAACTTTGCTCAAATTTCACACTCTGTGATTAGGGACACACAATTAAGAACGTGTTTCTTATAACTGCGAATACTCATAGATATATACATATATCGAACCAAGACGTTACGAGCTCATCTGGAACCGCGATTCAAGCAAGACAACTCTACCTAACAATATTCGAGCGCCTGTTGTCGCGGATCTTCTACGGAAAGTTTCTCCTATTCAAACACAAATATAGAATCGTTGTTTTAACGGAAAATGCTAGTTCATCAGTTTGGCAAACGTCATTGCTATGTCAACTATTTTAAAACTTGGTGATCAGTCATATGCATTTCGGTAGAATGCATCGTTACAAAGCTGCTTGAATATGTGATTAACCAAATAATTTGAAACCACCAGAGTAAAAACAATGTGCTTGGTGACAAACAATCCGGATTTCGTCATGCAATGTAACCTTCTGACGTACTAACTGTAATATAACATAAAATTAGGGGAGTTTCTGACAGGGTGTCTAGAACAATGTATCCCGATATATCCATGTCTTTTGATAGGGTCTACCACAAACGATTACTTTAAAAACATGCTTTCTTTGTTGTATCTAGTAATGCCTTTCGCAACCATTTAATATTTTTTCTCTGATAAATCGATAATAGTAGTTTTATACGAGCAAAGTTCTGAAGCATATAGTATTTATGCTGGCATGACTCAAGGATCTCGCCTGTGACTAACTCTCTTTCATTGGCACTCTCCCAAATTATGTTGCTGACATCTACGAAGGCGATACGAATGTCTATAGGAGCGCATCAAACACCAGTTCTCACCGGGTCTCTCTCTTCTAATCTGGAGCCATCTTTGCAGTGGTGGCGGCGTAGCTTGTTAATGGTCACGCTTTAAACACCGAGCTCCTCTATTTTGTTAACAATAGCTTGCGCTTTGTTTTGCCGTAGTCGAACTGAATGTATCTGTCTTTGGGGTAAGTCTTTATTTTGATAAGCTTCTCGGACTTATTTTCACTCAAGAACTGAAATGTATATTAACCATGATATGTATTACGATTAGCACAACATATTGTTGGCACATTCAACCGCTTAAGTAAATACCTGCATTCTGATCCAATACTAAATACTTATAAGAGCCATATACGTTCTAGGATGTAGTACTGCTGCAATCTCTTAGGAAAGTTCCGTTCAGGGCACTTTTCGATGCCTTAACAGAATTCAAAATCGACTCCGATATCTTACATTTCTTTCCGTTCCTTTCACACAGACGATGTGTTTCTAGTATCCCTCTAATCTATCGTCATTTCCATGGAATTTGCTCGATTGAGCTCGAATATGTGATGCGTCTTTGTCATATAGTCAGAGAAATAACTATTATTCGTACCACCATGAAAACACTCTCGGAACAGCCTTTCTTCGCAATGTCTTCCCGCCTAGGAAAGACAATGCAACGGAAGTTTATGCTTGCAGATTTCAACGTGGTCGTCTTCAAATCTAATCTAAAAAGATTCCGTACATAAACCAACCTCAGAAGTATGGACGCTATTGCATCTTCTTCATCCTCATATTCGAGTGGGATTTGCCCTTGATATGTAGTGACCATTTTCTTGTACAAATATCGAACTGATGCGCAACAATTTTTACTGTGGATAAAGAATAAAATAGAGAGAAACTTCAATGTATTCTACATATAGAAGGAGGCGTTTTATATATGTATAGGATACATTGCATCCTTGTATTTGAATTGTACAAAGGTACTGTAATATTAAAACAACATACCTGCACTCATACCACTCTCTTCCCTTTATGATGACGACAGTCTGCTTAGAATACGTTAAAATTGTAAGCTGTTATTTTTATTCAGATGCGCATAATAAGATGCATACTTTACTTAATACTGTACATTTCTTGTTCAGATTCCGTTCAAAATGGATACTTGATATCAGTGGAAGTGTTCCGGAAAATTTAACACCAATGTTCTCTTACTCACTGACACATATAGCAATGCAAATATTTTAGTAACTCAATCGCCAGTCTAAACCATATATTACTGAGGACGTGAAATAAAAACAATTAAAAATGTGTTACCTGTTTAAATTACTTAAATAATTATACAGATTTCGATGATGAGTGTCTGTCAGTTGAAATGTAACGATAATGATATCCTTGTCAAACATCCTTGAAAGAAAGATTTTAATGTGGAGGGTTTGTTCCATTATTTCCCCCGATTCCGATAAATTACCGATTCTGTTCTAAATTCACTATTCTCATACAATTGCTTATTCTAGTTCTAATTAATAAATTGTGTAAAATAAGTAGATTTCCATTTAAGGAGGGAGAGGCAGGAGAGTGTCCTCATCTATTTTAAATCTAGATATAATGTTATTGTCAATTTAATAAACCTTTTAATGTTTTCCCTTAACATATCATATCCAAGATGTTGATTATTTCATTATGATATGATAATGTATATTATTAATTGTGCCAGCAATAGAATATTAAGTTTTTAGCCAAAATAACATTAAAAAAGTATTAAAAACTGTTTGTGACATCAAACATTTTTCTGAATTTTGTCCGATGCTGATACCGAGTTCGATACAGCGAAAAGTTCCGATTTTCCCGATCCCCGATTTCGATTCAAATTAATCGTCACAACACTATAGTATACTAAATATCTTCTTGAACAGTGATTGCTACTGGTTTTAAGTCAGTTTATAAACACTTCATTTCAGAGAGCTAATTGAGCGCAATTTTCTATTTCATCGAGATGTTGGTAGATTATAAGTGTGTGTGTTTCTGATCTATATTACATTGTAATTAAACAGAACATAAACGATTTAATTTGAACGATGCACATGCACATGACTATACGTTCGTCGATTAAATAGGTTTGAGTCATTACATTTTGTATACAAATCATGAAAAACACATACGCGTTTAATTCTGTAAACAGTTAGAAGAAGAAGAGCATCATATATACATTCAAGTCGTAATATAGTATTCACTTTATATTAAAACACGTACTCATATTTAAACCTGACAGGTGTGTGTTTAGTGAGAGAGAATACATATAACGCACAATCTCATTTATTGATTTGTAACGTTCTTTTAGACAAGAACTAACAGACCATGAATAAAAGGTATGCTATACAAATTATCGATCTGTAATAAGAAATGAATCATCTTTCAAAATACTTAATACCCATATCAAATGAAATATGTTAATGTCATTATTTTGGCTCTGTTTTACTGTAAAGAAATTGGTTTAAAACTTAAGCACTATACTAAAGAAAACCAGAACTTTCAAAGAGTAAATTATTATGATAAATCTGATAGCATTATTTTTCAATTTTCTTTTGCAATCTTCGTTCGCGTGAAAACAGAAAATACGTCGTTTTACTTACTTCTATTTGTTCATACTATAAAGGCTACCTACCGTTGTTTGGGGTCATAAAAATAAAATAGATGAGGAAAATTAATTAATTTAATTAACATTTCTATCTTCTTAGTTTTTCTATCTGTCTCTCTATCTGCATATCCTTCACCCTTCATCGTGTTCTCCCTCCCTCTTCTCTTCTACTTCTTACGCCTCCGCTCAACCAAGCCCTTTCTCTTGTTTTAATGTATCCGGAACAAAAAAAAAACAATAACAACATCAATAACACTACCACCACCACTAACAACAACCACAACAACAGCAACAACAACTACAACAGCAACAACAATTACAACAATCCCCACAACAGCCACCACAATAATAATACTACTACTAATAATAATAATGATAATCATAATAATACACGATGGAATACATGCGTACTGGTTAAAAATTCACGACCCTACATGAAAGGCTCGCACAGAAACTGAGAGCATGTATCCATAAAACAGACGTACCAGAGTGGATAACCAAAGGTAGGACAACACTCATACAAAAAGACGCAAAGAAGGGAACGACCCCAAGCAATTACAGACCAATAACCTGTTTACCGACTATGTGGAAAATCATAACGGCACAACTTAGAGAGTAAATTTACCATTCCCTGAACAGTCGTGGACTACTTCCCGAGAAACAAAAGGGATGCCAGAAAGGGAAAAGAGGGACGCATGATCAGTTATACATATATCAAAAGATCTCGAAAGAAGTTAAAAGCAAGAAAAAGAACATATCTATGGCATGGATTGCCTACAAGAAAGCGTATGACAGAATTCCTCAAGCATGGATAATTGAATGTTTAAAAATGGACAAGATACCCGACACGATTATTAATCTTATCAAGAAAGCAATGGAAACATGTAGATTAGAACTAACAGCTAGAGGACAATACTTGACGGAGATAAAAATACAGAGAGGCATTATCACCACTACTGTTTATCAGAGCCAAGATGGCACTCAACTACATACTCCGGAAATGTTATGCCGGATACAGGTTCACAGGCAGAGAACAACGAATAAAACATCTCATGTACATTGACGACCTGAAGCTATTTGCAAAAAGCAAAACGGAACTGGAAAAGCTGATCAATACGACCAGAATCTTCAGTCAGGACATTCAAATGGAATTCGGAATGAGGAAAGTGTTTATTGCTAGATATTAAAAAAGGACAGCTGGAGACGACTGAGGGCATGGAACTACCCAATCAAAGGCAGATGAGGGCGCTAGATGAACAAGACAGCTATACATATTTAAGAGTTTTGGAAGCAGACACAATCACATCAACAGAAATGAAAGATAAGATTAGAAAAGAATACCTGAGAAGAACAAGACAGCTCTTAGAAACAAAAGTATATA
Organism: Sepiola atlantica; assembly: GCA_963556195.1. Lineage (NCBI taxonomy): Eukaryota > Metazoa > Mollusca > Cephalopoda > Sepiida > Sepiolidae > Sepiola > Sepiola atlantica. The sequence goes on along the minus strand of OY744521.1, from coordinate 159,737,530 downwards.
GCAGAAACCTAACCAAAAGAATAAATACCTGGGCAGTATCACTAATAAGATATTCTGGACAATTCATAAGCTGGACTAAAGAAAAAACCAGACACCTTGACCAGACGGCAAGAAAATTAATAACTATGCACAATGCACTACATCCAAAACACGATACAGACAGACTCTACGTGAAGAGAAACGAAAGGGGAAGAAGACTGGTAAGTATCGAAGACTGTGTGGACGAGACTAAAAAAGAGCTGGAGAAATACATTCACCAGAACACAGAAAGGCTGATCACTACAGCAAGAGATACCGTCTTAACGAACAACGCAGGAAGCATCGAAACTGGACACACACAGACAAGAAAAGAAAAATAGGAAGAAAAACAACGACATGGACGCTTTATAAGACTTACAAGAGAATAAACCAACGCTAATAGATGGGCATGGCTCAGAAAAGGATACTTGAACAGAGAAACGAAATCTTTACTGATGGCTGCACAGAACAATGCGATAAGGTCAAACTACATTAAAGCTAAACTAGATTAAAACCAGAAAAACAATAAATGCAGACTGTTTTGACAAAGAGACGAAACAATAAATCATATAATAAGTGAATGTAGCAAACTTGCCCCCAAAAAATACAAGAACATACATGATTGTGTTAGGAAAGTAATACACTGGAAACTGAAAACAATTGAATTTAGAATATGCGAACAAATTGTACAAACATAAACCATAAACAATACTGGAAAACGAAACACACTAACTCCTCTGGGATATGGATATACACACAGATAAACTCATACAAGCAAGGAGACCTGATGTTATTATAATAGACAAAAAGGAAAAATCTTGTAAAATCGTCGACTTCGCCGTTCCAGCAATCCACAGAGTGAACATCAAAGACACGGAAAAACGAAGTTAATACACAGAACTAGCTAGAGAACTGAAAGGAATATGGAGCCTGAAGAAAGTTAGTTTAATACCAATAATGGTTGGAGCACTAGGAACAATCGAAAAAAAAACATGGTGAAAAGACTGGGAGAAATTGGAATCAAATGGACTATCGTAATCATGCAAAGGACGGCAATGATCAAAACAGCTGCAATCTTAAGGAAAATCTTCGAATGTGGAAACTAACACGCATAAGCTACAAAGGCTAATCAGTCAAAAGGAATTTACAACGGAGAAAATAAAACCATACGAAGAACACCAAAACAAGAGCCAAGGAACACAAACTGCAAGAAACATCACTTCATAATCCCCCCCCCAATAAATTATACCGACCTCAGCTATCACTACACGAAAATGAACAAAAGAAACAGAAATTACAAGAAACACTATCAGCTCATTTTTTCTTAAATTAAACATATTTTTTTTAAAGAAGGAAAGAGAAAAAGAAAAAATTAAGTACTTTAAAGGAAAAAAAAAGGAAAAAATGTAAAATTAAAAAAAAAATAATAATTATTTTTTTAATTAATTAAAAAAAAAAAAATTATTTATTTATTTATTTTTATTTTTTATATTTTCAACTGGTGCCGGCGTAGGCTGACACCTGACAAAATATTTGTAGAGGGTCGAGGAGGATGAGAAGACCGAGGAGGGACAGCACAAACCAGACCTCACTGGAAAAGTGTAGAGAATGCTGGGGCCTTATTGTCACGCAAATCCCAGAGAAGACCAATTGTTTTTACCAGCGAGAAATCAATGGTAAGAGGTTGTTGCGATACCGCATCGTTATCGAAAAGAAGTGAAGAATACTGGAAATCTGGGGAGACTTTTTGTTACTCAGACTCCATGAAATATCACTGGTTGTTGTCCGTGAACAATCACTGATGATGATCTGTGTGAGAACTCCTATTGAGTACAAATAATAATAATAATAATAATAATAATAATAATAATAATAATAATAATAATAATAATAATAATACGAAAAAAAAACGAATGTTCGAGCACGTGTTGAAGGCCCCCCCCCATTCCGGTATCTTAAGCCTCGAAAAAGAAAAAGCCGCAAGAATTCTGTCGTGTTTATTCTCTCGTGTTAAAACTCAAGAAAAAAAGGAGATACATTGTAAACTCTTACTTGAATATTTTAAATTTGTCATTTAACTTGATTAATTGCCCCAAAAAGTTGATTCTAAATTTGACAAACAAATAATTGGTTATTAATCAATGTTTCCAAATTATTATCCAAAATATAAAGACCAATATGTTTCATAATCCGGCGTAAATTTTTCAGACAAAAACGGGAAGTGAACCTATCGTGTGTCCCCCGGCTGTCAAAGATTAGCCTTTACAACTTATACTATGTAGTTAAGTAATATATATATATATATATATATATATATATATATATATATATATATATATATATATATATATATTTTGTGTGGTAGTGCACAATATCACTCATTAAAATGAATGAGACAATCACTATCCCTGTGACAGGACCACAGGCAGAATAAGCCTGGGCCTAGTGTGGCCACACACACCAAAAATATGAATAATGCACAATTATATCAATACAAGCCGTGGGACTCAGAAGAAAGACCTGAGTGTCATGATGGGCAGGTGCTCCCTCGTTAGCCAACATGGGGGACCCGGTCCGCATCATGCGAATATTGGCCATTCTCATTTCTAAAACAAGACAACGGACAAGAACCAGGTAAGTAACTTCTCTGATTCCAGGTATGACAAGGACACAGACCAAAGACAGGAAAACCAGAACGAAAACAGCAAACTGAAAAGATATAGAAAGAAATGGACCACGAAAGAGAACAGAAAGAGACTACCGAAAACGAATGAAACATCTCTGGGACATTGCTAGTGACTACCATACAACGGAACAAAGGATAGCAGATCAAGCAAGACAGATCCTCAAGCGAGGATGGTTCTCGGAGATGGAACTGACGGAAATCAGACAGAGGGTGAATGGCGAAACGGAGCAAGGAACACCACCGAAGGAGAAACCACAGGAAGAGGACGGGCAAAACATACACACTGAAACTGAAGAGAGTGAAGACTATAAGATCACAGAACCAGATGAGTAGAAGATTGCGGAACCACAGAACCTGTTGAGATAGAACTCAACGAAACAGAAGCCAGTGAAGTGGAGAACATTAGACGATACATGTTAGAAAACAAAACAAAACTCCCATCTCTCAGGAATGAAGTAGTGAAGATGTTAAAAGCAGAAACAGAAAGAGTTAACAGACTCCTCACACACATCCCACCATAAACTATTACGGACCAAAACAACCTGATATATGCAGGGGCAAAATCGGTAGGTATGAAACTAAGAAACGAAGAGAATGGACAAAAGAGAGGACCGACAAAACCTGGATGGGAAATTAGACTGGAAACCCAGATCACCAAACTTCGGAAAGAAGCTAAAACCGTGAACAGAAGGAAGGAGGACATGAGACGATTAATAAGCAAAAATCAAAAACGCAAGGAAAAACTATATGAGAAACAGTAAGAAATAAAACAAAAGATAGCAGCAATAGAACGAAGACAGACGATACAAGTACAAATCAGAACAGAGCAAACAGAACAGGACCTTTGAAAACAATGAAAGTCAGTTTTACAAAAACGTAAATGGAGAAAAACAACAACAGAGCAACCGAACCCAACAGAACCAAAACAAGTCTGGAGCAAGATATGGGAAGTACCAAAAAAGCACAACAAGTATGCCCAATGGTTGAAAAACATGAAAGATGAACTGCAGGAAATCGAACAAGGAACCGAAACTGAAATCAACAAAGAAACGATCAAGAAAACCCTAAAAAAATGGCAAACTGAAGAGCACCAGGCCACGATGGAATGCATGCATACTGGTTTAAAAAATTCACGACCCTGCATGAAAGACTAGCGCAGAAACTGAGTGGATGTCTCCGCAAAACAGACGTACCAGAATGGATGACGGAAGGAAGAACAACATTAATACAAAAATACCCCAAAAAGGGAACGCCCCCCAGCAACTACAGACCGATAATATGTCTACCAATAATGTGGAAAATTCTAACAGCACAACTGAGAGAACAAATCTACCAATCCCTGGACAAACGTGGACTGCTCCCTTAGGAACAAAAAGGATGCCGGAAAGGACAAAGAGTGGCACATGATCTACTATACATTGATCAAAAGACCCTGAAGGGGGTGAAGACCAGACAAAAGAACATAGCCCTGGCATGGATTGACTACAAGAAAGCCTACGACAGAATCCCCCAAACGTGGATAATTGAATGCTTAAAAATATACAAGATACCAGACAGGATTATTAATCTCATCCAGAAAGCGATGGAAACATGGAGACTAAAACTGACAGCCGGAGGACAACACCTGTTTGAGATAAAAATACAGAGAGGCATTTTTAAAGGAGACTCTCTATCACCACTATTGTTTATAATAGCCATGATGCCACTCAACTACATACTCAGAAAGTGTGATGCCGGATACAGGTTTACGGATACAGAACAAAGAATAAACCGCCTGATGTACATGGATTACCTTAAACTGTTTGCAAATAACAAAAAAGAACTGGAATAGCTGATAAATACAACCAGGATATTCAGCCAGGATATCCAAATGGAGTTTGGAATAGAAAAATGTGCACTACTAGAGATTAAAAGAGGAACACTGGAGACGACAGAAGGTATAGAACTTCCCAACCAAGAGGAGATGAGGGCGCTAGGAGAACAAGTAGTTATAAATACCTGGGAGTTCTGGAAGCAGACACAATCAAATATACAGAAATGAAAGAGAAGATTGGAAAATAATATCTACGAAGAACAAGAAAACTCCTAGAAACTAAACTATATAGCAGAAACCTAGTAAAAGGGATAAACACATGGGCTGTATCACTAATAAGATACTCTGGACCATTCATAGGCTGGACCAAAGAATAACTCAGGCACCTTGACCAGAGGACTAGAAAACTAATGACTATGCACAATGCATTGCACCCAAAAGACGATACGGACATACTCTACATGAAAAATAAATGAAGGAGGTAGAGGACTGGTAAGTATAGAAGACTGTGTGGAAGACACTAAACAAGAGCTGGAGAAATATGTAACCCAGAACACTGAAAGACTGATCAACACAGCAATAGACACCAGCCCAACACACAACTCCGGAAGCACTGAAACCAGAAACAAAATGACAAGAAAGGAAAAGTGGGAAGAAAAACAACTACATGGACGCTTTATAAGACTCACAAGCGATGAAGCCAATGAACACAGCTGGACATGGCTAAGAAAAGTATACTTGAACAGAGAAACGGAATCTCTGCTGACGGCCGCACAGAACAATGCGATTAGGACAAACTTTATTAAAGCAAAGATAGATAAAACCCAGGAAAACAGCAAATGCCGATTCTGTGGACCAAGAGATGAAACAATAAATCATATAATAAGTGAATGCAGCAAGCTAGCCCAAAAGAATTACATGAACAGACATGACAACGTGGGGAAAGAAGTACACCGGGAAATGTGCAAACAACTGAATTTCGAATATGCAAAAAAAAGGTACAAACCCATACCAGAAACTGTACTAGAAAACGAAAAACACACAATTATATGGGATATGAATGTACAAACAGACAAACCCATAACAGCAAGGAGACCGGATATGATAATAATCAACAAAGAAGGAAAACTCCTGCAAAATCGTAGACTTTGCCGTTCCAGCGGACCACAGGAGGAAGATCAAAAAGACGGAAAAAAGTAGCAAATATACTGAACTTGCCAGAGAATTGAAAGGAATATGGAGCATGAAGAAAGTCAGTATAACATCAATAATCATAGGAGCACTAGGAACAGTCCCTAAAACATGAAGAACATACAAGGAGAAATAATAATCAAGGGGATAACTGAGACCATACAAAGGACAGTAATGATCAAAACAGCTACAATCCTGAGAAATGTCCTCGAATGCGGAAACCAACCCACATAAGAAACGAATGGAGAACAAACACATGGAAGCACAAGCCAACAGAACCGGGGAAAATACAACCACACGAGATAGGCGCAAGCATAGGCTGACACCACGAAAATTATGGACAGAGGGTCGAGGAGGGAAAGCGCAAACCAGACCTCCACTGGAAGAGCGCGGACAGCTCTGGGACCTGGGGAGGCTTGTTGCCACTCAGGCCCCAGAGGGGACCAATGGCCCTTATCAGCGGGAAATCGGTGGTAGGTTGATGTTGCGATACCGCAAGGTCATCAGCGGTGATGAACGGAAAGAAGTGGAGCATACTGGAAGTCTGAGGATACTTGCTGTCACTCAGACTCCAGGGAATACCACATGTTTTTGGCAGTGGGCGATCACTGACGATGACCTGTATGATAACTCCTAGTGAGTAAATAATAATTATGTAAGTCATTCACTTCACCTTTTAGTTTTAAAGTTATTGCTCCACCTCCCTTGAAAATATAATGACATCTATATGTGTGGTAATGTGTTTCAGGCAACGCTGAGATTCCTGTTTAATAATTCCCGATCAAGCTTACATGACACCAGATATATCACTCAATTATTGAACACACTTGATCAATATAGGATATAGGGAACTTACGGATTGCGTATATATCATTTTCCAAGTGTAACTCCGTATTGTTATACACAAAAATGAAATTTGTAATTATTATTAATAATTCTCCCAGGCACTAATGATTTATTTGTGTAGTATACTACACTATAATACACCACAATGGAATTATTGCTCACGTAAAACGCAACATTGGAACACATCTGCTCTATCAAGGTAATTGAGCTCGTTAGATTAATATATACCACGTGCCAACTATAATACTGCATTATTATTTTTATTGGTCCTAAACAACACCAACTTTCTTGTCTAGTACTGAACACTATATTACATCGCGTTAAAGTTATTACTCTTGGCAATGCGGTTTTGAATACATCTGTTCTATCTAGGATATTGACCACTTTCCGATAAACATAGACTTCGTACCAGATGTAATACTGTAGTATGAATTGTATTTTCATGTTTAGCATAGTCCACTATAAGATTGTTTTTAAGTTATTGGTCCCGAGCAAAGAGGCATAAAACTACACCTGCTATATCTGTCGTGTTGAGCACTTTTAGATAAACATGTATCACTTTGCAGTGTTATTAATTTTATTTCTTCAGAAAAACACAGAGTTTCGTGTATGGTATACTAAACTATAATAAAACATATGAAAGTTTTAAATCTCGCTTTACAGACACCTGCTCCATCAGTATATCGACCACTTTAGAATAAAGCCCACCACGTACTAACAGTAATATAGTAAGAATTAATAGTATTGCTCCTTGGAAACGTAAAGAAGCTTTTTTATACACCAGTAATAACACACAGTAAAGTGATTTCTCTTGTGCAATACACCTTTTAAACGCAAATTCTCTATATATTGCGTATTGTAGCAATTATATATACTAGTTGGCGTTTAAAACGTAAGCTCTATAAAGGATATCGATGAATTTTCAATAAACACCTACCACATACAAAATGGATAACTTAAACAGTTATGTGTGTAATATGAATCGACAATTTTAATTTTAAATGAATAATATTTGATTAAAAAAACTGCATTTATTGGTCTCCTTACCGCTCTAAAAATTACAAATGTAAAATTCAGTCGAGCAGTGGAAATCTGTTATTAATAGTATACACGGTCGTATCAATGCACACCACCTTTAATCGAATTTAACGCACCCAACTCTAATAAAAACAGAAAAAAATGAAAAAACGAAGAAAAGATATTTCTCGTACCATCCTGATTAAGAGTATTTCATGAATCTAAAATGTTAATTTAAATTAATAATTTTTATTTTTAAAAAAATAGGTTAATTCGTCTCTTTACCACTTTAAAAATTACAAATTTAAAATGCATTCAAGCAGTGGAAATATATTTTTTCATAACATACACGTGCATACCATGGCACACTATTTTTAATCGAATATAATACACCAAACTTCAACGAGTACAGAAGAACACGTGCCAACATGTCGCTAAAAATAAAAAAAAAATTGAAAAATATTTCATGTACCATCCTGATGAATATTCTTTAATGAATCGGAAATTTGAATTTTAGATTAATAATATTTCATTTTAAAAAGCCTACATTTATTGATCTCCTGACCGCTATAAACATGTTAAATGTAAAATGCATTCAAGCAGTGGAAAATTGTTATTCATAACATACTCGTGCGTACCAAAGCTCACAACTTTTTTTATCGGACATTAGACACGAAGCTTAAATAAGTACAGACGAATATGTGACAATGAAAAAATATTGTCTGTACCATCATGAAAATATTATTTTATATATCGAAAATTTTAATTTAAATGCATAATATCTTATTTAAAACAGGTTTGCATTTATTGGTCTGGTGACTGATTTAAAAATTACAAATTTAAAATGTATTCCAGCAGTGGAAATAGTTTATTCATAAAATACACGTGCGTACTAAGTCACACCATTTTTAATCTGATATTACACACCAAACTGCAATTAGAACAGTAGAATAAGTGAAAACAAGTCACTTAAAAATTAAAGAAAACTATTGCTGTACAATCCTGATGAAGCTTCTTTTATAAATCAACAAAATTGAATTTGAAATTAATATTTTTATAAAGCCTGCATTTATTTGTGTCTTTGTTGCTTAAAAAATTACAAATTTAAAATACATTCAACAGTGACAATATTTTATCCATATCATAAAAAAGCATAGCAAGGAACACACACCATTCAATCGGATATCACACACTAACTTTCAATATTGACTCGAAAAATAACTGACGACATGTTAACAAAAGAAATAAAAAATATTGTCTGTACGATCCCGGTGAAGATTATTCTATGACTATAAAATTTGAATCTTAAATAAATAATATTTTAAAAAGCCTGAATTTATTGATCTCCAAACCGCTTTAAAAATTACAAATTTAAAATGCAGTCAAACAGTGGAATTATTCCATTCAGAACATACACGTGCCTACAAAGGCACACCACGTTTTATCGGATATTACAAAACACACTTCAATAAGCACAAAAGAATAAGTGACAACGTTTCGCTAAAAAAAGACAGAAAACATTATCTCTACTATCCTTATGAAGATTTTTTTATGAATCGATAATTTGAATGTTAAATAAATAATATATTTTAAAAAAGCCTGCATTTATTGGTCCTTGTCGTTTTATAAATTAGTGATAAAAATGCCTCTAAACAGTCGATATATTATATTCATAACATACATGTTCGTACTAAGTCACAACACTTTTAATCAGATAGTGCACACCAAAATAAAAACAGAAGAGTAAGTGGTAAAATTTTGCTTAACATAAATAAACAAAAATATTGTCTGCACCATCGAAATCGAAAAGTTGAATTTGAAATAAATATGTTTTAAAGCCTGCGTTTATTAGTGTATGTGCCGCTTTAAAAATTACAAATATAGAATTCATTTACACAGTGGAACTATTTTATTCATACCATACACGAGCGTACCAACGAACAACCCACTTTTAATCAGCTATTACACAATAAGAACATAAAAATATCGGACATGTTGTTTAAAAAAAAAATATATTCTCTGTACCATTCCGATGAAAATTATTTTATGAATAACCAATTTGAATTTTAAATAAATAATATTTAAAAGAAAACCATGATCTCCAAACCGCTTTAAAAATTACAAATCAAAAATGCATTTCAGCAGTCGAACTATTTTATTTATTACATACACGTCCATACAAAGGAACACCACGTTGTATCGGATATTACACAACAAACTTCAATAAGAACAGAAAAAAAGTAACAACATGTCCCTTAATAAATGAAAATTATCATCTGTACAATCCATATTAATTTTCTTTTATGAATCGAAAATTGAATTAAATAAAAAGAAGTTTATTTAAAAAGAAACAGCGTGTATTTATTGGTCTTCTTACGGCTTTAAAAATTACAAATTTAAAATGCAGTACAGCAGTAGAAATATTTTATACATAACATACACATGCGTACTGATGCACACCACCTTTAATCGGATATCACACCCTAAACTGCAATAAGCACAGAAAAATTAGTGAAAACATCCCGGTTAAAAAAACGAATGAAAAATATTATGTGTACCATTCTAATCAATATTATATCATGAATAGAAAATTTGAATTTTAAATTAATAATATTTTATTTTAAAAAAACCTGCAAATTTAACAATTTCAATTTAAAAATGCATTAAAGCGCTGGACAGATTTTATTTATAACATACATGTGCGTACCAAAGCACACCATTTCTATTGGATATTAGACATCAAACTTCAATAAAAAGCAGAAGAATAAGTGACAAAATGTCGCTTAAAAAAGAAAGAAAAACTATTTCTTGTAGTATCCTGACAAACATTCTTTTTATGAATTAGAAAATTGTAATTGCAAATAAATAATATTTTTAAAAACTACATTTATTTGTGTCTTTACTACTTTTAAAATTACAAATTTAAAATGATTTCAAGCTGTTGAAATATTGTATGAATACCATACACGTGCGTACCAAGGGATACACGAACATTTACAATATACACATATTATGCATGGAGGAATCTTTTTTTTTCTTTAGCTTAAGTTTGTTTATACCTTTAACACCAAATGAAATACAGTTATAATTAGGGTGACTTACAGTTAACTGTAAGGTCACTGGAGGGAAATGCCGTGGGCCTGACGAATACTAAATTGGTTTCTATTTTGGAAGATTAAGTTATGTATATAATACGAACATCTTCTGAAATGTATGTATACATAAGTTGTATACAAAAACAACATGAGTTTCTGATAAAATGAACCTACCAGGTCTGAAATCAATCAATCAATTTCCGGTAATCTCATTTCATAAAACTGGTACGTAATGTGAAAATAGTCAGTTTATTTTAAGTTTCTATGTTGTATAGGAGCTTTAGCAGTAAATGTTGGGCCCTCGCTCAAAAGGACCTGCAATGTGAAATGTAACCAAACCCAACACGTGAGATAAGAATTTTTTTTGAAAGCATTGAATTCATCCTAAAGATGAAGCGATTACATATGTATGTATATGTGGATCGTTCATCTTCCTGGATAAACCGTTGCAAAAGCGGGGATGCCCCAAATCGCAGAAAGGTTTGTCGAATAAGGAACATTTGGAAGCACGTAATTGGACAACACCGCACAGATTGTAATTTAGAGACAGATGGCCCGCTAGGACTGTGAGAAGTAGAGAGTGTGTCTGTGTAATATAATTACACGTCTGGCACCTGAACAAGGGAAACGTAACGTTAAATTAATATAATAAGTATATTAACTAGTGATTAAAAAATTATTAAATCAATACATTGTAAGAATACATAGAGAGAAGTATTATCGTTTATGATTTTAAAGTAAATGTGACAACTGCGAAATTATGACGTCAACTTACACAACAGATTTTATTTTTTCATTTTTTTATTGTATAAATATGTATTTGTAGTTCGTTTTTCTGTAATACTGTATCAGATTTGCCGCTGTTGAAAGATGACTTGATTGAATAATGTAAGACCACACTTAAGTCTGGGATATAACAGTGATAACTATAATAAAGTATTAACAGTTTGCATTACTTTTGTGTACCACAGACATACATTTCACCCATCTTGAGTTAATTTTGTTTTTACAATTCAACGTAATCTTTTTTTCCTCAATTCCGATATAAACCAATACATTATGCTATAACAGTTTATTTCATATTTTAATTCATGTTTTAATCGTAATTCGATATATGCGACTAAGTTACATAACACATACCGGTATTAATACGTCATTAAAATAGTATCAAATGAAGTAAATAGTACATGTAATCAAAGGAGGAGCGATAGCGCTCTACCCTTTAATAGACTTCAAAAACGACCTATGCTATAAGTCTCATTTCTTTGATCAGTCATAACTCAAACACCAATAAACCAAATTAGTTAAAACTTTGCACAAAATTTTCAGTTGATAGGTTCTATAAGTGTGGCGAATTTCAGAATCATTAGTCAAGGCCACCCAGAGATCCAGAAAGGTCAGGAGTGATTTTGTGTTATCCGTGTGTACGTACGTACGTGTGTGCCAACCTGTATCTCATCAACTATTTGATGGATTCAGCTGATTTTGGCAGACACAGAGGTTCTAGGATCTAGTTGATGGTATTTTAATTTCAGTTTACCATATACCTTAGTTTTCCAGAAAATAGAAAACCTTAAAAATTACCATGGTCTTGAGGCATAGCCTTTACAAAAGTAGTGGCATTCCATGATAAATGCCAGTATACTGAAATCATATACCCTTAATAGGGTTAAGATGAAAGTTCATATACACTAAATGTACAACAGCAACGAAATTCACAAATGTTTCCACTGTTATTCTCATTAAGGGTATGACTACATATCAACCAAACCATTTCATTATCACATCACTACAGTATAAATATCTATGCATGAGTGGATGAAGTGTGTGGGGTGCGCTGAAGAAAAATTCCTACAAGTAAAATACATAACCCTGTTGTGCTCGCATACCTTTAATGACAATAAAAGTGTAAACATTTGGGCATTTCCTTGCTTTTGTACATTTAGTGAATATCAATTTTTATCTTAACCCTATTAAGGGCATATGATTTCAGTATACTGTCATTTTTCATGGTATGTAGTTATAGTTTTATTATTCACTAGTTTTCAACTAAGAAGTATATTGTTCTTATTTGCTTTCCTCGCGACGAGGGCAGAGTTAGACACATGTTTGGGTTTTTGCTGATCAAAAAGGATAATCTAGATCAGGAAAAAATATAAAAGTGGCTCGGAAAACAGGGCAGATAGATTGAAGTATCAAAACATATACTAGACTTTAATATCAGCCAAAAAGCTGAGGATCTGTTGGAAAGTACTACTAATCAAATATATCATGTTTAATAGTAAAGTATATTTAATTCATGTTTTATTTCGATTTTAATACATGGACAAATTCATATTATTCAAACTTACGGTAAGTATACACATGTAGGTTTTGAGAGTAATGATTAACATCTTAATATTTATTATATTAATGTAAGTAATAGGGATAAGAATCAAATAATATAGTAAATATGAATTAAACTTTTGCTTTTTTATATCGGCATACCAATGCACATTATATTGTTTAATTAATAGTTACAATCGTGTGTTGTGCAACACAATTGTCTAAACGGTTTGAAATGCATTGTCAGTACGATTACCTACATGATTTAGCTCAGTTCACTCAGCTCCGATTATGACTGGATAACAACCTACAAACGTGCGCTACATTTTAACAGAGAATTGCTTTATGGAAATTTCATATTACCAATCAGATACGAACAGGACATAATATACGTTCCATAATGAATTAAGCTTGAACATATTTTTTCCGAATGATTTTTTCAAGATAAACACAATCCAGGTGTGTGGTCTTCAATTCATTATTTAACTTGTAGTTTCCTATAGATTTAATGTTTACATTCTTAGATGAAAATATATTGATGTATGAAAAAAAACGAAATTGTAGAACAATATCACATACGGTTTGAAAATGGTACGCATACTATTAATATAATGCACTCTTTTATAGAAGCAGAAAAATCAATTTTAAATGACAAACGGAAGAATCACATTTTCCAACATGTAGATGATTATTAATATCATCAACCAGAAAATATCAAGAAAATACATTAATTATTACTATCAATACGGATTATTAATTGTTTTTTTTATATTTTCGTTTTTGAATCACAAAGAGTTCGATAAGTCAGAAATAAAGATTACATGCCTTTTAAATATTAATACATTTGTTTAGAAGAGTTATTAAAGAAAATATTGTTTTGCTTTTTATTAACTTTACACTGGGGCTTTGCCCGTAAGCAAAACAAAAAACAATGAGGCTATGTTTGTTGCAACACTGCACAAAATGCTTAACTGGCGCGAATAAAATGTTCCTTGTCTTTCTAATTGACACAATGATCCCAGTAAAGCTTTAGCTATTGTAACTAGCGTAATATTTCTTACTGCCATCACGATCTAATCAATATTCTATTATTGTTTTCGTTGCTCAAGATTCTAGTTTAAGTCGACGATTCCTCAACAGAAAACGGCCCAATATGGGCCTTAATTTTATCCTACGTCGTAATTCGTAAATATATTATAAAAACTCAGACAATCTAAATGCTCCAAAATCAGTATTTCTAATTATTATTCTGTCAATTTAACTCGAACTTTTTTCCAACTTGTATTTTAGCACGAAAGTAAAATCGTTAACTGAAGGCGAAGGAAAGCTAGTTAAATTGTCTCATAGAAGCCACATTATAATTAGTTGTTATAAAAAGTGGTGTATGACTTTATTTATCTTTTTTAAATTTTACAATAAAATATAAAAAAGATGTGGCACAAGGCCAAACCGGATATGGGGGCGGGAGTCGTCCACTGTTCTATGGCTTAAAGACTAGTTTCAATCACTAAAATACATCATTTACTCTATGGACTAATCCACTTACAATATCCCCAGGTGGTTTCATGAGTTGTATTTACAAAATAAAAGTTATGGATGCCTGTGTACGCGTTATTCTAATATTATTCGTGAGTTTCGAGTTTTCGACTAAAGGACTTCTTTTCCGTACAATACAGTTATTTAAAAACGAAGTGAGTTTTCAATGATATATTCCATTATAATAACCAGAATATATGTATAACGGCAATACACTTACGTTATTCTTATGATAATATAACGGGTCCGAGAGCAAAACACCAACTCGGCGTTTAAAGAAACAATTGCTTTGATAAAAAAGTATAATAGAACAGAAAAGAAGAATGGTTGTACGTCAGGCTTGTATGTAAGTGTATACTGGTGCGGTTAGAATGGTTTACTTCCTTTCCACCGCAAAACGATTTGCACAATACCTGAAAGTGAGGAGAGTATAGCCATCGCCCCTAAAAAAGAAGCACTCGGGCACTTTATTAACTGTATGGACAGCACTTTGGCATTCCCCGGGCAAGGACCCTCAGGCAGTAAGCAACACACTTACTCTAATCAGAAAGAGGGGAGGAAACGCTTGGGAGGGTGGTCTATTATGACTACTCATGACAAATACCTGAGCTAAACAGATAATGTTCCAGTTCCTGCCGGACTGATTGTCGATAATGAACTCTCGACTGGTATTTACAAGTCCGAAGTCTGTAAAAAGTGACGTTGAACAAAGACCGTACAGACTTATTTGGGCCAAGGTGTGTAATTCCTTTCCACTGCAGGAATATGTGGCACAAGACCTCAAAGTGGGGGGACGTCAAGCCCGCGCTCCTGAAGAGGAACACTCTGTCCTATAAAAAAGACTTGACCAGCTCCTTTGTCATCTCTCGTTCAGGGCTACTCAGGCAGTAAACAATCAACTTACTCTACCCCAAGGAAGGGAGTGAACACCTTCAATAGGTTAAACCTCCTAGGACCACCAAGGACTTATATACTAGCCCGACAGATAAAAGGACACCGAAATAGCCCAGTGTTTGCCGGTTCATTTGTCGAGAACAAATCCTAGACTGACATTAAAGTATAACCGTACCCGCTGGTATGGAGCCATTGATTTAATTGCTTCCCACTGCGAGAATATGTGGACAATGCCGGAAGGTGGGGAAGGGTCAAACTAGCGCATTTGAAGAAGGAGCACTCTGGCCTATAACACATTTCCTAAGCAACTCTTTCGGCGTTCTCCGGTCAAAGCGTTTCAAGCAGTAAGCAATAAATTGAGTCAACCCTGCGAGCGTTAGACATCCTATGACTACCCAGGATTAATATCTCAGCCGGACAGATGGACGTCTAACGCGCCTCAAACTCCACTTTGTACTCAGGAAACCACCATCTCCCAAGATTCCCATTGCGGACTGAAGCCACACTTGAAAATCAAGTCATCAGCCAAACTCAGGGCAGGATCATAATACGAAAACCTCGACACCTCCAAAGCTTTTGGGCTCGATCTCATACCGGTAATAGTAGTAAAGACATGCTCTACAGAACTGGCATCTGTACTCTCCAAACTTTAAACCAAATGTCTTGCTGAATCTTGCTTCCCTGATAGCTGGAAATTGTTCTCTTTTATACCAGTCTTCAAGAATTCTGGAGAGAGAACAAATCCTCAGAAAATCGCACCATCGAATAATTTACTTCGTACCAACCAAAAAAAGATGTCCTAACCAAAAGAAAGATTCAGGTAGTCCTCCGTGGCCGTTCATCTAAGAAACATGACATAAATGCGGGTGTATTCAAGTGATCCATCCTCGGGCCTTTATTGTTCTTGATTTGCATAAACACCCTCCCTGATGAAATCAAGGCTGAGACAGGAATATTTGCTGACGACACCACGCTCTACTCTCGTCATATGGGCAAAACGTACGCGCACATATCCGAAGCAATGGCTGAATCTTTAGAAAATTACATCCTTGCTGTAGTGTATTATGGGCAGACATGGTTAGTAATTGTTAATTTCGCGAAGACAAAGCTCGTCTCCTTCAATAACTACAAGACACTTCTTACACCACCGATTGCCATGGCAAAACAAACCCCACCTGAGAAGTCAACATTCAAACTACTTGGCCTAACATTCACAGGTAACATGAATTGAAACAAATATGTTGAAGGCATTGCCAATGCTGCTGCAAAAAAAAGTGGGCTCCCTCTACCTAGCAAGCAAACTCCTCACACCTCACATTATAATGTATCTCTACAACCCCACCATCCGCGCCTGTATGGTATATTGTTGTCACATCTAAGCTGGTGCATCAACCACTAGTGTCTCCCTCTTAGACAAGGTCCAAAAAAGAGTCGCCAACCTAATAGGTCCATCACTATCCAAAAACCTACAGCCCCTTCCCCATTGGCGCAACGTTGCATCCTTTTGCTTTCTTTTAAATAATTCAATGGAGTATGTTCTAATTAACTAGCTGCTCTAGTGTCCTCTCGATGCAAATACATTAGAACAACCCGACAATCAGCTAGGTTCAATCTATTCACTGTGGAGGTCCTCAATTACCAGAAAGACTCCTACGCCAGCAGCTTTTTTTCTGGTGCTGCATGGCTCTACAACCCCCTGCCTGCTCCGACTGTACTGATATGCAGTAGTGTAAAACTAATATTAACAGACATCTCACCGCATAGCTCCCAACTTAGGATGACCCCCAACATCTACTCTCTAATGCTCAGTAGCCCCTTACGTCTACAGTGGCGACCTATCTTGTGTGGGATTAAATATCTTTAAACAAAAGAAACTGCTGACGTATCTAAGAACTGACATTAAAGAAAGACCGAACGGGCTTGTTTGACCAGGGTAGTAAATTCCTTCCAACCGCGGTAATATGTGGCACAAGGCTGGAAAGTTGTTTTTGTCTAGACAGCGCCTTTAAAGAAGGATCACTCTGGCATATTAGAAATATCTTAGGCAAGCCTGTCGGCATTCCCCGACCAGGACGCCTCAGGCAGTAAGCAATAAACTTAATCAACCCCGAAGAGGGGAGGTAACGCCTAAGTAGGTTACAACTACCCAGGAGCTAATAGCTCAGCTTTACAGATAAAAGGTCATCGGAATAGCTCAGTTCCTGCCGGACTGATTGTTGAGAACGAACATTCGACTGGTGTGGAGCAGCTCGAAGTCTCTAAAAAACTGACTTTACATCAAACTTCAGATAAGTCTCTATGCACTTTATTTATTTACATTCATGCGGTGGTAATTTTTCTGGGAAAATGAGAAAATGTATATTGTTATACATTTGTTTGTCAAGTCAACGCAACTAAACTAAGAAACCGTATATATATTTTCGTAATCAAGAGTTTAAAAATAATTTTAATTCTTTGCCACGCTCCAATCATGTTTCGACATCACATAAAAATCGGATATATTTTTGAATTAAGTTACTTTATTGTATTTAGTTTGTATATTTCACGATCGTATACTACTTAATAAGTAGTGAAAATGGGTGTGCATGTGGAGTGTTTGAAATATATGTTAAACATATGACGCTAATATAAGAATGAAATTGAAACATGCGGGGCTAGTTTGTGTATCTAGAAGGAAAATAAAACATTAGAATAAACAGATAAAACACATAAATGATAGCTCAATAGTGACACCTGGGATATGGTATTGTGAACGTATATATATATATATATATATATATATATATATATATATATATATATATATATATATATATGTATCTACCATATGGTTACTACTTATTTATTTGATTTAGGCTTGGTTAGTTTTCACGGGATTCGGGTGAATGTAAACAATAAAATATTATCAACGATTGCAATAAAATAAATAAATGTTATATGTAAATAATAAACGGCGTTTAGAATCTCTTTATATGTTCTGAAAGTTTCATTAAAATGCAATCATTATCACATTTTAAAAATACAAATCAAATTATTTTTCATTTTTATATTTCGAAATCGATACAAATGTTTCGTCCATTTCATACATGCTTAAGACAAGAATTCTAACGTAAATATTTCCGGTTGTTTGGCGAAAAACGTAAAAAGTGTAGTGCTTGAAAACAACGTTTTATCTGTCACCATTGACAGTTCACATAATGGCTTCCTTCTATAAAGCTGTGTCTACTGTGAAACACTATAAAGTCCTTATTATTTATTTGTAAAGATCATGTTCTGTCTGCCTACTTGTTTGTTTGTTTGTTTCTGCGTCGGAAAAAAACTATTTTTGGATATTAAACACACACATTCTTTGAAACACTAGTTAATGAATAATAACATTCTTGATTAGGGTTAAATTTGACCCTACTACAACTTTGAATTAAAGAAGCGTTTTATTACTATGAATTTAGTTGTGTATTCTATATTTTAATTAACTTGCCAAACATCAATTGTAATATTATTATATTAAGCGTATTAAAAGGCCGTACCTAACTTATTGAAATAAGAACAAAACTGAACAAATCTGAAATCTCCTAAGCATGTTGGCATGCTACGATACACCCAGCTGTCCCGTAAAGACTCTGACATGAATTTGCACTGGCTGGAAGTCTATATTCGTAACACCCTCTAATTGACTATATAACTAATTCTACAATAAAGTGATATTTAGATCAACCCTAAATCACACACACACATATATATATATATATATATATATATATATATATATATATATATATATATATATATATATATATATATATATATATATATATATATATTGCCTCTACCGTTCTCCTCCGACTCAGGACTTTATCGAACTAGACTATCTCCGATTGTGTAGACGCAGCACTTTTTCATGTAGATCCGAATTCCTATATACGTATATTTGAAGATCTGAATGTCAAGCGTTCCATTTATTCAACCCCCATAAGTTAGCAATAAATAGGACAAACAATTAACCAATCAATAAACTATTGTATACATGTAATAACCGCATATTGTGTCATTAATAGTTTTTTTTCAGGTTACATTAAGTTTGGTTACAAATTATTTAATGTTGATGTTTTTAACTTAATGTGCACGATAGTGTGTGCCTTTAGACATATAAAATGACCACTCTAAAAAGAAAAAAGAGCCACTTGTCAATATGGTGGGCTTCACATTGGGTTTTACGTCTTTCTTAACAAAGGAATCTTAATCTAAAACTTCAGAGAATTAAATGTTACCCTTTATCAAAGGCGGTTTTGTCAGGTTTTACACGCTCCAAATGAAAGTGTTTTATTTTAAATTTGATTTACTATTGAAAAAAAATTCGATGCTTCCTGGGTTTCGATACGACATGTTATACTTCTGTCAAAATAAAAAAAGCAAAAAAACGTATAAATATTGGTATGTACCTATTTCGGAATGAAACTCAAGAAGCACTGACAACTCTATTTTGATCTCTAATGTAAGTATATCGAGAAATCAGAGAAATAATTAATTAAGAACTCGCGATATATTTTAAATTTATAATTTCTTACTCTAGACAAAGAAATACTCCTTATAATCTTATAATAACCATTTCCGATGCCATGGATATCATAATAACCCTTAAGACCTCAGAACGACGGTGACCTGATCTTATCCCAAATTCTACAACAAATGCCTCACTGTGTATTGCTTCATTAATACCCGGAAAATGGCTTTTGTGGAACCAGTTTTCAAGAACATTAGTGAAAGAATTGACTTGCAAAATGGTCGCCTTACTAGTGTGCTTTCGCTCTAAACTATAATATTTTAAGTACTAATCAATCTGGGGATACCCCGCAACCTCGAAGATGCCAAATAACTTTTTGATAATATGATTGTTTAACCCAATACTGAGGATATCCCAACGGTTATTTCTGAACGCATATGCAATACATTGGATAAGATAAACGAAGCTTGGCTGGTAGCGCTTGATATAACCAAGGCTTTTGACAAGGTCTGGCATGAAGGTGTTAAAAAAACAACTTTGTAGGGTATTACAGAACAAATATTTGATAGAATCATGTCCTACTAAACTAAAAGTAAAATCCATGTCGTCCTGCTATTTGGGTGTTCCCGTGAGTAGATTATATTTCATTTAATACACCTGATTTTTATAAACAGCATCCCCGATGCAATCATATCCGAGATGGGCGTGCATAGTTATGCCACCACGATGTATTCTCAGCATGAGAATAAATCGAACACACACATATCTAGGGCAATGACATAGTACTTAGAGAATAACCTACAGTCTAGAGTGGAATGGCGTCAAAAATGAACGAGTACATTTAATGCTACCGATGCAAAATTCTATTTCTTTAACAATGTTAAGAAACATTACTCTTCCTGGGAATCCACCATTAACACTCATCCGCCTAACATTCACATGTAACATTAATTAGAATAAATACGTAGAATATACTGAACAGTCTGTGCCAAGAAAATAGACTCCATCGACCGAACTAAAACAATTTTCACATGAAGCCAGTAACATATATCTTAACAAAGCATCCATTCGCATTAATATGCGAAACTTATTCTCTACTGTCCATTCTAAAATATTTTTATGAGTCAGGTTTTCTAGGGTCCTCACACATAATCGCCTAAAAAGTAGAATATTATTTGGGAATTCGCAAAAGGTGTTAATATACAATAATACAAAACACTTTTTTGCATTTTTATTTACACCTTAAAATGTATGTTATTGTCTAATTGTGAATAAGTTATTTATTTAATTTGCACGGCTTAGGTAAACAAAACTAAATTAATCAATTGCTTAAGATTAAAAGAAATAAGGCGCAAAGTTAAAAATATATATATAAAATATAAAATATAGTTAAATGTACAGATAATCCCTACACCGAAAAGGCATTCTGCTTTTTTACGTCCTGGAAAATGGAAAGAAGGAAAATAGCATTAATGATTTTAGAATTTTGAGTAGTTAATCGGTTTCATATTATAATTTAACGTAAAGTGATTACCCATTTCCGGAATATTCTTACTTTTTAGAGAGAGTCAAAAAATGTTCACCATGAACCCTGATACTGAGTCGCAATCTCATAAAACCACATGTAATTGACAAAGAAAATGACAGACCCTCAAACGAAACATCACAGCGGATGTCATTCCCATAGCAAACAATAAGTTGGTCAATTGCTGTAGAACGCTAGAATGACTCGAAAATTGGATACCATTTTTCTTTAAATTTATATACGAAACACTAAATTCAAATTTTTTTTTTCTTTTGCTTTTTCTACTTTTCGTTTTTACTTGTGTTCACATGTAATCGCCTAAAATGTAGAATCTATTTATTTATGGGAAATGGAGAGATTTAGCAAAGTGTTAACTTATATTAAACAAACATTTGTGTCTTTTTTCGTAATTTGATCAGATCAGTGATAGTACTAAACCCATTCATTTCATTTGGAAATGAAAATAGTAGAACGGGCGGGTTGTAAATTTTAAACAACATGTTTTATGAATAGACCTAACAAATAATACATTAAATAGTGATTTATTTATTTATCGCGCAAATGTTTAAACTACAAACATTAAATTCCTTCAATAAAATGAAGCAATTGAAAAACAAAAAAGGGGGTATTTAAAGAATAAAATCGAACGCGTAAAAAGATATAAATATTAAAATTAATATATGAAGATTTCTTTTTGCGTAAAGTAAGAGGTGTTGATATTTATTAGAATCTTATTGAATTATGTATTGTAATTACTCTTAATATTACCAAAACAGTTCCGTATATATATATATATATATATATATATATATATATATATATATATATATATATATATATATATATATATATATATATTTATATTTATATATATACACATATATATTTATATATATATATTTATATATATATATATATATATATTTGTATATATATATATATATATATATATATATATATATGTATATATATATTTAGGTACAAAGTACGCAAAAATTATAACCGAATAACTTTCACTTATTATAAACTGTTTAAAATAAGTATGTACATGACAGATACAAATGTATATTTTGAGCTATTGTGTATATATATATATATATATATATATATATATATTGTATGATATTTTGAAATAATATAGTGTATTATTATTTGAAATTTAAATTAGACAGTTTTACTAATGATATATTTTGTATGTAATAAAACTGCTTAGCATTCATTTATTCATATATACATATATTTATATATATGATGTTATCGATCAACAGTTACTATAAACTGAGATCTCATCGGGCAGAGTTAGAATCCGATCTTAACCTCAGATCATATTTGATCCAAATATGATCTGAGTTTAAGATCGGATTCTAACTCTGCCCGGTGAGATCTCAGTTTATAGTAACTGTTGATCGATAACATCGACATGCCAGTGTCGCAGATTTTGTACATGTCTGTGTAAATAAAATTATCATATATAAAGCTCTATTTTGATATTGAGCACTTTTTATAAACCCGGTTAAAATTCTCTGGATTACCACCTGTGGATATTTTTTCACCTGGATTATTACCATTATTATCATATATTTATATATATATATATATATATATATATATATATATATATATATATATATATATATATATGTATATATATATATATGCATATACATATATATATATGCATATACATATATATATATATATATATATATATATATATATATACATATTTGCATCTTAATAACATTATTTATGTTTGTATAAGCATATTATGCTCCACAATAACCACTACGTATTTAACAGACTATATATTTCGTTTGAGCAAGGGTGAATATAATATAAAATGAGTGGTAAGATAAAAGGCGCTCTTAATTTATAAAGATGACAAATTAGAGATGTAGTACCACCTAGTAAATAGTAGACAATAATTATTCACGGTTTCGCGTTTTCTGAATTACGACTTTACATAGTGGGACCTGCGGATCAAGCTTTTCTTTAAAAACATCGACTTAGTGACCAAACGGCACCAAACATTTATGTTTTATTCTTCTCTTTGCCAAACTCAAGAAGGTTCTGTAAAACTCAAAACAAAAACAACAATTTACGTTACCCCTTTTTCTCCCATCTACCCTCTCTTCATTTAGCCCGCTCTAACTTTCTTTCTGCTTTCACTCAAACAAACACCATGAATAAATACTAGAAAATATAAACACTTGAACCGTAAAACTTTCACCAATATGACCAGATTCGGCATTTTATTAACGTATTTTATATGCTGTAAAAGAACAACCAAACCAAACCACCTGCCAGACGTATAGTAATATTTTGATTAGAAACAAATGTTTAGGCAGATGTAAAAAAAAGAAAATGTATTCACATTCTGTCCCGATTTATTTATTTAAGTTTTTTGACGCGTCATTAAAAAATTAAAAATAATTAAATACAAACAAATTATAAAAAACACACCTAACTTCCATTTTATTTTGAAATATATCATCGTCATTTCGTAGTATTTGCAATGTCTCAATAGATATATAAGCATCACTATATAGAACGGAAATATAATTTGTAGTCAGACAAGGCATGGCTGTTTAAAATTGGCACTAGAAGGTAAGAATTTGGCGGGTTTTATCAAGTCATTAATGGAAGCGAAATGTTCGCGTTCGATGTTGAGTGAAGGACGTGTTCATAAATTATTCTACATTCGACGTTGGGAACGACAGTAAAACATATATAAAGTGAATTCCTATTCTCGTTTATTTTATTGATGGCAATAGTACATTTACAAAATCTACATGAATGCTATTTTGTTATTCATTTTCTCACTAAAATGGTTAGTAGATGAAAGTAACATTCCTTACTCGATTTATTTATTCAGTCTGCCTTGGTATTTCTCTGTATTTTGTCCCATGAGAAAATGTGCGCAGTTGTCACCAAGTCATTAACATGTACTACAGCTACCATTAATTATAATAAGGGCAGTTATTTTATAAGATGAATACGTCTCGCTTCAACCGTAGCTTATTCGCTGAATTCGCATAATATGAATTATCTATACAGTTGTAAAATATTTAGGGTGTACGGATTTCCTAAGACCTTAAGGGCTAAGTATTTTACTTACATCCATCACACAATATTTATTAACCGTATAGTTTAATGAAGTACATTATCAATAATCACATGCATACCTTAAATAAAATGTATCAACATATACAATAATAAGACCTATTTTACGCATACGTGTATATGTATTACATTATATTAACTGCTATAAGGATTTATCAATATAGTTTGAAACCCTTGAAAGAGATCATCAAAAATCCCGATAAATACAAAACGAAATAAGTGAACTCGCCATTTATCACAACTAATAATACATTATTAAAAAACTTATTCTATATTAAAATATAAATTTACACCAAACCTTTACTGCAAAAAGAATTATCTCTAACCTCTTAAACAAACCCATCGTCGCCAAAATATTCTCCTTCGTCTTGATCCACTTTTTACTCACAATTAAGACAAAAAGACAGAAAATATTAAAAACATGTATGTTTCACATTATGTACACGTTGTTCTAAAGTTGTTACATTGGCGCAATAAGTTAACGCATATACCTTTGCTACGGAAGCAGTTTGTTTGAACTTTAAGCAGGCTTTAAATGTTGTCAATAATTGATATTTCATTTAAAATTTGTAAACTAAGTGGATTATTTATTTTAATTCTTAGTAATCTACGTAAATTACTGAGTTTGGATCCCGGGTAATGTCGAGTTCTCATGCTAATTTTTTTATATTTTCCATCGTACTTTCTTTATATATATAATTTATTTCATTATTATTAAATAGTCATACAGTTTAATTTTCAGAGTTGTTAAATATTTTATAATATTATATTCTGTGCTGTATTTGTTATAGAACTTATGGCTACTTTTATAGAAGTTATCTTTAAAACACTGGACAATAGTGTTTGAGAAGCGCGTGTCATTCGAAAGAAAACAACGATGTCAATCTTTAGCAACAATGTAAGGAGTAACTTCATGTTAACTTATAATATAAAATTAAGATGGTAATTAATGTATTATAAACACTAACCGTATTATTTCCGTATGTATCGTTATGTGTTGTCTGCATTATCAAATGATATCAGTTTTATGTTCTAAAAATTATAGGAACAAGCAGGACCCGTGGAAATTCCACAGTTGTATCCTTCATCCGTTGTATATTGTTATCGTGTATTCTATAAACGTCCGGTATCCCACGATATAATTGGGCAGAACAGATACTAAACTTTGATCATACCATGAAGGCCAATAATATTTAATTTTAATTCAAGTTTTACGTTAAACCAAACAGTGGCATCCAATGAAATTGTTTACATTACTGTTTGCATTGCATTTGCGATGATGGGGCGATCTCACCTTTAAAAAATTAGGTGGAGGGTGATAACGTAGTACGGACATATATCGCTATAGCCTAATATTCGATGTTGTAGTCACATTTGTTTACAGTATTGAAATAAGAAATGAGTATACGGCATGCGCAACACCAGGCAGCGCTTAGAATACCGGCTAGTTAATACATACAAATTGGCAGTTACCAAATGTATTTGAATGAAAATGTTTTCTTTCATTTCTGGTAAATCTTTTATGACCAATGTAGAAACATTGGCCGGGCATGGTTGTGGTCTTTGTAAAGAGAATGCCATTCCGTTGAGTCTCATTTATTTTATTTATGACGTCACGCTGAATGGTGTTAAGCAGAAAAACAAGTCGCTTAGAAGGGAACGGTTACACGCTACATGAGGACATATGTCTGAAATTATTTCATCATTGTTCAAGTAATTGTTTTGTATTTAAAAAAGCATTCTGATGGTGTTGTTCATGTTGTTTTCAAGGTGGAAATCGTATAGCGATTTGAATGTAAAACTATTTTTTAAAACTTTAAAAAAATATAATTGGCATTGCCTTACTTGTTTTTTTTATTTTAATAACTTTTGTAACGAAAATTGTTTTCAAAAATGGTTCACAATCCAAATAATAAACGAACGAGCAAGAGCCTGTGAAAATTCCACAGTAGTTTCTACATCAATCTGTATAATTTACTGTTAATAATATCATCCGGTTTCTAGAAATATGCTCACATTTTACTCACCAAAATGTTGCGAGCCGGGATGTAAGTATATATAGTTATTTATATTATTCGGTTGCCGGGGCAAAAGCTGTCTCTTCAGAAGTCACCATCGGTCGCGACTCCCCCTAACTCGCACCCACCCTCCCACTTGTCAGGGGCAAACCTTAAATAGGAGTGTCAGATCGAGACAGAAAATAAATAACACACACTCTATCGTATTAATATATAAATAAGAAGAAGAAGAAGAAAAAAAAGAAGAATACATTTTAAATATAAAAAAATAAATATCGTAAGCCTGAAACCGGCCCATTTGGTAAGCATGTACGCGTCTCCTCCGCCTTCCACAATGCCCTCATCCTTCCACGCTGAAGCGACATAGCAGGGTCAGTTAATAGTTTAATTAAGTAAATGTTGATCTGTTTAACAACTCCCTTTAGTTAGGGCAGTGGTAAAGTCGACGCTATTTAGCAAGATGTTACAGTTTCAATTCCAAGTCTCTCCATCCAATTTATTTGTTGTTTATTTATTGCATTTCTTTAGGAGCGTGACACACGAACACACACGCTATCGTATTAATATATAGAATAATTTTACACGGATCATCAGCGACTTTAGACCCGTGCGTATAAAACAGTTGTCATATAGGCACTAAGATAAATACCCAGATGTGAGTAACACTTCGCTTTCTAGAAAACAGTTCTCTATAAGTAGAATAGTTTAATTTAAAATCTCCGACTTATCTTGCATATTAATTAAATGATTTATACTATTTTTACTAGAAGTTTACTTGATCAGTTTAACGTTTTCATATATCAGAAAAGCTCCACGCGCATGTATCGCTTGATATAAATATAACATATAAGTTCTTTGAATTTATTAATGGCCGTAATTAAGCACTGCCTATAAAGTCACTGGAGAACATGTGGAATTATCTATTCTGAAGCTAAACTTCATATGTTCTGTCCTCTGTCAGTGAAAGAGAAATCTTTCTAGACTAAATAATGCATTTTTCTAATCTAGTGCCACTGTTGGGGGGGGGAGGTTTCATCACATTTAAAAACAACCGTGTGTCTAAATCTGCCATCAAGTCAATAGGATCAAGTTTTAACAAGTCGGGCTATTTTACAATTTAACATGGTTTAGCATAGCGACTCAGCTTTGATCATGTTTTTACTTAATTAAATTAAACACATTTTTAAAAATAAAACATTAGCCATAATTGATTCATTGGCGTAAAATGTTTTACAATGCTACTTAATAGCAATTCTTATGAATTATCCTATAGTACATATTATCTAGGTTATTTTTATCATTAATATCATAAGATGTGCTATGTTAAAATAGCTTATTGGAAATTGTCGGTCCTCGTTTTTAGTTAACGTATTATTGTTTAAGCGAATGCAGTGTTTCAAATCGGATTTGTAAATCTCCATAGCAGATTTCTTTACCCTGGATTGTATGTATTAGGTAAATCACAGACTAAGCAATATAGCTTAAAGCGTTGTTTGTAGTTTTACCAGCTTATATCACGTCCAGATTCGACCTCATATAATCGATCTCTTCTTTGTATGCTGTTTCTTACACCTCGAAGATCAAAAGCCATTGATATATTCGCGTCGCTTATATAGGTTTCGGTAGTGCGAAGTTACGACCGACGAGATTATAACAAAGAGTGGTCCTTAACTGAATGACCGGAGGCGAACATATCTTCTTTTGGTCATTAAGTGTTGGGTCGGATGAATTAACGTATGTGTAGATCATATATACGCATATTATACGTAGATATCTAATTCGCATACAAGGTATACATCATGTGAAAATATAATCAATTCCTTTCCCCTCTATCCCTCTCTCTCTCTCTATATATATATATGAATAAATTTCAACTAACTTGTGATACATGGTACATATATATATGTATATATATATATATATATATATATATATATATATATATATATATATAATGAAGTAAACATTGATAAACATAACATAATTCTACTGCTTGATTATTTTTTTTGCTAATAATTCCTTTTGTGTAAAATCAAATATATTTACCAATGTTTCATAAGTATTACGAGCACTTTGGATTCTACGTATAATGATCATTAGGTTATAAAACCAAATGAACTAAAAATTTGACCGAACAAGAGAATGTGTTATAAATCCGAGGACGCCGTATATGAAATCAGTGCATTTACACACAGAACAACGGTGTAGGGTCAAAAGTATGTTAAAATTATGTAACGTTAGAATTAGCGTTTGTCTCTAGGATTTGGGCAGAAATAAGCCTCCCCAAAGACCCGGTACTTTCTGCCCTCTTCAGTGGAGGCCTGTTTAGTGCTTTTTTTCTCTTCAGTCTGCCAATCCTTCTTCACCTTTCACTGTGCCAATATTTTTGGGGGACGGGGTTACGGGATAGGTAAACTGGTTTCGGTTGAGGAGGGTCCGAGAGCAGTTCATGAAAATTCCTTGCAGTTTCTGTTTCTTTGTGTTCATGTGCTGGCGATCTTCTTGTCTGTTTGTTTTGTATTGTAACTTCTATGTGTCTGGTTACTGTTCGTAGCTTAGACGGGTTGGTTTCCGTATTCGAGGATGTTCCTTCAAAGTCTGGCTATTTTTATCATTGCCACCATTTGTTTGATCTCGGTGATTTCTTTGATTCTAATTTCTCCCAGCTTTTTATCCAGTTTGTGGGGATGTTTCATGTTCTCATGCGATTATTGGTAATATGCCGACTTTATTCATGTGCCATATTCTTATAATTTCTGTCGCAAGTTACGTGTATTTGCTCCGTGTTTCCGTTTTCTTGATATTCATGAGCGTTCTACCAGTTGGCAGGCTCCTTACTTCGCGTTGCCTATTATGACAACCGGTATATTAGCTTATATAATTTTATTTGTGTGCACCTAGATGTCCCAGATGTTTTTTGTGATATTTGTTTTCCAATACTGTTTCTGGGTTATGTTAGTACCATTTGCCCACGAGTCTAAAATGCGAAGGTCCCTGTTAGTGTGTTTTTTCCCCGCGTAGTCGTGTGTTTTTATAATCATTTTGCTAGTTTGCTACATTAACTTATTATGTGATTTACTGTTTCGTCTCTTTGTCTACATACTCTACATTTTCGATGTGCCTGAGTTTTATACATTTTAACTTAAATGTAGTTAGCCTTAATCGCATTGTTTTCTGAAGTTTTCAGTAGAGATACTGTTTCTTTGTTGAAGTGCCCTTTTTAAGCCATGACCAGGAATGTCGGTTGGTATATTTTCTGGTAATTCTCATGAAACGTCCATGTACTGTTTTTCTCACATTTCGTTTCTTTTCTTGTCTTCTGGTGTTTGTGTTCAGTGCTTTCCCAGTTGTTCATTGGTACGGTGTCTCTACATGCAATGATCATCATTTTTGTGTTATTGGTTATTTATTTCCCCAGGTCTTTACTGTTTCTTCCACACCGTTTCTATACTTACCAGCCGTCTTCCCACTTAGTTTCATTTCACGTAATGTCTTTCTGTATCGTCTTTTGGATGCAGAACGTAGTACATGGTTTTATTTATCTAGTCTTCACGCCAAAGCCCCTAAGTTTTTCTTTATTCCAGCCTATTAATGGTCTAGGATATATTATTAATGATACGACCCAACTATGTATCCTTTTTTATGAAGTTTCTGCTATATTATTTCGTTTCTAAGAGTTTCCTTGGTCTTCGCACATGTTATTTTCAAATCACTTCGGTTATTATTTATTTTATTATTTTCTTGTTTGTCTACGGTATTCTTTCGCAATCTTCTTTTTATTTATGTTATTATTTATTTTGTAATTTCTATAATTGTATCATATTATTATGTTATTCCTATTATTTATATTATTATTATTATTATTATTATTATTATTATTATTATTATATAATAGTAGTCTCAGCCTTTAGATGTTTTCTTCTGTTGGATTTTTTCTTTTTTCAACATCTAGTCAATTCCATTGACTTCAGATATTTCATATGTACCTTAACACTTTCGGGCTTCCTAACAGGCAAGTCTTTTGCAGAATTGTATATATTCCAGTTTACTACCTAAGCAATGTTGTTGTGTCTCGATTTGTTATATTGATTATGTGCTTGCATAGTGCATTCAGATACGATATGCGCTAATATTTCGTCCCTTCTATAACCCAATAATCATATCGGTTATGCTGCAGTTTTGTCAATGTAATGTTTGAAAGACCTAGTAGGTTGTTCCTGGTCTGCCATTAATGTTCTCTTTAAGATACCCCCTGACCAACCAATTCTTGCTGTTATTATCTCTAAATGCAGTATTTTTAAAGAATACACTGTGTAGTTTCTTTCTAAATACGTTTAACACTCTCTCGTGTAACCTGCGATTCTTTGTTACCCCAGTCCTTAGTATTTCCTGTCATTTTACTTCACTAGGAAGAATCTTATTACATTCAAAATATATTTTATAGACAACCTTTTCTTATATTTACAACATCTACACCACAAAGTAGACCTCTACCACTTTCCTTTCGAGGAGGATACACTCGATCTGCATCTCTTTTCTTTGCAAAAGCTCCATAAATTATACGCAATGTCGGTGTTTTTTATCGACACATTTTAGTTCGTCTACATTCCAGTCAAGTATAACGGCATTATATCGGATGATAGCTTGTTCTCTGGCATTGATAGCATCGCTTATATTTCGACTGTAGACGTGGGACTTGAAGCTACTCCTATCTACCTCCAGTATTCCCAAGTATGTGTAGCTCTTCCCACATTCTACATTATTTATCAGATTCGTAGTTAAGAGTTCAAAGTAGACAACATTATATTTTGTTATAACAAAAGTGGCATATTTAGTGAGGCCAAATTCGATTTGTATGTCGTCAAATGATTTTACCGTATTCATTAGGGTGTCAAGTGTTTTTTATCATTATTTCCAAAAACTATAAGTACCCCATTAAATAGTAAATGATTGACGGAAGGAGGTGTCTTCTGAAGTTCATATCCTGCCTTTCCATCACGTAACAAACGTATCGTAAAGGTAAAATGATTTACAAAAAAGCAAAGGGGAATGACTATCTCCCTGGAAAAGCCCTCTCTTTATTTTCACTTTACTTAATGCGGCAGTAAAATGTGTTTTCCAATTTTTCATGCAATTCATGCACTTCTTTAAAGCTGTTTGAATGTTGGGGGCTATTCCGAAAATCGCTAGTCATTTGTGTATCCATGAATGAGGCACCATGTCAAATGCGTTCTCATAATCTACTCACCCTATGGTAACGTTAGTAGTTCTTCGTTTGAAGTTTTGCAGGTTCATTTTATTGATCAGAAGCTGATCTCAAGTGACATGCGATCTTTTTCGTAACCCAGGCAGCACGTTCTTTTGCTTCAAATAAACATAAACGCTTTCAGACAACATGCTAGTGAAAAGTTGCCACATAACTGAACGGCAAGCGGTTTGTCTAAAATCTGTCACTACGTCCCTTTTTTATTATCTTTCATGATCAATACCGCTATCTGTTATCGAGAGACGCAACCTCTCGTCAAACAACTATTCATCATTACTGAAAGAAATAGGTAAACTGCTGGAAGGTTTTTAAACAAGTATCCTGAGAATTCGTCAGGTTTAGTGCTTTCAAATTTCAAAACTTTTCAACTCTTTCCGTCAGCATCTCAACGGTGACTGTTATATTCGTCTGTCATCCTACTTAAGAGGGCACCTCGCTTTCAATATCTTATATCCAGTCTGCATTATGTTGATAGTTTACTTCCTATTCCCAAATGCTGTTTTCAGAATGTACAAAATTGGTCGGCATTACGTACAACGCCATTCGTTCTTTGGTGTCATAATATATATTATAATTATTATTATTATTATTATTATTATTATTATTATTATTATTATTATTATTATTATTATTATTATTATTATCATCATCATTATTATTAGTATTAGTATTATTGTTATTATTATAGATTTTTTATGTTTTTTGGGGGAAGTTCTTTGTCACAACAAAGGTTTTGGTTTTCAAGTTTTTTAAGTAAATACATAGTCGAATTCATTATTGCTGTAAATGGGAGATATATACAGGTGTTCAATAAAGAGTTATTTCTCATCTAAAAAGTATTTATCATGCAGTTGCATTACCTTTAAAGCCGAAAATTAGTCCGTCGATACTCTCTCAATTTAAGGGGGAATGTAATATTTTGAAGTTATTCAATATCCATATCTGTGGTACAAATTAATAGTAAATTCTTTAATATTTTAGTGATTTTAAGTGTAGGGATCGTACTATGTATTATTAAACATTAGATGAATTGTTTCTCATAGAGAGTCACTCGTTATTAAGCTTTATATGTCAAAAAAATACGATATATATATATATATATATATATATATATATATATATATACATA
Organism: Sepiola atlantica; assembly: GCA_963556195.1. Taxonomy (NCBI): domain Eukaryota; kingdom Metazoa; phylum Mollusca; class Cephalopoda; order Sepiida; family Sepiolidae; genus Sepiola; species Sepiola atlantica. The sequence continues at coordinate 159,704,547 of OY744521.1, read as the reverse complement.
TATATATATATATATTGGGCAATATCTATATTTTTCTATCAAACTCAACTATGTATATTCTTTATTCTTATTGTTCACATATGCACAAACCCCCCCGCACACACACATATATATATATATATATATATATATATATATATATACACATATATGTCACAATACACACATATCCGTATACATACATGTTATCATATAATAACAGAGAGAGAGAGAGAGAGCAAGAGATATAGAGAAAGATACATACATACACACATGTACATACATATATATATATATATATATATATATATATATATATATATATATATATGTGTGTGTCTGTGGGGGTGAGTGTAATAATATTTACACACAAAAATTAAATTATTTATATATGCATACGCTTTCATCAGTGTAGCAAGTGACAATTTCGGACGGGCACAGGGCGCGAACCCTGTTTACATGTCAACCGAGACGATTTCACTTTATCCACACTGCCATCAGCAATTATCACCCACAAACACACACACACACACACACATATATATATATATATATATATATATATATATATATATATATATATATATATATATATATATATATATTGGTTATTGTTTTAATGCGATTAAAATGCGTTTCGTACGTAACACCGGCGGCACGTAAAATAGTGAAAAAGTGCGACACTATTGATAAATCGATAATTATTAAATACTTTTATTTACCAATGTGTTGTATTCGGACCTTGATAATAGAGTTGGTGTGTGTTTATTTTTAAATTTTCGAGTGAAGCTTACCTCTTCAGAAAATAAGATACATCAATTCGTCATTTTTTTCTAATAGCCGCCACAGGAATTACAAGTAGTGTTGTGACAGGTTCTCAGAATTATTTTTTGATAAACGTTGAGTTGTGGCTAGAGTCGGTGTTCGGTGTAGTTTCATTTTATTATATAAGTTATAGTGGAGCTATGTGTCTTATATTTAAGGGTGTATGCGTTTAATAGGAAGGGGATTTAGTCGTCTGGAGTAAGCTGTGCTTGTTTGAGTTATGCCTCTTGGAAGTGTTTACTAGTTTCGCTCATCTAATTAAGTTTATTTATTTCTTATACATTCTTTTTTCATTTTGTTTATTTAACATTATTTCTTAAACGATTATTTATCCTTGTTAGCTAGGAGTTAGTATATTCTTTGTGTGGCGGGTTGTTATGTGAGTAGTATCACAGATGTATTGGTTAGTTATGGTGGTATGCGTTGTTCCATAAGGTGTGATGTGACATAGTTTCGTAGTATGTATTCATATTATCGAACCTACTAGATTTTATTGTGCGTTGTTATGATATCTAATTGCTTAGGAGTTCTAATTACTATATGTATAGACGGGCGTACGTGTGCAACCACGCGTTACAACTAGCGGCATGTGCAAGTGGGTGTGCGTGCACCAGCATCAGTGTACGGAACTGTGAGCCAAAATAGATTCTATTATCATTGATTTTATTCGTTTATGATAGGTATGCATAGTACAGCAATGATTGGTAGTTATGATGTGTAGTGTATTGCCTGTTGCATGTAGTTATACTTAGAAGTTGAAATTAAGCTAGGATCTGCTGTTTATTTTTGGGTTGAACGTTCTTATTAAGACCGATTCTTTGAGTCTGAGGTTGTCCTGCTACTTTTCGGTAGCTAGCATCTTAACGCGTATACATTTTGTGGGGTCGTAGCCATGTGCTATATGCTTTTGAAAGGATGATGCATTTTTGGTATGTGTTCTTTAACGCGTATGTGAAATGGTCACACGGTACTGTTGTTTTTATTAAATACAGGGCTATTCATTAAAGAATACATCAACCGATATGTAGTCTTCAAATGTATGTATAGACCCGCTTAAACCTGTCAATCTCTTTTTACACCTTCCGTGTTCCACTATCTTTCAAACAGTGTATACGCATAAGATGATTATATTCCTTGCCTACAGAACCCAACTAAACGAATGTTATCTAATAATCCTCATTGAATGTGCTTACATTTGGACCGGCACTAATATTAATTCCAGGATCAACCACAAAGCACACATTACGAGGCAAACAAAAACTAATAATCAAAACCCGATGTATGAGGGTAGTATATATTGACTTAGTATAGTGTAAATAAACACAACCATGCATTAAATAAACTAAACACCAGGTTAAATATAAACATCAACGTTTAGTATTACATAGGAAACATACAAGAATAAAGACAAATAAAAATGTAAACAACAAGAGAAAAATAGATAAACTCAAATATACAGTAACAAAGTATACGATAAAAAAATACGATAAAATAATTTTTAAAAATAAAAATAAAAATAATTAAAATAAAATAAAATATAATTAACACCAAAAGTATTATTATATCAGGATTTAGAGCAACGTAAATTTTTCTAAATATTGGTAATTTAAAAACTGCTAAGTGTATGCTCCTTTAAATGTCTACAATTTAGAGGCTTTTTCGTGTAACGTTAAGAAATGTGCCCCTGCCTTCAAAACTTAATTTTCAGTCTCTCACCAAGGTGAGTTACGTTATCCACATGGCATTGTTTTTCTGATAATGTTCCATCTAATCGGTGGGATTATTTCAACATATATCGGTACAGCAAAGTGTTCATGTACGTTATGTGTCTGAATAATAATGTGTTCACGTAAAACCTATCTTTAAACCTCCTTGACGTGCATCATTTTTAGAACTACTTTGTTCTGGATTTTCTGCTGTGTACATTTGTATGCAATATATTACCGAGGTAGCAAAATACTTGTTATGTAAGGGGCATTTATCCCGTTATTGACAATTACAGTGATTAGTAGGTACATTACTGTTGATATCGTTATTCGTGTCATTCCTTTTAGGTATTTTCTCGTTCTGGTTTTAATTATTATCTCAAGGTTATCTGTGCAACTATAACTTTATTTAAATGTATTCTATTAAATAACAATATTAATGCATTACCTGGTAGAAACTGTATGTTTATATGTCGCTAGATTTACTTCTAATTGTTGTTTAACACATTAGATTACACGAGCTGGAGGTCCCGATTTCTAGAACTTTACATTTGCTTCTATAATCTTATAATTTATCTCAGTGTTTATGCACCTTTAGAACCGTGTTATTATTGTTTCTATAGTTCTCACACGGTGATGTATATTTGTGTATGTGTTTAATTATGGAAAATATGTGGTTTTATTGTGGATGTACGCATATGGAGTTTGAGATTACCTTCATGAAAGGTTTATACGTTTTAGTTGTAAGGTTAAATTTACCATAAAAAAGTCAACATGTTTCGTGTAGCTAGTAATTTCAGACCTACACAATTAGTATATTAATTTATTTTTTAATTATATTTCTAATCCTGTCGCATTTAGCGCTAGTAGATTTTCTGACTACCATTAAGTCGTCACCTTTATATGATCTTATACCTTTTATATCTATTTTTTATGTCTGGTACTGTTTCTTTATACACAAATACAGCTACAACATGAGGTGCTTCTTCACGTCAGCGACCCCTAAGAGACATCGAAAGATCCGTTTTCCCCAGTTCTCTCCATTGTTCGCTGTTATTAATGTAAACAGTCTTACGATAGTTTTTTCAATATATTGATAACTATTTCATTGGTAGAGGTGTTATATAAAGCGAATTGAATTGATTGTTTGACGAGAAGCACATTTAACTTTGTCATTGATCACTTAAAACTAATTGATTTATCCATCGTGCAGTACATTTGTTTAAGCAATATTCTTACTTGATATTCAGATTAATACTTCCAGAATTATGTTGCTAATCTTTCCAATTTCCAGTCGAAATGGGTTGATAAGTCTTGTGTAGGGGTTGTGGTAAAGTCTGGTGTGTGATCTTTATATCGAATATATACTTCTTATTCCTTTAGTTTCATTAGCCTTAGTTAATTTGTAACTCATCGGTAATCAGTTGATTTACTGTGTAGATACATTCTACTAGGCCAGTGTTGTTTTTGTTCGGTAGTTCTTGGTAAGGTTCTTGTTTAGTATGCTTATGTATTCTAGTATGCTGAGTCCATAAAAGTTCATATTTTCTCTGCTTTTACCAGGACGGTGTTATATTTATTTCTCTTATTGACTATACAATCTAATTTCCTCTGAAATGGAGTATTGTATTTGTGGAATGTGATACTTTTTGCTAGGTCCTGTATATTACTTTCAAGCTGTTCATGCTACTTAGTCAGAGAGGCGAGGTACATACTTTTGACACCGTAATTTTCCTTAGCATCGGTGTTTTTCTTTATTTTGTTAAAAGTAGTATGCTTTAAATCTCATTCGTCTTATGTGTTCCTCCGTTTTCATGATTAGCCTCATTAGGTACTCCTTTTTTGTTTGTAGGAATAAATGTTATTGATTGATGTTTCAGGGTTGATATTTTCCATGTTTGTATTTAATAATCTATCTTGTGAACTGATTGATAGTGAAAAAAGTATATATATATATACATGTATATATATATATATATATATATATGCTTTATAATTGTTTCTATTAAGGTAGATTCAATGAAACTCAAGTGTTAATAAAAGCTGCTCAATAACAAGAGCTGTTTTAGTATAACTTTCTATTCATACAAACATGGTTAGTTACGCTTCAGATGTGCCCTCTTAGGACAGCACGGCATCCTCAATCCATTACAAATAATTAAATGAAAAAGAAAACACTTTCTTATGTTGTGTATGATTTTAGTTGCGATGGGTTGGCTTGGTAATTAAACGGCAAGACTAATAGCCTATTACACTTACGTTAAGTTTTATCATATAAGTTTATCAAGTACGTTTGACCTGACAACTTTCTAATTCTTTTTTAAAATTTAAATTAAGGTAATTTAAAAACATGTTTTTTCAGAAACTTATAAACTTTAAATTGCTCTTGTATCACAGATTACACCCGTCTCATTACAATTTAGCTTAACTATTAAAATTAACAAAGTCACCACACAAGCACACGTAAAGGCACACATATATATATATATATATATATATATATATATATATATATATATATATATATATATATATATATATATATATATTATATATATATATATATACGAAATGAAATTATTTCCAAATCTTCACTTTTTCTGAAGACGTTCGCCAACACGAACGAAACCGGTCAACACCTTTTGTTTTTTTTGTTTTTCTTCTGCACATTAATCTGTTTTGCGTTTGCCATTTTTAACACATATACATACATATATATATATATACATATACATACACACATATTTATATATATATATATATATATATATATATATATATATATATATATATATATATGAACCTGATTATATGAACCTGATTATATAGGCTTGGCTTTTACTTATGTACGATAACAATATTATATAACGTATACTAATGTATTGACGATGAAAATAGTGCTTTTGCATATAAGATGTAAATTGTAATGGTAAACATCCAATGAGCTGTTTAGCTAAATATAACATTTATAAAAAGAAATTAAATTTTAAAAAATTAAAGGAACGCATAAAAATTCTGATTTTAGAATTATGTTTGCATGATCATTGAAATTAATCAATGTTATATATATATATATATATATATATATATATATATATATATATATGATTTTTTAGTGATCACAATTTTTTTACTAATAATCAAATGAAGTAAAATGAAAGCCGCGAGAATCGTGGTAAAGACGTCAAAGTTCTAAAATAACAGTCAGTTGAGGACGCTAGATTTCCTCAACTACTGAATGAATGAGAGAAACCGAGTAGATGCAGACTTGACAAAGGTGAAATATGGAGATTTCTGATGACCCGTATGATGGAATACCTAACAAATATATGTTGAAATATTTAGCTCAATCTGGTCATGAACAAGTACAGTAAATGTTGAAAAATGAAGGATGAGAAATTTGCTCTTGACCTATAGAATAGGCTTGGGCAGGTATCGTTTGATCGCACGTGGATAGTTTTAAGAAGTGTGTTTATAAAACGGCAGTAGAGTTATTTGGCTAACAAAGAGAACACACCAAACCGGTTTGATTACAATAGTGTTCCTATCGAACAACTGCTGAAGAAAAAACATCGGCTGTATACAAAAATGATAACGACTTGTAAGTATGTAGGGTATTCATACTAAGCTATTAAATCAGAGTTACAGAGAGAACTTGGACGGAATATTGAGTAATAGTGTCGACGGAAATATTGAAATATCCAGCATGTCGCTGATGTTAAGGATAGTAAATCAATGTATGACCTGATGTAGGAGGTCTATAGGACCAGCCATTATGGTGTAACTTCATTCACATCCTAGGATGGCACACAGTCGATTAGTGCTCCAAGCAAGCTATTTGAAAGAGTGGCAGATCATTATACTTATTTGGTGTCTTAATCGTCGATATTCCGTATTGTTGTTATGAATAGCTTGCATCTAAGTGTTGTCATTGCAGAAATTAATTTGTCTGCCTTCAAGTCAATGGAGGAGGCTATATGGCAGTCGAGAGAGGCAGCACTTGATAAAGATGGTATACATGTATGACTCTGCACTTTGGTTAAAGCCCAATGGTATTGCTGATTATAGGATCTATTGACAACAACTAGTTTGAGGAAGATGTTTACCAAAGTAGGTGTGACACTTTCATCGTATATTTGTCCAAAAGCAAAATGATAATAGATGAGTGTGGCAACTATCAGGAATCTGTCTTTTTAGAATTCTGTTGAATCACTTGAATGCATACATATGTAAATTTGTGCTCCTTAGGATCTAGTGAAGCTTTACAAAAAGTAGGCTTACCATATATTTATGGTTCGTCAAATGCAGTTAAATTATATTAAACATAACGTGTGTTCGATAATGTAAATCGGGGTTCGCTGTAAAAGGTATTGAGTAAGTTGGGATGTTCTCTTAAATTTGTTAGACTCCTTCGTGAGTACACGACAATATAAAAAGGCGTGTCAACTGTTATGGTTGCTTCTCTGAACTTTTGCAGTTAGAAATGGGGTTAAACAGTCTGACATACCCGCACGTACTTCGTTCTGCATCTATTATTCTATAACACTCTCATTGACTTTCGATACCTATAACAAAGTTGTGTATCTTCGATTTTGTACATGTGGTCAACTGTATAGACGTAATTAAAGTTTTAATGAGGTTACGCCTTCATATCCTGTTCAGAAGTATATTTTAATATTCGAGAACATATCCATTACATACCCGAGTACGGGGTACAAAGAAATACCTTATTAGATATCATGTACACTCGCTAAGTTTTATCTCTATTAGGAACATACAAACAGCAAACATACGCACATACACTGAGTTTGGGTATATATATATATATATATATATATATATATATATATATATATATATATATATATATATATATATAGATATATATATATATATATATATATATATATATATATATATATATATATATATATATATATATATATATATATATATATATATATATATATATATATGCGATTTTATGAAGGCTTACCAAAGCATTCCTTTCAGGAGACCTATGATCACTATTAAAGACTTTTTCTTAAAAAATATTTGTTTGGCAGATCATCAGGGAAATTTAATGTCTGAAATAAGGGTTTCAACTACCGATAATACACAATGTGGGAGTTTTGTTAAGTGCATTCGGGACTGATTATTTGCTTGTTGACTTGGTGCAGAAATAATGCACGATCTACTTTTTAAGACATTTTCTAGGTTTTCCTTTTTATCTTTGTACTTTCTAGTTTTTAAATTTAAATTTAAATTTTCCCCCTTTCTTTTCTTAAGAGGCCCCAACTAAGGCAACGCCACATTGTTTATTGTCGGTAGTTGAAACCCTTATTCCAGCCATTTAATTTCCCTGATGATCTGCCAAACAAGTACCTGCTTGGTAGTGAAACACGTGTAAATAAAAAATATTAGTAAGAAAAAGTATTTAATGGTGATCATTGGTCTCCTGAATTAAATGCTTCAGTAAGCCTTCATAAATCGCATATAAATGCTCTGTACTCTGTAATCGAGTATCATCGAGCTTTTTTTATTAGCACAACCCCGGTCTTCACTGAATAATCTATTTCATAAGTGGAACATCTAAATATATATATATATATATATATATATATATATATATATATATATATATATATATATATATATATATATATATATATATATTCGGAAGTGCTCAATACTTGAGTAGAGATTACCAGTCGTTAAAAAATATACTGGAAATGGAAAAGCCGAAGGCCTAAAAGTAAACGGTTGACACTAATGTTACGTAAGCTTTTTTCTCGTGTTATTCAACTTTCAGCTTTTCTCTATTGAAAACGCGAATTCTACAGTTTGGCAAACCGTTGAGTTTTAAGATTTTCTTTTTTCCATTTGAACTTATACCATTATATTTATTCTCGCTCTCTCTCTCTCACTCTCTCTCTCTATTTCTCTCTCATATATATATATATATATATATATATATATATATATATATATATATATATATATATATATACATACATGTATTAAGTAGAGAACTAAAAGCGGACTTTTAGGAAAGGTAAAACTTATTGTGAAAGGTATACAGCCTAATATACCTGATAGAGCAGATAGATAGGTAGAAGGATGAAAAGGAATTAGAAAAGCAACGGAGGTAGATCAATTTTCAATTCAGTTGCTCAATGCAAGGTATATTCCGCAAAAAAGCAATTCATTCAATATGTTTTTTATTAAGTCAGGCTTTTCAAAGATCAACATTTTATCATGAGAGAAAATTGCTAAAATTTCCAATAGAGGGTTCGTTCGTGGACTCTTAACCCTCTGGATTGTATCTATTTTGGCCGCTCCTGAAGACGGTGGTTTCTTGAGTTTAACTTTGAACCCTCTCAATTTATTTCTCGTGCTTTATAACGGCCTTCTTACAAACAACTTTCTCCGCTAGACTTTTTTATACCAGATTTTTTACAATCGGACCCTTGCTTGCATTCAAACAGCTCATTGCATTGTTTTTTTCCACCACAATCTTAATTTTACTTTTTTAGGATTTTAAATCCAGGCTTTTCGCCAACTTATCTATCCCAGCAATTAAAAAGCCTAGCTTAAGGAAAAAAATAAATTGTTTTTTTGCGGAATTGATCTGCCTCCGTTGCTTTTCTAATTCCTTTTCATCATTCTATCTATATATTTACATATATATATATATATATATATATATATATATATATATATATATATATATATACTATATATATATATATATGTATGTATATATATATACATGTATATGTACATATATATATATATATTATATATATATAATATATATATATGTATGTATATATATATATACATGTATATGTACATATATATATATACATGTATATATATATACACACATATATATATATATATATATATATATATACATGTATATATATATATGCATGTATATATATATATACACACATATATATACATATATACACATATATACATATATATACATGTATATAAATACATGTTTATATAAATACATGTATATATACATGTATATATATACATGTATATATATATACATGTATATATATTTACATAAACATGTATATATACATATATATGTATATATACATGTATATAAATGTATATATATACATATATATGCATGTATATATATATACATATATATGCATGTATATTTACACATGTATATATATATATATATACATTTATATACATGTATATATATATATATACATATATATATACGACATATTTCTATGCAATTATTTTTATAGGTCATTGCAGCGTTAGATGTTATTAGCTTACTTATTATTTCAAATGTTTCACTTCCTAAGTGATTAAGATGCAGAAAAGTGAGCTACTAGTCGCCCTCAACGTATAGGACGTATCTTTTACGTTAATATATATACGTTTATTTAATACGCACATAAAAGTTATCCATGGACACGTGCTTATTGCTCACAACCGTCATCAGCATGGCTTACTTACACAGAGATCGAACCCTCAATTTTGATGTCTATAGTCTCTCTCTCTCTATATATATATATATATACATGTTTATATATATATATGGATGTATACATATTTAAATATATATATATATATATACCCGTGTATCTATATACATGTATATATACATATATATATATATACACACATATATATATATACACATGTATCTATATACATGTATATATACATATATATACACATCTATATAGTTGTATATACATATATATATACATATATATACACATCTATATAGATGTATATATATATATGTATATATACATATATATACACACATATATATATACGCATATACATATATATATACATATATACACATATATATGCTTATATGCACACACATACACATATATATTCACATATAATATATATATATATATATATATATATATATATATATATATATATATATATAATTTATAAATACAGATTTTAATCAGACATATGAACTGGCAGTTTCTGACAGCAAAAAGGTTGGATCCCCAAATCCCGTCTTCGTCAGCACAGTCTGAAATGGTAAATAATGAACATTTTTATTTACCATTTGAGGTTGTGCTGACGAAGACGGGATTTGGGATCCAACTATTTTCCTGTCAGAAACCGCTGGTCGAAATATCGGATTAAAATCTGTATTTATAAATAAAAAATATAACGCTCTTAATTTAATTTAATTGAGCACTCTGCTGGTATTTCCCATTCATTCTTTTTTGAGTATACATTTATACTTATATATATATATATATATATATATATATATATATATATATATATATATATATATATATATATATACACACAAAAATAGAGAGGACTCTGGACAAACATGATAATTTACCGAGTTATTTAGATCCATTAAAATGTATTTTTCTGTCAAATAGTGTACACAGAAATAAAGAAACGTAGATGACGAATCATTACAATTAGGTAAACATTTATTATTTAATTCTATTAATCAAAGTTTTTATTAATTTAGAAAATGACGGTAAATTTAATGTAAATGACGGAACATGTAAAATTGGTGTAATAAGCAAAGAGATAAACATGATATTACGAGAAATAAACTATTTTATAATTACAAAAATTAAATTACATTATTCTATTTATAATCAATGTACTAAAAACCATCTAAAAAGCAAGATAAAAAATAAAAATAATAACATTATCAGCAACGTGAGTTAATAATGCCCTATTGTGTGACGAGCCAAACTTAGTACAAAGGAAAAGAAAACGAAAGATTTCCTGCACCGAATGCATATCCTGTCGCCGCGACAATAACGTTCTTATATATTGTAATTTCAAATATTGAAAAACAAAAGTACAAAACTTTTATTCCAGTACAAATCAGAATTCCACCATTTTCTGTGGCGATCTGATCATCTAAAATGAAGCTGTTATCTCGCAACAGAGACTTAAACAATTAAAAAGGACACTTTGCGTGAGATGTTCACCATTTGCCACGTGGGTGGTCACGCCAGTTATGCTCATTACCTCATGAAACAAACTTTTATTTGTTATGTATATAAGACATTTGGTTAATGTTTGATGTCGCCTTCTTTCTCTAAATGTCTTGATTTCGCCTGAACAAATCACGAATACAACAATGGAACTGTAATGAGATTTACTCTTTTTATGTATTAACATATATTTTTGTGGGGCTGTTTTAATAATATATTTTATTACTTTAATAATATTCGATATTATTCACGAGCAAACTGTGATATAAACAGTAGCCGTATAAAGTTATCGCTGATACCATTATTTATTCACTATAATAATATTTGTTATTTTTCTGTATCATTATTTGTATCTTACTTATTTATTTTGACATTGATGAATAAGTAGTGGGGTACAAATCTCCGTAAACTCGCGGTTAATTCTACATAGCAGAAATACAAGCTTTATACTTCATCTTATGTACTTACCTTTATTTTAGTTTTATTTAAACTATCTATAGAAAGTGTATGTTGCTTGTGGTCGTAAATTGTTAAGCAGCAATACACGACTACCGATACTAAATAGGCGTTTCTGGGGTATTATATATATAGGTAATTATTTGAATTCACATAGATGGAATAAAGATGTTGTTTTATTTTAATATTTGATAAATTATATATATTTTTTAAAACACACTTTATTATCTGATATACTATATAGTATATTTTGTTGACGATATAGTGACAATTAACCAGAGTGGAAAGTCTTCAAAATAATAGTTTTATTTCCGGATGTATATATCTTGTACACACAAGATATGCTAGCAGAATACAGAATATGTAATAGAGCAGACCGACTAGAGATTACGTGAGACAGAATGTTAAGACTGCATATGTCTTAACTCGAATGTCTGGACTGCTCGTTGTAGTCGTTCTAGTAGTCCAACGAATCCATTTATTTCATAGATTGGGGAAGTCAATTCATCCCATCACAACATTTCCTCTCGAAGCTGAAATTCTCCCATGACATTTCTGATTCTAATATTTTTTTCTTTTTATGATCTGGGCTGAAGCGCTTTACTGATTATGTTTCCCGTGTGCTCTTTCTTTTAATCCTAACGATTGGATTCTTTTTAATTTGAGGCGAAGATATTTTTGTTCAGCTCTGTAGGCTGGCTGAGGAGATGTATGTATAGGTTCGAGTACATATTGGGTAGTGGCATGTAAACAGCATCACATAGAATCTCCATTGGAAGTTCTTCCTCGCTTTTTCATTATCTTAAGATTATTGTGGTTTGATGTTGTTGATGTGCCTTTTACACCTAATTTTTTTTTCTTTTGATGGTGTAAGCCACTTTGTCAATAATGTTCTGAATTATCCCATCTATCCAATAACTTTACCATCTTGGAAAGTCTTTTAATATACTTAATCACCTGGAGAATATATTTTTATGTTGACATTTTATTTCTTTTTTAGCAACTTTTTTTCTTTGGATAGGGTATCAATCTATCGAAAATTGATCGTATTTTCCTTGCGAACATTAGTTCTGCAGGTGACAACTTCGAGTCGTTTATTTCATTAAGAGTCACTCTATAAATCGCTAAAAAAAATTGGATGTTTTTTCTTCCGTGTCCATATATTGTTTTATCTCGTAAAGCACGCTTAAAAGTGCCAACAATTCTTTTCGGCTCATCGTTCGCTCTAGATTGATATACTGGTGTAGTAATGTGTAGCAATGTGTTCAATGTCAAAGGAAGTACAAAGATCCTTGAATTCCTTTCCTGTGAACGCCGTACTATAGTCGCTGGCCAGTATCCGGGGGACCCAGAAACTACTGAGAATTCTATCTAATGCACTGATGGTTTTCTTAGATGTATAATAATTGCACTTGAGTACATCAGGCTATTTCGATAAAGAGTCCAACAATTTTATTTTCAAGACTTTTTAAATTTAGTGTTTTTTCTTTTTTAATTTTAGTGCTGTATATATATATATATTTATATATATATATATATATACATATATATATATATGTATATATATATATATATATATATATATATATATATATATATATATATATATATATATATATATATATATATATATATATATATTGTCGGGGCAAACTTCCTTGCGAAAATAGCAATACACTAATAGTATAACACACACACATACATAAATACATACATACATATATATATATATATATATATATATATATATATATATATATATATATATATATATATATATATACATATATATATATTGTTGGGACAAACCTCCCAGTGAAAAGAGCAATACACTAGTAAGTCGAAGCAATCAATCCCATTCAACTTGCGTCCTTTAAAGGAGACAAGCTACTGCTGATAATCTAAATCATGTGTTTAATTCTCTGCTTGATCACGTACACAACTATGCTGAAGTCTGCACACTTTATTACAAATCAACATTAACATTCTTCATGTTTTTTACATTGCTTCCTTCACCATGATGAAGTTTTTCAATGAATACAAAACGTTGATGAATACATAAATCACATAGTTTTAGGCTTTTTAAAAAAAATTACATTACGTTGGATCATTTTATTCCCATGTTTCTTCATATATATATATATATATATATATATATATACATATATATATATTATTTTATTTCTTTGAGTTTACACAAAGACTTATTACAAACTACTTTATTTAAATTAAATTTCGAATTGTTAAAGTACTACATAACTGATTTGAGATCCGGTGCAGATCCAGTACATTGGCACCTGAATAAATACATACATCCTACGTGTTGACTGGTGTATGTTAATCTGTATGTCCATTTCACATGCATAATTATTGTGATTTATATCATCTTCTATACGTTGTTCTGTTTCCTTCTCTTTGTTTTATCCCTCTCGCAATCTGTCTATTCTCTTTAATTAACAATCACACTTTATTTCTAAATGAAACACTTATAAAGCTACAATACACTATATTAATTATTTGGTAACAACGCTTTGTGAAAAATAATGGATCTACAATTCATCTGCTGCAAATGAACTAGCATTAATTATTACAGAAAGCGAGAATGAGAAATGATACATTGCCATTCAAGGTAAATACGAGTAGCTTAAACGCATAAATGTAACCAATTAGTCATGCAATGTACTAGAGTATCTATCAATATGTGCTGGTTGCCATGATGTATACGAATGCATTATTAAACAGTGAATCGTGCACTGAAAGAACAATAAGTTACGTTTACTTATGTGCTTACTTGACTTGTTCCACATGCAGAATATTATCTACACCAATTTGCAGTTTAGGGTATTTAAAAGGTAAAGTCAAGACAACTATTCACTATATATATATATAGTCCAGTCAAATCAGTAAAAAAGGTCTAACTAATTTCAACACATGTTACATATAATTAAAAAATATGCATGTAGAATTTCATCTTCAGGTAAAAATAAATTTCAGCTAGTTATTTCTTTTTAAATAAATAAAATGGATTTCTTGTCCTGAAATAAAATTCTAATTTACTTTTTTAAGTTTTGAGAATCGAACTTTAATTGTTTTAATCGGTGGCAGCCATATTGCTTTTCTATGCATCACGATATTTTTACGACGTAAAAGTGTTATTAAATACAAAAAACACAGTGATTGATTCTAAATAAAATTTGAACATTGCTTTTGCACAATAAAACTTGTTTAAAACAAGGAGAGGTTAAAGCTAAAGCATATTGATCGATGTTTAAATAATGCATTGTAATATATGTCATAAGTATACATTTTAAAATAACTTACTGAAATAAATCTCTAGTCTGGTTATCACTGTTAAGTTCTTTTTGTTACACATTTAATTATGTCTAATACAAGTAGTGGATACATGTGCATACTTTGTAATGAAGGTATCATAGGTAACAATGTTTGTTGATGCAGTGACAATTACCGAAAAGGAAGTGTTAGCACCCTCAAAGCATGTGAGGAACATATAAGTAGTTTTCGTATATGTGCAAGGTAACGTGCTCATAACCGCTGTAGAAAATGATAGTGTAACCTTAGCATTATTAAAGCAGATGAAAACGGTGATATACAAACATTTAACTGTAAGTCTCGGACAAGAGCTTCTGATTTAAAAATTAAATGCTGCCTTTTTCGTGGTACATCAATCACATACCAAAAATGTAAATAAGACAGGGGTATCATCTTGTGAAAACATTGCTATTTAATTACATTATAGATAAAATATGTGCATCGCTGAATGATGAGCTGAGTTATACAGTATTATAAAGATTATCTTCTGCAAATGATGTACATGCCAAGTATGCAGTCTGTTGTTAACGGGACAGTACAAACGGTATGGCCGGAAAACAATACAATAGATATATGACTCCAGACGAAACTGTATCAGAACTTAGTTTAGAGTAAACCTTGTCATTAATCCATGATAGCATTGTTTATCTTATGCAGATAATTGCAACAGGAAAAATAAAAAGTAGAAATAAGCATCCATGGGATATGCTATCATTTATGATATTCTACCAAGTCTAGTGATCCCTCTTTACAATTATGATTATCCATACAAATGCATCATTTTGGTTGTAGGTTTTTGTTAGATTAATTACAGCAACATGGGTTTTGAAGCTAACATGACGAACACCAAACATCTGAACGAAACGCCTTCTTTAACTGCTATGCCACTGTTAGAAAATGTCAATTGTTGCTATATGCAGCAGACAACATTGACCACAATATACACACCCTTGGGGGATATGCCAACTTTATTGGGATGAGTATTTTTGCTATATTAACACCATGAAAATGTGTCACTTATGTGATTTACCAGCATTAAGCAATTAATAGTGAGATACTTAGGTCTTTACAATTAACAATTAAAACATAGTATTACCATTGTCAAAAAGATAATCCACATCTTAAGATATCATGTAGTCAGTTTCCCCGTTTTTTCCAATGTCCATGCCCAGGGTTATCAGAATTCATGAAAACGGTATACAAAGGAAATCATTCAAGAAAAGCAGCTGTTGTGAGTTAGCCTTTCATTGACTTAGATCAATCAAATATGCATATATTCACAATTAGTATTGCTGGTTGAAAATGTGGCATTATAACAACACAACTTCTGTTACAGCAGTTTGCCATCAACTGTATTGGAACACTTAAACTATAATAGTTAATGAATCATCTAGTAGCTGTATCAAATCTGTAGTGCTAAAAATTGAGAGTAGTTTTCTTTGGTGTATACGCCACTTAATGGAATCAGCAGAAGTATCACCAGTTCTGGATGAGGTATATCACCACAAATCAGTATCAAATATGCTAATGGAAATGCCCTTGTTAGAGTATGAAGAGGCCATTTCTTAATAGATGATTCACTTAATGTATTACTTCTTGCACACATATTAAACTCACTGAGTCACATACGTATGCACCTGACGATGAAACGCAAAGTAGAAGAAAAAGACTCTCACGTAAACATAGACATTTGATATAATTCAAGTGCGAAGTAATAATCTAACAGCAACATACATAATGTCAAAGAAAAATATTTTCAAAACTTACTGCTAATTCACTTATGATGGTAGATAAAGAATCTATGATATCATCTATGTCTATCCATGAAGAGTTAGGGCATGATAAATTAGGAACATAAGACTAACCATACTTGCTGCTTGTAGGTTCAATATATGAACATTCTAGACATGTTGAAACTTTTTCTCAGGGCTGAAAGAACAGGCTATTGGAGTTTCAATCCTGCTTCATTGTATTGCATGCGATCATTCTATGTTGCTGCAGTGAAAAATGTGTACGCTAAGACAACATTTGTTATATCTTCAACAAATGGCTATCTAATCAAGGTAAACTTCTGATGTGTATTCTGTTTTTAAAATAAGTTGCATGTTGTTTGCCATTGTGATAATGGTCAGGACTTTTCGCTTATATTATTGTTTATGAATTCCAATGGTAAGAAAAAGAGGAAGTCTTGTGGATTACATTTTTATCAGTTTGTTCTAAACTAAATCAAGTTATACAGCAATTTACTGGTGTCAATTATAAACTTCGTGAACAGCACACACATATTATTGACACACAGAGAAAAAAGCAGACTGCACCGATACAAAAAAGCTCATCAGCTTTTTAAAAGCCAGACATCCCTTCGTTAAATCTGACAAGTCACTGCAAAACATTGCCCAGGTACAGTTTATAGGATTCAGTAAATGAAGATCAAAATGAAAAGGTTGGCTATAAGATACTTCAATCCCTGGAAGGCAATGACATATCTAACAATTCATTAAAGTTAAAATATAATAGGCAGTTACCCTTGAATCAAAAGATATATAGATTATAGACAAAAAACGGTGCATATTCATCCACAATCACTGTTTCAATGGCTAACAAAAGAAAACTTTTATATACAGGACTATTTTAAATATGAATTATGTAACTATATTACAGCTATGCTTAATTCCAGTATTTTCCCAGTCTTGCAAGCAAATCAATTAAAAGAGGGGTCCTATAAAGTCAGCTTTGATACCAAAAAGACAAACTTATCACTGATAGACACATTGTTATGGATGGAGGAGAATTACTACATCGGATCATTTCGCATCATGGCCTTACGTTAACATACACATGTTATGTATACATTTAATATTTAATGGGTACATATGGCAAATGCATTATTGTATTTGATTGTTACAATGAACAACATACACTAAACGGCATAATTCTTTTGCGAAGAGTCGTAAATACTGTATATGCACTCTGTGAATTTTAGAATAAGACATGTTCTGGATGAATAAATCCTATCTATATATTTATTGAATGTTTGGAATAAGCAGGCTGCGGGTGTATCCACACCAATGGTGATGGTGTCTTATTGTTGAAAGTGCTGTTAAAATATGTACTTTTCAAAATCCGATCTTAGCATCGACATGTGCTTACATTTACTATTTTTGTCATGCCTTACTTGGATATGACACAGCTTCATACTTATTCAATGTGTTCTTCTCCTATTTCTTTTATTACTATCTTTATCCTTATTATTTATATACTTAATTGTATTCATTTTATTATCAGTATACGCTTATTTATCTAGATCTTTCTGTTTTATATTTTTAGTATATTCCTTTCTATATTAGCCCGATTATTATTTATCATGCTCGTGTATTGCCATTATTAGTACCAGTGTATCAAGAGTTATTTCTCCCAACCGTTTTAACATGTTTACCAAATACAGTTTTATACGATATAATATTACACTTCTTATTAGTGTGTTTGTTTTTAGATTTAGTTTACACCATTTTAAATAATATACTCAATATTTGCATTGTAACTTTATCGTTTTAATGAATCATTATAATATTTCTTATTTTAATTCAATGTGTTTAAGCTTGTAAATAATTGCAAAATGCTATAAGATATATTATGTATTGTAGTTTTCGTTTATTGGTTTTGGGTGATCGAATAATTTATCCATATGAAATAGTTTCTTGGTTGTCTTATGGTATGGCTTGAAAGTATGATCATTTTGATTAAGGATAACAGACAAAAATTTAGTGTCCTTATCATTTTAATATATTGTTATTTTTAAGCTCAATTCTTTAAATAATATGTGGAGAGATTGTCTTAATATAACTAGTTGTATAGTATAACTTATGATAATAAATAACGGATACACTCTATATAAACCCCCTTGCTACTTATTTACTACTTTCTCAATTTCCTTTAGAATATACATCCATACCAAATCAATAACTTGAACTGAATCCGCTGAACTCATCGTAACATCGAAATTCAAACCGCTATCCTACCTAGTCTATTTTTTATAATCATATTTGATCATATTTCTACGTCCTAGTTTTATTATGTCGATTTCTAGACTAGTGATATCAGTAAATTTATTAGCCATTATTATAGCCTAATGCAACAATTCGGAAGTTATCGATGGGTAATATGCATCTGCGTTTAATTGAATACATCTAAAATGTCTCTTATTTGTATGTATATTTAACAACATCTGTTGATAATGGCAACACTCCGAATTATACCCAAAATGTGATTGCTTACATTTTCTACATCCGATATACTAGGTGCAATTTATCTAACCTTGAGGTTAGTGTCGAACTCTTCCTTGTGGTATTTGAGTATAATTCTAGGATCAGTAGGTTTATATATTTCTGTTTTATTGGCTATATGAATTGGGTCAAAAATGTATTTCTCCGCTTTATTTATATCATCCCACTACTTTACATCTGTTATTCGATATTTACTACGCAGTTCCTTATATATAGGGGTATTATAAGTAAGTAGGGCAACTTCATACGTATTTATTGTTTTATTAATTTAGGTTTGTTTTTATGTTTTTGCTGATAGTGTCTATTCTCCTTGTGAATTATTTGTTAAAGTTCCATATTTCAAACTTTTTATATTCTTTACTATGTCCAGCATTTCATTTTCAATGTTTTCTTTCAACTTAATCCACCGTGGATGTTTCTGTGTATTCTATTTATAAAGATTTACTTCTGATAAATGAGTGTACTGTTTGCATTTATTCTTTCAAATAGGCTTTATATGTTAGAGTGTCAATGTTTTTCAATAAATACAGAATCTCAAATAATAGAAACGTTATGCATCCTGTTGGTCAATAAGTAATGAACACTAAGAACACCATCATGCAATACATCAGAGTGTGCAAGTGTTCTACTAAATAAATACGTTCGCACAATAGAGCACAACTGCAAAAGAGGTATATCAACGTTACAGGAGAGACAAATAGGGCCATCGTTGATTCACTTCAATAATAAAAAAAAGAAAGCTGTAAGTATTACTGAAGTGTATTACTGTTTGGAAAGCTAACGAAAACAATTTACTTCCTTTGCATCATTTCGGGAAGGTTTAGAGTTATCGCCCTTGAAAATGAGTCTTGTGGAGTGAAAAGTAAACAGACCGACGTCCTGAACCTGTGTATATATTAATCTCGCGTACAGCAGCAAATAACTCATTATTTCATTCCATGTATGTTGTAATAAATCTGCTAAAAGTTTCTGTTGAAATGTCATCCATTTTGTTTACGAGTTATTAATTATTATAACCATAGCAGTCGCTAAAAATGGCTGCAGGCAGACGACGAGAAAGGAAAGTAAGAAAAGAGAGAAGGTTGGTGCGGATAGCAGTATAGTGACGACGGCGATGGAGAATCGGATCGAAGAGCTACGACATATCGCACCATTGAGTCAACATTGAGTTATGTCAGAAGCCAGTCAATGTAACACATGCAGTCAGATCTCTGACACTCGCTGAACGCAATTACAGTCAAGTGGAAAAAGAAGCACTGGCACTGATTTTTGCTGTGAAGAAATTCCATAAGATGTTATTCGGGCGTGACTTTACACTTCTGACAAACTATAAGCCACTATTGTCAATATTTGGCTCAAAAAAGGTATTCCGGTATATTCAGCCAGCCGATTACAACGGTGGGCAATCATTCTACTGGGGTAGGATTTCGCTATACAGTACCGCCGGACAACAGAATTCGGCCAAGCTGATGCCTTGTCACTCATTAGTGCCCAATCAGTTACAGATGACGACACTGTCATCGCTGCCATCAACATTGAGGACGACTTTCAACGCACGCTCATAGATTGTATCCGGACAATTCCAGTGAAAGGAATTATATAAAGCGAGAATCACAAAATACAACGATACAAAAAGTGTGCAGATTTCCTCACCATACATGGCCTCCTAACTTCACAGGAGACCTCCAACAGTTCTAAACAGCGCAATGGTTCTATTTCTGTCATTGATGGTTGTTTGATGTTTGCAGATCGTGTTGCTATTCCCATTAAACTCAGACAAGCAGCCCTTAAGCAACTACATTCGGCCCATCCAGGCATTAACAGAATGAAATCACTAACCCGCAGCGTGGTCTATTAGCCTAACATGGACACATACATTGTGCACACCGTTAAACGTTGTATCCAGTGTATGGAAGGGCAGAAGACTCCACCTCAGATTTTTGATTCCCGCTAGACATAGAGTAACCATGGTCCAGAATATACATAGACTTTGCTGGCCCTATCACTGGCCTTAGTTTTCTGATGGTTGTTGATGCCCATTCCAAATGACCAAAAGTGTTTTCATATGAAACAGACTGACACTCAGTCTACAATGACAATAGTTAGACGGCTATTTAGTCAACACGGCTTACCCGAGGCTTTAGTCTCACAATTTACGTCTGAGTCATTCCAGCTATTCTGCAAATCGTGTTGCATAACACACGTTCGGTCGCCACAGTATCATCCTCAATCCAACGGACAGGCCGAAAGATTTGTAGATACATTCAAACGGGCACTACTAAAAGTAAGAGGGGAGGGAACAACAGAGGATATACTACATGCTTTCCTCCTTTCATATAGAATAACACCAAATGGAACTGTGAGGAATGGTCTATCACCAGCAGAGGACTTATGGGACGAAAACTCCGTACCACACTGGACGCTTTACGCCCCCAGCCACGAAGACAACAACCAAGCCCTAATGAAACAAAAGCTTTTTCAGTTGACACACCAGTGTTTGCTCGGAATTACAGACGTGGCCGGCCAAACTTGGTACCAGGCATCATCGGCAAAATAAATGGAAATTCCTGTATGATGTTCAAGTCGGAAGTCAATTCTGGGCACAACACAAAAACCAGTTGCGTCTCAGATACTCTGTAGACAACTTAGTGAACAACAGAACAACCATTCCGCTTGATTTGTTAATGGACACATTTGAACTGTCATCTCCATCACCTCCCATACAGACATATTCAGATAAGAATTATCAAAGACCTCCCAGGACGTGGCCAAAGCCCAGTCGCACTAGAATAACGCACCTCAAAGTTGACCCCAGGTGCGCTCGATACAGTTAAAGACTAACACGGGGAAATGTTAGGAAAGCTAACGAAAACGATTTTCTTCCCTCGCATCATTTCGGGAAGGTTAAGAGTTATCGGCCCTGTAAAATTAGTCTTATGGAGTGAAAAGTAAACAGACCGACGTTCTGAAACTGTGTATATATTCATCTCGCGTACAGCGGCAAAATAACTCATTATTTCATTCCATGTATGTTTTAATCAATCTGTTAAAGGTTTCTGTTGAAAGTTCATCCATTTTGTTTACGAGTAATTAATTATTATAACCTAAATTACAAGGTTTAAAAAATTACAATAACCATTTCACTTTTGCTGAGAAACTTATCAAATGAAGAGCTAAATACTGATTTTGCAAATATATTTATTCCATTAAGTTTAATGTTTCTTTGGCAGTGGCTATCTATTCATCGATTGTATTTTCTGTTTTTTGTACCGGTGACTAGTCATATTATTCTACAAAGTAAATGTATATTGTGCGTATATATCATATGAATTTTCTTCACGTTCTCTGCTGTGTAATTATGCTGGGGACATTGCTATCAGTACATGAGGTAAGTAGTAGGTTAATAAGGGTGTTGCTTTTTTATAATACACATATGATAATAATTGAGCCGTGTTTATGAAACATGATTATAGCGTATTCATTATATTGCCAAAGAGAGTGTGTCGAGAAACATGCAGTAGAGGTATAATACATAGTATCACTCACAATATAGAATATTAGCGAATAGATTTACTTTCATATGACGAACTCTTGCGCAGTAGACGAACTTAACTTGTTAATGCTAAGAACGGCAGACATATCTAGTCGATAAAATATGGCAGCCTTGTTCAGAGTAAACTTGAAACATGTGTAATGCTATTTTTACAAGAATTCAGAGACTGAAACACTCTCAAAGCTGTCAAATTGAGGATAACAAACCAACATGATAGAATTGCGAAATATGAGTACGGTCAATTGATAAGTAACAATGAGAAGCACTCAGACGTCATTAACCGAAGTCTCTGTGTAGATAATGGTTAAAAGTTAATTTTCCACAGAACACGCTATCTTGCATGAATACCTTTCTCAAAATGTAACCATTCATACTGCTATTATGGCTGGAATATGAAGCTACCATACTATTCATTTAAATGAAGGTCACATTCAATTAGAAAATAACTTTTGAACATTATGCTATTACCTATCATGAATCGAGATAATTTTACTTCGATGAGAATATTAGACTAAGTTCGCCACAAACAGATTAACCAATCTCAGTTTTGTTTTTCTTTTCGTAATTGGAACCTGGCTAGGTTTGAATAGAATATCGACTTTTAATTTAAAATTCTGAAAACCAATTATCAGCATGTGCTTGTTGCACCATATATTTGTTAGCTATATCCATTATATTTCCATTGTAAGCTTTGTCCTTATGAGGCTCTCAGCTCACAATGTCATTAGATGAACACTTTTTAAAAAATACTAGAGATCAATCATTCGCAATTTTATGCACACCGATTAGGGTTGTATGCCTCATGTTTAAGGTGTTAGAATCTATTATGAATGAAATAGGTGTCCATCATCTCAGCAAACGCAATGTTCTTAGTGAAAAGCAATATAGATCTGGATGCATCACAAACGATATTTGCATGTAGGGAAATATAATGTTGAAGAACATAGACATCGGTGTACCTCAAACATCAATCCTAGGTCCAACTATTTCCCGGATATTCATAACTTAACATCACGTATCATATTCATACATCATCCCTTGACATTTATGATGATTACCTCACTGCCTAAGATAGCACTTCAAAGAACATAAACAATCAAATATTCCTGATCATCGCTGTTCTGCCCGGAAAACGGTATCATGGGAAAACTCTGTCTCCATATATGTAAACCCTGTAAAACCAAGAATCACTCTCATAGCCATTAAGGCTCTGATACTTATGTTGCCTCTATTGAAATTAATATAGTATACCTTAGAAAGCCCTTTGCTTGTATTAGCTCTTAGGACTTACTTTAAATACATACCTAAAATTGAAGACTTACCTCAAGTCTGTTACTAAAACTTCTGTAAAAATACTTGAAAATGTAAGCGGCCCCTAACATACACTTCATAAATTCTCAAAATATTGTTTTATTGAAGTTCTCAGAAATCAATAGTTCTCTCCATGCTATAATTCCATTTTCAACAGGCTCGTCTCGCCCGAGCCGAAAGCGGCTATAATTCCATTTTCAACAGGCTCGTCTCGCCCGAGCCGAGGGCGGCTATTATTCCATTTTCCACAGGCTCGTCTCGCCCGAGCCGAGGGTGGCTATAATTCCATTTTCAACAGGCTCGTCTCGCCCGAGCAGAGGGCGGCTATAATTCTATTTTCAACAGACTCCACTGCGATACTGTAGTCGCACATCGGTCGTCTAGCCCAAGCCAAGGGCGGCTATAATTCCATCTTCAAATTCCATTTACAAAAGGCCCCTGCCTTTCCTCGCGACTTTCTTGTCGACGGTTGTTAATTTCTTCCCCGTTCAGCGCAGAGGTACTCGGGAAGACTGACTATAGTTGTCCTCAAAATATGTCCGTCTTAACCCGGCAGCTAACGTACTTCCTTGCCGGCATCCTTCGTCCTCTGTGTCGCGTTAACTTCCTGTGTCTTTTCTTCTTCGCGTGCGGCTAAAGTGTTTTTGTCTTCACTCTCTCTTTTTATCTCTCTTTTTCTGACGTCATTCGAGTCGCATTATGATAATTTCTCGGTCGTGTATAAATATGCAAAAATGAATCCTATCTCTCTCCGTAAACCGGAGTCGTGAGTTCGAATCCCGATAGCTCTCCCTACATTTTGTAACATCTATAAAATAAGTTCTTCTGCCACACCTTTGGAGTTTCTTCTTATTGCGCTTTTTTATTTGAATAGTTTACAGAATAGGCTTCGTAATTAGTAGGGCTTGGTATCTTATGCTCTCTACAGAGCTTTAATGACATGAGAGACGTTGCTAGCCGTTATCTACTCTCTCTATATATATTTCTAAAGAAGTTTCCAGACTTAGCTCTACTGTTTGGTTCTTCAATATAAAATATTCACAGCAAATAGCTATTTTCCTATCAACCACGTCAAACAGTTCTTTATTTCTTTCTGTGTTTTCCGAAAACCAAACGGAATTTCCATTAACATTTTTCATTTCATGGACTTCACATCTATTACAAACGTTGTCACGATACGCCTTCTGTAAAGACCACGACATGATCGACGTTAAGCCCAATGTTATTAAATACTTGAGAGGCCGTCCAGTTAACTAGCCAACTGTTGTCCATTTCCTCAATAAGTTAACATCCTCTAATGGTGCCGTGTACCGCCTGGCTGGCAAGCCTATTAATTCAGATATTCGAGTCGCCTTTAACCTTTATAAATGGTGACTCATGAATGCATAAGAAGTAAATATGTATTAATAAGCTCTCTATCATAATACCAGTTGAATTACTCCAGTATTTCTCATAGATATTCATCATATTACATAAATACAGTGAGATAGATATATCTCACTACATACATAAGTATCTATACTCCATAGTGTTAAAACTTACTTCTTGTCGTCGATTTCATATGTGACAATCCGACAAATACTGCTACTTTTACTATTAATACTACTAGTGATAATCATACTACTAATAATAGAAATAATGGACATGATGTCACCTATATACGTTGGTACCACAAAAAGGTTGTGATACGTCTTGTAGTATTTAAAGAGCGAAGATGAATAGCGCTATACAGCTGTCCACTGGAAGTACGCGATTATTTTTCTCTTTCTAATATCAGTTAAAAAGTAGCAGCCCTTACAATTAATATTTCGGTTATCGATGTCTGCTTCGAGGACCCACATTAATCTGCAATAAGTGTTACAAGAGTTAAGATAAAATAGTAGAAAACTAAGCAAATACACGGATTTGAGATGTGAGCTGAGGAGCAATTTAATATTAGGAACATTACCGTAATTCTACTATTTGTACGATAACATATACAGACCATAGCACTGCTGAAAACAATTTACATGTTAAAATAAATCCTCGGGAACGTGAACATAACTACATAGCGAGGTGACACATACCAATCACAAGATAATTAAAATACAGTAACATAACGTAAATACTACGCAAAATATGAACAAAATATACCCAGACTAATCCGACAGACATACATTGTCAGATTAGACGCCAGAAAAAAGTACATGGTTTGATTCGCGTAAAAATACGCAGTGTGGTACTATCTTTTGCTACCACACGAAATACTTGTGAGCCTCTAAGATAATGGAAAAATAATGAAGGAGATCAACCGGCAGATATGCTCTGGAAGGGCAAGGAACATATTTGAATACAATAGGAGAGTATTGTCACTCAAAATCCAAACAAAGCCAACGACTGTTATCAATGAGAAAATGATAACGGCAGCAGTGATCACAAGAAACATTCAGTAATAGAAAGCTCGATATATGTGTTGTCAACCGGACTCCAGGGAAGGCAACTCTTTTTTTTTTTAATGAGCGATCACTTGTGATGGCTCGTTAGATCAAAATTAAGGAATAACAAAATGGAATGTATTAGTCACATGTCGTATCGTCAATCCGGCTTCTCCTTATTTTCGTGAAACCGTGAAATGGTAAAACATGACAATAATGACTATATTGAAAAATCAATAATTTTCAAATAATGTTATTATATTTACCAGTGTTAAGTTCGAACCGTAATTGTAGGATGATGAACCTTCCTTTTTTTATTTACATTTTCCGACATGATTCTCTATCCTTAGAAGCAAATATATCCAGTAGTCAGTGCGTTTTTTCGCTAAATAGCCTGGGCCTGAAATTACGGTTTGTTTATGTTCACAGAAACCTTTTTTTATTAACGTTGAGGTGTGCCTAGATAAAGTGGGTTGGTGTAATTAAATTATGTTACATTATTTTTCAGTGATTATCATCAATATTGCTTGTAGTGTTTAGAAGTGTTCTATTTTATTTATATTGTTGGGGCCATGTGCGTGGGTATTGACGTTTTGTGCGTCCGATTTAGAAAAGGAGGTAACTCGAATGAATAGAGTTGTGTTTGTCCCTTGGAAATGTTACCTAATTTGACTTATCCTATTAATAAATTCATTTATTAATTTGCATTCTATGTTTTATTTGTTTATGTAATATTATTACACTAGGTAATCGTTTGTTATAATGTGTAGGGTGATGCTTGTCATACTAAGAAATTGAAATTTAGCTCGACTCTGCTGTTTAATCTTGGGTTACATTTTCTGATTAGTATCGATTCTGTGAGCGTGACCTTGCTCTGGTCTCTTTCAGTAGTTAACATCCTGACGCGTATGCCTTTGGTGGGGTTATGGCCATGTACTGTGCTCTTTTGTGAGGATGATGCCTTGGTGGTTACGTGTACTTCGATACGTATGTGCACTGATCTCACTTTACTGCCGATGTATAATTCATTGCATACCGTACATTGTATTTTATATATGGTTTATGTGCGGGTGCATATTCCTGTGTTGTTGATGGAGCAGTTTGCAAGGGTGCATACGTTTGTGCTGACGGGTGTTCTAGATGTAAATAGGTGTTGTCGCAGTGTTGTTCCGGAGTGTGTAAGCTCGATGTCTAGGTGTTCTTTGCGGATCGCTTTCCGGATGACCTAGCCTATTCTACTGCTAAAGTGTGGTATTTTTAGGAGGATGGGGTTAGTGGGAATTTGTCTGTGGATATTTTCTATGTGTCCTAGTGTGGTATCTGGTGTTTGTGAAGTATCCACACGCTCGAGTATTTGTTGGAAGTTTCTAATAGAAGTTAGCTTGTCTGTTTCCGTGGAACATTTGCTACGGGTGCGGTTTATCTCTCTTATGACGTATCCTATTTTGGCTTTAGTAGGGAGGGCTGATTTTTAATTCACGAAGATGTCTCTGTAAGAGGTTTTATTTTAGATGCTACTGTGTATGAGATCTTCCTCTGTTAAGTAGAGCGTGAAATCAAATAGTGACATGGATTCGGATGTCTTAGAATGCTTGATAGTAAATTGTATTTTGTGGGCTATAATTTTAAAGCTAATAAAGATGTTGTTGGCGTCTTCCTGAGATGATGTGAGGGTGAGAATATCGTCCACATATCTCTTGAAGAAGATGCTGGAGTGGCAGGCGGGTAGTGCGCGTTGTTTTAATATATTCATGTATATAATGACGAGTAGTCCTGATAGGCTGGACCCCATAGGTAGGTCTGTTATTTGTCGGTAGGTCTGTTCTGTGTATGTGAATTATGTGTTGTGAAGTTTTCAATATTGTCATTATTTCACGTACCGCCGATGTTTCCAACCAACGCATTGCACCGCCTTCTGACAATACTTAGTAAATATTACGCACAATGCTTCAATAAAATCAAATAGTTTTCTCATATATATATATATATATATATATATATATATTATGCATACATATGTATATAAAGAAAGAAAGAAATAGATGGAGTGTACGAAATTAAGTCTTGAAAAGTTTTACCCGAACAAAAGTACGAACAACTCGTAGCAAGTTTATAATATTTGATGAGTTTATAACAGAACACATTTCATACACAAGAAAGTAAAAGACACACAGTAATTTTATAAGTAAGTCAAAAACCATAACCAATACAAATATTTCATGTATATATAGTGTGTCTAACTTTATATATTTACACTATTACTGTTGCTATAAGGTAATACGAATATAGGATGATCACTTTTAGATTCCTGACATAAACTCGAAATAATGCTGCATGAAATTGAAATCTAACTATAACACGTGTATTAATTAAACAAAATGTATCTTTGTTTTTTTTTTAATTTTGTCCAAGCAAAACAAAGCATACTGTAACTGGATTTACAGGAGTAGTGAAATAGGGCGTATATTTATACGAAGCAATTTGGTTACTGATTTGTGACATTTGTTCATAGTACATTTAAATTACTGTAAGTTTCTATGATCTGAAGCAGGTAGCAACGGTTATTAGAAAAAACAATCAATTCTATTTAATAGTATTGTGTAAAAAATATTCCGGTATATGTGTAGCTCGACCATGAACGGGTGGTATTTTGCTGCTAGTCGCGTACGTCACGTGTATTTACAGTAAGGGGTTAAAAGCGCAATAAATTCATCTGAACACATTTTGTGGAAGTCCGTCTAAAACTAGTACAGTGAGGCAACATTGCGGCGATGTGACTAGAGCTGAAGCTTGACAACCAGTGCGGGGCCTAATAGTTTTGAAACGTTTTTTACTCTATGTCCAAGAGGTTAACAGTTAGAGCAGCAGTCAATATTTTGTAACATAAATCTATGTACAGGCGAATAGTGGTTGTAACACAGTTCTGCATATACATGTGATTTATGTTCATATAATGAATCGAACGTTGGATATGACAATTAGTCGTAAATAATATTTGTTCCGTTTGTAGTATACTGGGAATCATTGAAGGCATTGAAAAACACGTCAAAATATAGCCGTCACAGTTTACAGGTTCCGTGGGTATAGGAACGTATGTAAATGACGGAGATGCGATTGTAGGTGTTAGAATATACAGTTTGAACACAGAGAATTTGATTAGGACGCGCGATGGTTAGATAAAACGGAATACGGTTTCCGACATATGTATAACAAAACTTATCCATTGTAGCTAGTCAATTCAGCAATCAGCTACATATCACCAGCTTGATTGATATCACGCTGAGATAATATTGTTTAAAAAAACATACTCACTACCATGTGAGATAGGTCGTTGATAGAATATTTTGCAAACAAATTTATTTACAAAGGTAAGAGACTGAATAATATTTTTATTTATTTATTTCAGGACTACTCTTACTCTGTGTGTTTTTTATTTCTATATTATATTTCCCAACTAGTTTTCCATTTGTTTCTCTTTCATCTTAAACTAATATCCTTTAAATGTAAATGTCTCTTTCATAGGAAAGTGATATAAAGTACTGTATCTGTTACGTTACCAAAGAACTATGTTCTCTTATATGTACACGTAATCCCTTGCGTAATAATAAAATGTTATTTCGTTGGAAAAAATCAGGCACTTCTAAAATCGCACATTAATACATACACAATTGGGACATATCTGCACATGCGCACTCGTAGCTGCTGATTTCCGCCCAAGACACTATGTTCGCCAAATGCTACAGTTCGAGTCGAGACATCTATTAGATAAACGTAACTTTTCCTTTTGCCTTTCAGCATCATTAAAGTATACTGAAAGGCGAGAATAAAGAACATCTGGATATTATATTATATTTGTACCCTGATGCTTTTCGACCTAGCAAGTGAACTTATAAGTTTACTTCTTATATTGGTGTTAGTAAAATGAAATACATTTATATTATTGTAGAGATTACGTTAGTGTTTTCCATCGAAATCTGGTATTTAAAAAAAATAAAGATCATATACTTACAGAAACGGCCAACTCATCAAAAAGAAAAAAAAACAACGTCATGTATACACTAACATTAATTGAATGTCGATACAGTAAGAGATCTTAATTACAAAACAAGTGACATTAATGAATGAATGTGAATAACACATCCTCATATTTGTCTACTGTTTTTTTTTCTCGCAGGATAATCTTTCAAATATTTTGAACATAGAAGCATGCGTAGATAGCTAAGGATAACACACCATAAATTATACACTTACTAGGTTAAGCCACATTGGTTTGTAGAATACGAAACAGTCTTTCCTTAAACTATATATATATATATATATATATATATATATATATATATATATATATATATATATATATATATATATAAAGCATACAATATATATATTACCAGTAAGCTACACAGAACCGTTCATGGTTTATTCCCGAAAAAAATAACGCTAAGGGGACTCAAACTGTTGAATAACTGCTTGAATGAAGTTTCTGTTTCACACACACACACACACACCCACATATGTACATATATATATATATATATATATATGTATATATATATAAATATATATATATGTATATATATATATATATATGTACACAGATATATATATGTATATATATATAAATATATATATGTATATATATATATGTACACAGATATATATATATATGTATATATATATATATATATATATACATATATATATATATATAATGTTCATACAATCAGCTCTATGTACAATACTTAAAATGTATATACACAATATAGTATATTACTGTATAATGTTATTAGTGTACACACATGAAATAGTAATAACTTATATTAATATATATATATATATATATATATAAATATATATATGTGGGTGTGCATATATATATATATATATATATATATATATATATATATATATATATATATGCACATATGTATTAACTACTAGACACGTATTACGCCGTGCTTACGACTCATTACTATAACAAGGCGGAGCGATATTCGAATCCTGGAACGATTGGTTGGTGTGCAGTGGCCGTCACTTAACTGGCAAATATGTTATTTATAGTAGGGTTATTATATAGTATTTAAATGGGACTATTTATTTACATGTCATACAAACAATTATAACCGGACTTACTCATTAATTTTCACGGAAGTGTCGTTTTAAAGGGAAGGGAAACCCATATTTATACCACAACTTGAAATGTGCACTCCTGGAACTTCCAGACTTGCATGTGTATGACACTTGTAAGAAAATAACATATTGTTATCATATACCGAATAGCCATTACATAATTTTGTCGTTTGCACATATATACAGATATACAAGAAAAATAGCTCTCTCGGGACGGTATAATATATAAATATAGACTTAGTTTCACATTTTTACGTTTTTTTTCTTTGAGAGGGGTTATAGACAGCTTTCATTAGAATCTCCTTAAATTGTAAAATTTACAAAAAATAAAATATGCGCCTAGGTTACCAACCCGGTTGCCTAGAATACATATACTATAATTGACAAACACTTTTGAATTTTACTAAGAAGAAAATTAGTATTGAATTTTACGCGCAACAACCGATCTTATTAAAAATAATTACTTAGTGATCGCTATAATCTGATTTACAGCAATGTATTCCATAAATGGTCGTATATACCTTGTTTACATAGTTTTTTGGGGAAAGAGTGCGAATTTTAGTGGACGCACCTACCTAACTTGTAAACATTAAGAAAAATGATATGTGCATGTTGCATAGTGGGCTACCGAGAATACATATACCAAATTCAAAAAAAGTAATAAAACCATACACTTCATACAGGGTGGGCAAAAATAAGGGTCCTATTTTTAAAAATTCATAACTTTTTTATTTATTGATTTAAAAAAATTTTTTTTTTTAGAAAAAAGCAAGCATGAGCCGTATTAGCCCTAAGGAACGTACCCTCATTTAGAAAACATTATTTTTGCTTAAAAAACTCAAAACAGTGTAAAAAACAATACTTTAGTTTTTGTAAGTTTTAAGAAGTGTTTTTCGGCTAAAATTTGTTTTGTTTATTTCAAAAGATCTCGGAAGGGTCAGTCTACACACACATAAAGTTTGGTGAGTTAAACTTTTATTTTGTGGAAGTTATTCAAATTCAAGTTATTCAAATTTAAAGATAGGACCCTTATTTTGGCCCACCCTGTATATATGCACACTCTGAATGTTGACATTCACAAAAAAGTAATGTGCCTATGTAACTCTTCGTATTTTGTAGAATATATATATATTCATAATTCGTAATTAACTGTTCATTTCTTTATCAGATAAACGTTTAGAACGACGGGTTCGTATTTCAGTATGGGGACCCTCTCAATGATAAAGTTTATAGAAAAAATAACTTTAGTATGTTACTCACCGGATTACGGATAATATATTACACAATACATACTTATCGAGTCATTAAAAACATCAATAAAAAGAACTTTAGATATATGCCCCCTTGTTAAAAATACATTCAGGTATACACACTTTATTTCTCTTAAATTGTTTCAAATTGGAAGCTGAATGCGGTTATGTTACAAGCTTAAGAGTGTGTATACTTTTAGTCGTATTCTAATAACCACAAAACATTCAATCCATAACCATATTTTGTATGTATTTATTTTTCTAAATTATCTAATTTTCTGACTTCGACGAATACATGTACAATTGTCCCTCTGTCTTACAAACAAAATTAATATTTATTTTTTAAAGTGTTTTAATTTTTTTCATATCTTAGTAGCGTTTCAACGCATATTCAAGAGAAATATATCGTCTTTATTTTAACAGAAAAGGGAAGATAAAAAAGGCCCAGAAGAGTGCGAGATATAACACAATTGCAAATGTAAAGGCATTAAACATAGATTATCAAAAGTTGGCATATACCCTGAATCCTCACCCAAACGACATTGCACGCGAATATATATATATATATATATATATATATATATATATATATATATATATATGCTCTCGCCGGTCGCATATATGTGTTAGTCTAGGAGGATGACATAATTGTTAACGAGCTACATAATTGACGTCTAAAGGAGGAGGCAAGGCCTGCAAGACGGATACTTAAGAGAACACCCCCTCACTAAAAGAATACAGTAATTTATGCGTGGGATGGTGATATGATTACAAGAGAAGAGATAGTACTCAACCTTACCTTTAAAAAAGGCGATGGTAATTCTGCGATGTTAATATCGTAAGCAACGGACGTATACAGTACTTTCAATTACCAAAACAGAGGTAATGCTGTAGTAGAATGTATCATGATTAATAAAAAAACATACTACACATTATTAAATAATCATACACCGTTATGATGTTAATATAGTTAGGATAGGTGAAAAATCTTATGAAGTTATTTCTTTAGATATCATTAAAACAGTAAGTTATTGCTAGTTTCGTTGTCAACGTGAAACGTCGAAATTAAAATCCTCGCTAACATTATACAAACAATAGAAATATGTTATCTAATAAGAACGATGACTTTTTTTTATGTAATGTACAAGTTAAAAAAACATGCTCATAAACTTGAGTTGTACTTATTCTTTAGACAGTCTCCTTATGAACTTGTTTTAATGGTTACAAAATTTGTCTGACCTAATTTTTATTTTAGCGTTTCCCGTGTACGCTAGAACCTTGACATAACTTAGGGTTTTATCTTTTTGTAATTTTAGTAAAATCTTGTTAAGTAAAACATAAGTTGTTTATGCGTAATGATGATCCCTATTTTACTCTAAATAATTGATGTGCCTGGATAAGGAATTAAGCTAACTTTCAATTGGTAGAATAATCTTAAAAACACTTTCTTTATATTTTAGTCCCATAAATTTAACGAAAATAAAGTAAGAGAAAATACATATCAAGAGAAGTATGCATGTCTGTTTTTTTTATTTATTTATTCATGCGATAACGGGGTGTTGATTACAGGAATTAAGAAGTGAAAGCAAAATTTAAGTGATAAAAATATTAATTAAAACAGAGATTCAAATTTTATAGTTAGTTTTTTTAAGTAAACTACCTTTTAATTTCAGGCTATGTATATGTATAATTGCACAGTAAAACATGCTGATCCTTTACTGTTTGCTCGTAAATGAAAACAAATGCAACATCAATCACTACCATTAGTCGCATATTCTTGCTAGCCTGGGAAGATGATATGATGGTGAACGGACATATACACAATTGTATCATGGCGGACGAACATTAATCATTACCCTCATAAACGATGAGTTAATATTTGGAAATATGGTATCGTGACAGCAGACCATATACTACACTACTCCCTAATAGGGGATGTAAAGCCTGAAAATAGGAGGTGATACTGTCTGAGACGAGTTTATGATTATGATGGAACGGACACATTTTGCACGGTCACCATAAAAGGTAATGCCGTGTAATATGGTATTATGACAACAAGTAAGGTACTTAACAAACCATTCAGAATGAATGGCTACTATATAATCAAAAAAAAAGAGAAGATTTTGCCGGCGAGTATTATTTTATGATAACAGAAAAGGTACTACAGTATAGACCCTCGTAGTATTTAACAAAATGAATAGTTGTTTCGAAGAATATGTCTCAAAGCAACATAATACATAGTACAGTATCTCCTCTTCAAAGAAGGAAATAATACATGGGAGGACGTAATAAAGTTATATGTTCGTCCGACGCCTTCACAATATGATGTGATTGTACTTATTTTTGCCAAATTAAAATATATTTATATATGCGGTCTGGTTAATAGAATTTTACATATATCTGATGATGGGGGTCGTTTTGCGGATATATTTAAATATTTTTTTTACATATTATTATTCTATGGACGTCCTGCGCGAATTCAAACTATAATATATTATTAGACCATCTTTGGACAGAACATATACTACACGTTGACCCTAGCCTGAAGTTGAGCTAGTGTATCTTTGTGTAAGTTTAATGTTCGATGCAACAGCGATCACATGAAAATAAAGTAAATACGTGTTTAGCATTTAATCTTCGGTCAGCGGAAATCCAATCTTTGAAAATAAGAAGTGAAGGGTGAAAACGTTCGTAAGAACATGAAGTACCTTAGTGCATTAATAGATTATAGATACTCTAAAATACCATACCCTTTATTTAGTTATCTGTTTTACTATGTGTATAGCCGTTGTGGTTTCTTTAATTCAGAAACATAATACTATGTGCCTAGACTCATACTTTAAAATGTATACGATTAGTTGATTAGTCTCTTTTTTACACGTTATGCTGTAAACATTCCCAAGAAAATTCCTTATTCCATAATCTACAATTTCATCAATTGTGCCAATCTCACCCACACTATATGTAATCTAATATAATTCTAATCAAACGAAGCAATGCTTTTACATTCCGATAAATATTTTCTCTAAAAAATGCCCGTACCATTTCACATTGCTTCATCATCTCTAGACGCGC
This sequence comes from Sepiola atlantica, assembly GCA_963556195.1. Lineage (NCBI taxonomy): Eukaryota > Metazoa > Mollusca > Cephalopoda > Sepiida > Sepiolidae > Sepiola > Sepiola atlantica. The sequence continues at coordinate 159,668,236 of OY744521.1, read as the reverse complement.
CATTAACTTATGTCGACATACCCCTTTTAAATTTCAATGCGAAGCTGAATAAAATAGTTTCCCGAACAGCTGGTGACCATTTGATTGTCAAGGAAAACGTGGACTTTGAAATTAATGCAGCCTTCAGTGCCGCCATGTGCGCCTAATTAGCGCCCATTTGTTTAGCTTCTTGTTTAATTCTTTCATTTTTTCTCTTTTCAATGCGATCTGCACCTAACTTTACTCCACTAACCAACTGTATTTCTCTGCGTGTTTCGCGTTGCGTTTTCCAAACTTTTTAACAGATTATTTTTTTCACCCCTTCTATAATTTATTATAATCTTAATCTTCTGAATGTCGAGCGTTCAGACCTTACTACCAATGTCTTAAATATTATTGTTAGTGTGCTAGTCTTAGGTTATTTCTTTACGACAGCTTAGATCTCGAGATCAGAATATTTTAATAAGATGTATACAAAGTGGCTGTAGCATGCTGAAACACACACAAAGATAGTCTATGTGTTTAAAATAGTAAATACCATTTCATGTATATATATATATATATATATATATATATATATATATATAAAAAAAAAATACGAAATGAATATTTAAGAGAGAATATAAAACAAGTTTATGAAAATGTAGTAAGTTAACATACTAGTAGAAATAAGTAAACAAACAAATCATTAAACCGGACTATTATTTCTCCGATAAAATACATTAATATCGCGCGAGCACATACACACTCGTACATATATATATATATATATATATATATATATATATATATATATATATATATATATATTTTAATAAGAGAAGGAAAATGAAGATTCGGTCAGAGACGTTGAGATCGTTATCTGTCTTTCTGCGTTATTCTGGTTGGTTTACTACTCAATACTGTTGATATTGTAATTTCTTGACGTTTTTGTTATATTATTGTTATTCGTTATTTTAAGAGCCGGCATTTCTTTCTCTAGTTAGCATTTTTTCCCCTCTGTTTTTTTTTTGGCCTATTAGTGCCGTTTGTTTTTTTTCTGGACAACGCCTTGTCCTGTGCCCTCTACGGATACCATGACAGTTGCGGAAGGAAAAGGGCCGATTTAAGCTCCACCTTAACCCATACCAGGTTCCTCGGGGTGGTGAAACCCCCGACAGTGGCAATCGACTTGGGCATCTTTTAAAAAATATGGAGAAATACGCAGACTTTCACGATGACTGGATTAATTGTGGATATCCCGGAGCTCGAGGAAATTGAAAAAACAAACTTTAACAATGTTCGTTGTAGACAGGAAAACGAAAAAAGTGATTCGGGCTACCGCTGATATTGTAACACAGTTTCTCGCGTCGGTTGGTTATAAGCTACTAACAATTATCATGTCTATAAGCTACCATCATTGGAAAACGTTATTTACGTCAGAAGAGGAATGCTTAAAGCTTTCTACCAAGGAAATTATTACTGCGGATTACATTCTTCGTATCGAGTACCGTCGAACGAGGAGGGTGACCTTCTCTGTTTTTCATGTACCCTTTCACGTGGAAGGAGAGCAAATAGCTGCTTTTCTAAAAAAATATGGCTGCGACTAATATTTGCCAGTCTGGAATGTTGACTTGATGCTAAACCCAAAGGCTTTACATGAAATCCCTTATTTTTTTTCAGGCCAGCAAGGATAAGCTTCCGATCATTGTTGTCGGAAGAAGGCTGTCTTGCTGAACTTGTAGTGGCATTGGCTACATTAAATTTGAGTGCGTAGAAGGAAAGACTACATGTCCAATGAACCCAGTAAACGCAAGAACACAAAGTGGGAGAGCACTTGAGCCCCGAGGTTGGGGAACCGATACCAACTTCTAAGCAGAGACCTAAAACTACCTAGGTGGAAAAATCTTCCCTGACCTCAGCAAGTTGGACGAAAGGAGGGAGAACGAATGGATCGTGGTTACTGAAAAAAAGGTCGGGAGTCCTTAGAAAAATACTGAGAGTATGGAGATGAAATAAAATGCTGTAAGGATCCTGGTGGATCCCAATTCACAGAAATGATAAAACTAAACAATGATTTAAAAAGCAACAATAAGTACAGCCCTTATTCCCCTCCTTAGACACAACCCCGACAAGTAGCCCCCAAGAAAAACCCAACGTCACTTGCCTCCCCAAGTGTCAAATCAAGCCCCCTTCCCCCCCAAAAAATGCCGCCGCCAGTAACCGCTCCCCTTAAATCAGGGGAATATAACTTGATACCCCTAAGTCCCACCGCAAAGAAACAACAAAATTGTATCTCAAAGACCCTCCCCGTTTAATTCCCCTCAATATACGCCGACAAGTATGTCACCTTCTTCCCCCAAAAGTAACAAGAACTACCTCCCCTACACTTAAAAAAGCCCTTAGCCCCACTCCGCCTCACTCTCCTATAAAAGTTAAAACACCACCCGAAACTAATGAAATGCTTTCTCCCCAAAGAGATGCCAATCATTTCTCCCAGGCATTGATATGTACAGGATTTCTGCTGAGGTAATAGCGAGGGCAAAGGACCATCACCTGGTAGACCTAAAAAAACTGTTAGCATTTTCCGAAGTGGGGGGTAAGTCTGTAGAAAATCACTACAATGTTTTCAATGCCTCCCCCGCCCCCGAATCCTAACAGTAATTAGAACTAAGGACAAAGGAAACCTGTGTGGCGCATGCTGCAAGAGGGGAAATGTCATTCGACATAAACCCACCGGTGGTAATTTCTAGAAACACTGATCTAAGATTGTTACGATAATCTTGTATTGGAAGGGTCCCCGTTTTGTTGCACCCTTCCCTATATAGAGCGGTTAAACTAATATTCCTCCTTGATGTCGGCAGTTGGTCTCAGGATGGCTCTATCAGTATTGAGATGGGCACTCATTTCATAGGAAGGGTAGTCGGCACCTTGACTACGTCTATGTTCGTTTCGGGTTTACAACTCAAAAGCATTATAATGACTCTCAGATTAGCAAGCCTAAATGGCCAAGGGTTGAGGGGCACCGCTCGTAAATTTCGTTTGTACGTGACCTTCAACGGCTCGGCGTGGATGTATGTTGTTTGTAAGAGAACCACTTAATTCCCAGTGATTATCAGGGTGTGCTGGCTACAGCCTTTCAGCTCTATTCGGTATACTTTGATTGTCGTTCAAGGTGGGTTTCCTGTTTAGTTAAGCGCACGCTGAATACGTCGTGTGATCCTGTATTTGCGGATCCCGAGGGAATGCTGTGCGTTCTTGATATTACCGTAAATGATGATGCTTTTCGGCTTATTGGAGTTTATGCGCCAACGACGGGTTATCTTTTCTCGGAGGATCGAGCCCTTTATGGATATGTCTCGTCGGATAATTCTAGCGGGAGACAGCAACGCGATCCTGGATTCCGATTTAGATCGCGGGGTAAATTATAGGGGTACTAACAGAGACGGGGTTAATAAACCATTTCGAGACTTTGCCGATAAGTTCGATCTTGTCGATAAATTTCGAAATGAAAAACCCCGTGAAGTAGTATGGACTTGGACTACTAGTCGCGGCTCCGATTTGAGGGAACTTTCGAGTTACCTCGATCGGTTCTTAATTAGGAGAGTCGATTTAGAGCTTTCAGATTGTGCAAGTTTTCATAATATAGTTTACTCGGATCATAGGTGTGTGTGTGTTCGTGTAAACTTAGATAGTCCTAAGCCTAGATTGGCTGGGTACTGGAAGTTCAACACATCGTTATTTGATTTGAAGAACTACCAGGAACAGTTTTTACTAACACTACGGCTGCTATTATTGGGAATAAGTGATGGAGCCACCTTAAGAAAGTTATTAGGTCCTTCGTTGCTAATTATAGTCGCCGATTCAACCTTAAATCTAGAGCAACGAAAGTGACGCTTGAAGCTAGATTAGATCGGGCGGTGGGGCGTGGGGTAGCGTTACCGTTACTGTAGTTAAGGCCGAAATGATCTCCTTGGACAACAAGGAGGATCAGGGACTGTTAGTTAGGTCTAGGTTAAAACAAACATGGCCGCGTCACTGCGTGCGGAGCAGCGTCAACGGTCTACTGATCAATACATCGCTAGTGTCACATTATCGGATAGGCGTCCCGTGACCACAAACGACGGGATTTTGGAGGGTTTTCGATCACATTTTCAGTATATTTTTACCAGGGAGCCCGAATTGACAATGGCTCAGTTCGACGCCTATTTAGCTGACTTTCCTCGTCTTGAGGCGACCAGAGCAGCTGGGTGCGAAGGGTGTATAAAAGAGGATGAAGTCCTGGAGGCCCTGAAACAGCTCGGGCTTGATAGAGTCTCCAGGTATCGATAGTCTGCCTTACGAACTGTATTTGAGGTTTCGCGCATGCTGTCCCCCTGCTGACTGTGTTGTTTAACTCCTGGTTTATGAACAGGTTTATCACCCAGTACTTCACCAGGGGTATCATCAAATTGCTTCGCAAGGACAAACGTGGTGGGGGTGGTATAGGTAATGTCCGGCCCTTAACAATGTTAAATAAAGAGTTAAAGATGTTGCAAAGATCTTAGCTAACCGTCTGCAGGTTGTCTTGTATCGTCTAATAATTCCTGAACAGACTTGTGCTGTTAAGAGCCGGACAATTCAATATAATTTGCAGATGATACGCTTAGTCACGGAGAAACTCGACACAGAAGCCGCGCTGATCAATTTAGATCAGTCTAAAGCGTTCGATAGGGTCAATCATCCTTATTTGGAGGCTGACTTGTCTTCGACTGGCTGTGGTCCTCAGGTTCGCTCCTGGCTTCGCTTGTTGTATGCACACCCCGGTGCGTTGGTTGAAGTGAATAGTATGAGGTCGAAGCCTTTCGATTTGTCCAGATCTATTCGTCAGGGATATTCGCTTTCACCGATGCTTTATTTGCTTGCGTTAGAGCCTATCCTTCGCAGGTGTAGGGTGAATTCGGTCTTTCGTGGGATTACTTTGTCTGGTGCTTGCACCAAGATTAAGTACTCCGCTATGCCGGCGACGTCACTGTGCTTGTAACCAGCAGTGCTGAGATTGGGGTCGTCAACATGAAAATAAGACGGTATAAACAAGTGGCAGGGGCCTAAATAAACTGCGACAAGTCTAGTGGCTTACGCATTGGCGCCTGGAAGGATGTTTTTTACACTGGCGAGAGATATTAACATTCATTGTGACTTTATCTTTGCGACACCTCGGTTTAACTGTTCCAATACTATTCTTTATTTTATCTACAAGCTATTTCGGCCTTAACATGACCAACAGGGAATTCGACATTCGTCTGATTCCAGAATAAAGTCGAACTATTACTGCCCGTCCGATAGTTGAATGGATTGAACAAGTGGAACTTGTTTGCGAATTATCTGAGTTTCACAAATTAGCACGAGTTATTCCCTTGCGGTTAAGAGGGGGCGCTCTTGCTGTGTATCGACAGCTAGGTAAGAGAACAGAGGGCACATGCAAATCAAGTCAAGCAGGCGCTGATAACTGTGTTTTCCACGGACTCATTTGTGGTGCATGAGGACTTCACGAAGCGGTGGCTACTACCTGGAGAGATTGTAGATGTGTTTGTGGCTGACCTTCAAAGACTTGCCCTTTATGTTGGGGAGACACTTCTAGAAAATGGATGGTGTGCGTCTTTGTAGAGGGACTGCCGAGCCACGTAATGCAACATCTCCGGGCGTCGTCGAGAATGGATGGCATAAGTCTAGGGCAGATAGTAACGAAAGCACGGGCTATCATGGCGGACGACAAGGAATTAGTTGCGGAAGTTATACAACCGGTTCAGTTTAAAACTAATCAAATATTACACACTTCGCAAGAGACTGCCAGTATCAGTAGGGTAAAGGGCATACTGGCCTCAAATATAAATCACGAGTAAAGATATAATGTTACAGATGTCATTGCATCTAACTGTCCGTGAAACAAAAAAGGAGGCGAGATATCAGTGCTGGTCTCTCCTCAGTCAATTTAAGAGAGGCGCTCCATACCGTTTAAGTGTGGATCGATGGAAAGAAACGCAGAACACTGGTGGATTCTGGATGTTCCCGGTCTATAGTAACTGGCTCAATATAGCGTCTTCGGAATTGTCGGAAATCGAACATTATGTCCGCTGACGGTACAACAATCCATAGTCATGGCGTTGGGACCATTTCGTAGGCAATAACCGATATGAGCCCTGTAAAAGTCGATGTCTCTGTCGGACACAGTCAGCTGTTAGGGTTCGACATGTTATTTGGGATGGATGTTATCAAGATGCTGGGTGGGGTTAGCATTGATCAGTCTTGCGAAGCCATCCTTTACAAAACGGGTCCACATGCTTGCGCTGCGATCACGATAGAGAACCCCGATTTTAGCGCCGTGTATGATAAACAGGTCAAAGTGTGGACAGTGTCGTGAAAATGGTCAGGTGATCAACTACCTGGTAAACTAAAAAACACGGTGCCTTAATACTCAGTACCCGCTCAAATCTGCCAGGAATATAGACGTGAGCTTTAAAAATGGCTTAACAATGGATAGCTACTTCCCTATCCTGAAGACAAACTAAAACCCCCATAGAGTGTAATTACGCTAATGGCAATCTTCCAGCAGAATAAATCTAAGGTGCGACCAGTTCTGGCTTTTCGCTAACTGAATGAGCACGTCGATGCCTACACGGTACATGCAGACTATGTGCCAACAAGCTGACAGATCGGCGAACGAAATACCTTAATGTATCAGTGCTCGATCTACGGAGGGCTTACCTACAGGTACATGTGCATGAATCCATTTAGCTATATCAGACTGTCATATTGGAGGGGAAGAGGTACTGTTTGACGGGCATGGGGTTTAGGCCCAATGTGGCACCAGCCAGTATGCGAGCTATTGTAGACGATGCATTATAGAGGGACGACTCTATTCAACGGGCAACATCAGTATATATCGATGATGTTTTCATAAATTAAAACATAATTTCCACAGCTAAAGTGAGGCAACATCTGGCCGACTTTAGATTGTTGAGTAAGGAACCTGACCGGCTGCTGGACGGTGCGCGAGTACTCGGCTTGAAAGTTTGGCAGAGAATTCAATAGGCTGAAATGGAAAACTAGTTGGACACTTCCCAGTGGGCAGATGGATCAGAGTGGCAGCCACATTTATCAGAAGGATAGCAGTGGCAGTTACCGAGGGCTGGGGCGATGAGGTGGACGATATTCCGTTGATCACGATGATGACAGACATTGTTGCGAGAGTGCACGTAAAAGACCTGGTTTGGTGCAAGCTCTTTTGACGATCAGAGTTTCGCTGGAGCATGATGGAGCTGTAATAGAAGATGCAAGGTGGATACGTAAAGCAAAGGATACCCAGCACATAAATCTGGACGAACGTGATGCTGCACTAATAGGCATTAATATGGGGCTTATGTGGGAAGCATCAATATTGCATCTCTTTACTAACTCTACCTGTGTGCACAAATGGATAATGGATACCCTTACAGAAGAGTTCAGAGTGCATACTAAAACAGCAAACGAAATGCTGATAATACGACGACTGGATGTACTCTTAAGCTTAATAGAAGAGTACAGGTTGGCAGTAGACATTATCTTAGTAAAGTCAGAATATAACCTAGCAGATAATCTGATACGAGTACCGCAACGATGGTTTAACTTAATTAAAAAAGCAGCTCCACCGCAGGGGCATGTGTGTGCTGTATCAACATCCAGCCAAGAATCCGACCAGATCAGGTATATCTATAGCAATAGTGGTCACACTGGCATAAAAAGGACGTTGTACTTTGTTAACAGGGTCGACCCCACAGTTTCTAAGGCATCCGTACGGGACAAAGAGTGTCAGTCGGTCGATCTGCCGTCCGTGTGCTGGCCGAAGGGGAACTTGGATATCAGTGATACTTGGTATCGAGTGAGGATAGATATAACGCATTATTCGGGAAAGCACCATCTGTCGATCATTGACTGTTAGCCTACATGGTTTTCTAATTGCCGTTGTATCAGACGGCAAGACGCAGCAAGCATCATGGACCAATTAGAAAATGTATTTTGCGAGCGTGGGCCACCAACTGAGATACTCCTGGACAATGACCGAGCATTCTGCAGTAAGAATTTTAGAGACTTTATAAATGAGTGGGGAGTTCGACTGCGATTTCGCTGTGCACATAGACTATAAGGTAATTGTATCACAGATCGGTGCCATCGAAGTGTGAAGCGGATTGCCGCAAGAAAACTGTGTTCAGTGATTAAGGCAGTTTATTAGTGCAATGCCACCCCGAAGGACGATATCTCACCCCTAACCGTTCAAGCTAACATGATCCATTTTTACACGGTCAAACTTAAAGCCATTGATATGGTGTCCCCCAATGAACCCGAATAGCAACACTTTTCTGACAAGGTGGGAGATCGTGTTTGGACGAGGAGTCCGAATGGACGGTGTACATCCCCTTATACAGTTAGACGCGTTACAGATGTGATTAGCCCACAGAATGTCCTTGATGGAATGTCCCTGCACGTAAGGGACCTACGACCCGTTATAGGCTCAACTACATCGGAAAGTAAAAATGACAGTGACCTCCGCAAACAGTCCCATGCTTAGCACAGATGTATCGGGTGATTCGTCTGCAAACGAGTAATCGGAGGAGGAAGTTGTGGTCATATAACCGCGGAGAAGGACAGACAGTCCAATACCTTGTACAGATGCATGTGATGCTCCCCCTGCGGACGAGTCCAAAAAAGACATGCACCGGATTGTCACATGTGTGATCATGAGATCAGGGGGATGTAACGGAGACGGCGTCTGGTATGCTGTGTGTAGGGTGAACCCGAAAATGCTCGCTGACGACAAAACAGAAAGAGAAGTGGGAGGAGAAAGGCGTCAGAATGTCAAATAAGGTGTTTATTTTAAGATCCGAGCAGCGACGTCGAGAGAGAGATTTGTGCAAATTAAGTTGGTTTACATGCGTCGCATTTTCTTTTAATAAGAGAAGAAAACTGAAGATATGGTTATAGACGTGGAGATCGTTCTGAACGTGGGATCAAAAAGCGAACGAAAGGAGAGAATAGTGCTGGATTTTTTTATGTTGGACTGAACGACGTTTCTTTTTTACACTGGAGAGATATTAACATTCATTTGGACTTGAATCTTGGCGACACCTCTGTTTAACCGTTCCGATACTATTTCTTTATTTTATCTACAAATATATATATATATATATATATATATATATATATATATATATATATATATTATAATTCACACAAATTGCGTAAGGTATGGAAGGGTTAAAGCAGCTTAAACTGACAAAAATACTATTAAGTAACGCTCCTTATGCCTTTAAAGTACACATTACTTTTTAAATTAAAAATATAATTTAATAATTGAAAAAAATGGATAGATAGAGCTCGATCAACTGATCTGAAATTTTTAAAAGATTTGAGCCATAGAAAACGACTTGTTTGACTTTTAGTAGAAAAATAATGAAAACTTTGATTTTTGAAGCCAACATTTTCAGGAAAAAAGCCCAACTGAAGCCACACTTTGAGAAGATGTGCTATATTAAATATATTAACTATTGAGTATGTTAAAGATGTTTACTTCAGATTATTTGGTACGCCAGAAGCGCGTCCGGAAACATTTAGTAAACTTTCTATTCCTTTGTACACGAGAGTCGCGTCCGAAAGATTCCAATCTATTTGTACACCAGATACGCGTCCAGAAAATTTTGATCAACTTTCGATTTTTTTGTACAACGGAGGCGCGTCTCTGAACTTTTGATTGTTTGATACACCATATGTGCGTCCATACACTTTCGAATATCTTTGTACACCACTGGCGCGTTTGTAACCTTTCAATTCTTTTTGTGCACCATACATGAGTCCGTAACATTTTTATTATTTTCTATACCAAATGCGCGTCCGTAAATTTTCGATTCTTAGGTAAACCAGAAGCGCGTCCCGAAATGTTCGATTACAATTTAGATAATTTTGTAATACATAGGCGCATCTCTAACCTTTCGATTCTTTGATTTATTAGAATCACGTCCATAAACTTTCGATTATTTTTTGTACATCAGAGGCGCGTTCATAAACTTTCGATTTTTTGTACACTAAAAGCGCGTCTGGAAACTTTCGATTCTTTGTGTACATTAGAAGCGCGTCCGGAGACTTTCGATTTCACTTCCACTGATGTTGTACAACAGAGGCGCGTCTCTGAAATGTTATTCTTTTGTACTCCAGAAACGCGTCCATGAACTTTTGATTAACTTGTTCACCTTAGGTGCATCAATAAACTTTCGATTCTTTTGTACACCAGATGAACGCCCGTAAACCTTCCATTTGTTTTACACCAGACGCGCGCCCAGAAGCTTTCCATTATTTAATATACTAGAAGTGCCTCCATAACCTTTAGATTATTTTGTACACCAGAGGCATGTCCATAAACATTCGATTCTTTTTACACCAGAGGCGCCTTCGGAAACTTTCGATTAAACTTTAAGTTATTGTGTACAACATAAGTGCGTCTCTTAACTTACAATGTTTGTGTACAACAGAAGGGCGTCCGTAACATTTTAATTATTTCGTACATATTTGAAATAAAATAAAATTAATAACATATTTGGTTTCAACAACAACTACTTTTATTAAATACTGTGATACTTATTCAGAAAATACAACATCAGTACACTTGAAGAATTGAATTCACTCATGATTTAAAATATCTTGTTATCTCAATTAATGGATTTGTTATTAATAATAAAAAATGTATTATTTGAGATATTATTAACTTCAGTTCTAAAATACATCAAATATATGGGACTAAATTTACATTACACGTTTTCATTCTTAATGAGGAGGAATTATCTATGTTAATTAATTATAATTTTCTAGTCAAAATAGCACGGAAAATTGTAATAACATTAGTGAATAAATTATCAAAGAAAAACGCAGTAAATTTCCTCCCAAATTACTTAATGCGGTTGTATTATTCATGAAAAAGTATGAATTCTAAATTCGAAATATATTTTAAGTTTTTTTCTGGAAGTAATATTTATTCATGAGTCAATAATGATATAATTTTACTGAAATACACATATTAGAATTTATTTTGAATTTTTTTAGAATTATTTTGAAATATAGAATTTATTCCTATTTTTTATGATTTTTTAACTTAATAGAAACTATTTAAATTGAATTTTATTTGGAAATTTATAATTGATTTTGAAATAATCAACTTACTTTTTGGAAACTTATTTTGAATTTTTTTCAAAAATCCTTTAGAATATTTTTACTTACTTGAAACACAGAAATTAACATTTTTCTTATCATTCTGAAAAATAAAAGATTTTTCTTAATTTATTCAATATTCTAAATTCAAATATTCAACATTTTTTTATCTTATTTTACATTATTCTGAAAATTACAATTCTAAAATAGAATTTATACTGAAGGCAATACTAAATGACTTATAATATTAGTAATTTATTCTGAAATAATTTAAACTTTTTTAACTTATTTGAAACTCAGAAATTTAAATTTATTCTCATTATGATGAAACTTATTCTGATCTTATTCTGAAAATCAGATACTTTCTGAATGTATTAATTTGAATTAAAGAATTAACTTATTTTTCAGCAGATAAGTAGTAATAAATGCACGGTTAGTTTTCTAGCGAATTAGACGCTTTGATTATTGTGATGGCATAATGAGTATTGGTTATACTTAATTAGCAAGTGCAACTGCTATTTCCAACAACTAAAAGTCTAGGTGACTCATAGTAAACCTGGCCACTGACGCTTTGGGATCTTGTTATTTGTTTCTTTTTTAGATTATAATAAACATTCTAAAACTGTAATATTATTAAAAAGTAGACTAGACAAAAAAATGCGACGTATATGTATTAAATATACATATAGAAAAGTACAGGACCAGTGGAATTAACTCTTAAAATCTTGAAGCTGGAAATGAGATTGAAACGGACTAAATGTAGAGTAAAATTAGCAATATCAAGAATAATAAACAATAATTAAGTGAGTTATTCAATAAAGTTTTATTTTCTTAAACCATCATTCAAAATGTAAAGAATCAATGAGCGATTTACTTTATCACATTACCTCAGGTTGAGTGTATTCTGTGATTGCCTCTTCTCAGCTATGTAATCTGTTTGTATTTAAGAATGTATCTATACTGCACAGGTGAGAACAGTGTGATGTGTCTGTGTTATATGCAAACAATATGTGTTGTTAATTTTAATTAGAAATAAAATTATACGAAACTCTGACATAATTAACTTACATTCAACTCTTCCTAATAGATATTTCATTGCCAGCAACATTTTGTTCAAACTACTATTTATTCACTTTTACTAAGTGTAGTAATATTGGCATTTATTTCAAGTGACAAACATTTTAAAGATTATTGAAGTCAGTTAGCCTTACCAGTTAGTTTGCCTTTTCTGCTTACTAGAGATGCCTATTTAGACGAACTCTACTGTGTAATTAAAGGAAAATATTTACGGTGTTTTATGTGATTATTGTGTAAATCTGAATATCAATATCAAAGAAAAAGCTATAAAAAATATTGCATATATCTGCCATTTTAGCAAGCTTGTTATTGTACATTTAATTCCTAAAATCTCAATTCCAGCTTCAATGTTTCATGAGTTAATTCCACTTACATTGTACTTTGCCAGGTGTGTATTTAAGAATATTAATACACATGCGTCCTCATTTTTCAGTCAAGCATACGCACGCATATATATATATATATATATATATATATATATATATATATATATATATATATATATATATATATATATATATATATATATATAAGAAAATGTTTTAATAATCTATACGCGAAAATTCCCCTTTTCAATATTGCTAGTCAAATTGTTTCCAATATCCGGCCTCCAAGGGGGTTGATCATCTTAATACCGTATACTTGTATTGGAGATTAGTAACTGATATATATATATATATATATATATATATATATATATATATATATATATATATATATATATATGTGGGTATATATATATGTATATATATATATATATATATATACATATATATATATATATATATATATATCTATGTATATATATATATATATATATATATATATATATATATATATATATATATATATATATATATATATATAGGATGAACGGAGTCATCGCGAGTCGAGGCCATTATTACAAGAAAAATAAGTGAGGAAATGTGTAGTAATGTAATCGTCGGAAGACATTCGATTGAAAACTTTAAAATAGAATAAGAAGATCGACTTAAATTAACAGATTAAATCCCAAGGTACCTTTCAACCGACACATTGTCAAGGGAAACGTCGGCGAATATCGATTTAAAACGGGGAAAAGAGTAACGTGGAAAGAAAAAAAAGGGGGGGTAAATATCACCATTATAAACCGAAAAGGAATATATGGACATAATAGGCAAAATATTTTTTTGCTTTTTAGAAGTCTCTAAATAAGTCCAACTATTGAGACGCCTCTTTTTGTCTACATAGCGATGGTTTTCGTATAGTAACCCGCACTGCTTCCAACACTTTGAGATGGTGTCTTAAACGGACCTTGTGTACAATGCGAAACAATCCATCAGAGTACGTCACACCGCACTTATCGTAGACTTCATAGAATAACAACAATAAATATAATAAATAAAATAGAATCAATTCCTAAAATGTTAAGATTATCTGATGATTTTAATGAGTACAAATGTACGCACCATATTTAAAAAATATACTTATCTGATTTGCATTATATTTGAACAATTTGAGTCAGATTCTTTACGATTATAAATATGATTGAAATGTATAGACCAACATGACATTAACGCATTGCGAAAATTTTACAATCATAACAACACATAAGTTCTATTGAAATGCATTATTCCATTTCATTTAATTAACGCGGTCTTTAAAATGAAAACACAACAAAACAAACGTTTTAGAAACGAACTTACGTTTACATGTTGTTTATTTAATATATTATTTATGTATCTTTCAAAAAGTTTACAAATACATCTGACTATAAAGGATAACACATTAAAGTCTATCTTAACGGAACGGACAACTTTTAAAACATATTTTTTAAGTGAAATATTGGTTATATATTATACATTACGAAAATCACAGTTTGATTGGGGAATAGGATTGACGAATTAAAAATGTAAAGATTGGTCCTAGCGAATAATTATTAGGGAGATTATTACGTGTGTTCTGGAGAAAAGGATTTCGACCTATTTGCTGAGAGATGCTTAAATGCGATGGCCACGCCATAAAGTTTCTCGTCCTCGAGCTGGTTCATGATATTAATTTAATAGAGTGTGGCTGAAATATGCGGTCTTGTGAAATTGATGTAAGGGGTACGACGACATGGTGTGCCGACCGGTATGTATAACAAATTATACACGCCTCATACTATATACAATCTAACATATATCTATATAATTCTACAACTGATAATCTTGATTAATTGCTTGCAAATTGAATGTAATAAGTCGGCCGAATGAGATGAAATATTCATGGACGAAATGGGTGTATTAAAGACCACATAATCTGATAATCTGAAAGCTGTAGGTTTAGTTACCATACGGAATATTTTCAAAAACACACAAACATAAACGTAAGTATTTAATGGATGGAGCCGAGAGTAAAAGACAAACATTATTAAAGTGCTTACTAACTAGCAAATATTCCCCCGAAACTACCGCGTCCCCACTTATTTCTCGCTGTCTGGTAGAGGGTGTTCCTACTTACTTGTTTAGAACTATATATTTTTTTAAAGTACACACAATACATATTTAAAGCTAAATAAATTGTTTTCGCCAATTAAATTTATGCAAGTTTTAGTCAACAGATGTATTTATTTAGTTGTTTATTTAATACTATCGCTAATGTTTAAATTCATGGTTTGAAACATGACGTAGATTATAAATCCATGACATTACGTCAACGCTACAAGTCTTTTATAAGGGATTGTTTTAAGATATTTTCATAAGAAAGTGGAAATAGCTCAGCTGGTAGAGCGTCTGGCTGAATACTTGAAGGTTTCAGTTTTGATTTTCGGCCAAGGTATTTCCTTTAATTGTTGGGAATGTATTATTTATTATTTACTATTGATGCAATAGTTTCCATTTCTAAATGGTAGTTAAGCCAGCGAGTAAAGGCTCATCTTGTAGTTTTATAAAAGGTACATTTTAAGGATTGGTAACCAATAGTCATACACTTTTAGCATCGCGGGCTAGTTCGATAACACACAACTACTAGTTCTTTTTTATTATATGAAATATTTTGCGTTTTTTTTTATAACAACCCATTCCCGTTTGTCAATATTTTTTACTAGTTCATGTGAAATGCTCTGTTATTGGCCCTTCTATCCTTATAATCCATTTTGCTTAATTTATCTCTCTTAAAAACACTTCTGCCCTCTTCAATTTTTCACTTTCAAACTTCTTCATGTTCTTAACTATATGCTCTTTATTTCCTTCTCGATAATTTGTTGTGTTCTTAATTTTATTTGATAACATCCTTTTTATTTTCAAGAATGCTTCTACGACGCTCCTCCCCTTTTTATTGATTCTTTTGAATGTTTATTTCGTTATTTTCTCATATTCTTGAATCTAAATTCGTTTTGGCGTCAAACTAACATTTTAAGATTATATATCATAGTTTTAAAATGGTTTTAGATACAACCTCGCTTCCCTATTAGGGGTTTTGTCTGGAATTCTAAATTTACAGTGTCCTTGCTCTGTCATATCTAAGTTTAAAATAGTCTGCCCATCGCTTAGTAGACAGATTGAACTAAAATGTGCAAAATCAAGTGAAAAGAGTTCTATCCTTCGGTCATTCTACCACGCGTAGTTGTTAAGTAATATTCTGGATATCATGCTGTTTCAAATAGAATTGTATAATCATTAATATATCTTTCTTTACTATTTGAGTCAGCCCTAATCAAAGACTCGAAGATAGGAATTAATAAAACAGAAAATGATTCCCATCTGACAGGTGAGGAAGAATGCGGTAGTACTACTATAAATGCTTTGAACTGCGTTCTATTTGCTATGGACGGATCCATGACACGTATTTGGTACGATTTAATGTAGAGACGATTCAGTCGTAATCAACAAAAAAGCAGTTCCACGATAATGTGTTCCAAAGGTTAGACGATCTTGAAGAAAAGCTATGTTAATTGAATCCCGCCTGCGCCAGGCATATAAAGTGAGAAAGGCAGACATATTTCATTGGGCCTGAAAGACAAGTGTCTGCTGTGAAAGCGTCTATAAGATAGTAGTACGTGTTGCCGATGTGTCACGCTTAAGTTGAAATAGAAGTTCAACCTTTAAACTTGATGACTGAGTGTGCTAAACTAAAATACTATGTTTCAGATAATCTTAATTAGATATAGTGTTCATCGATTATTTCCGCATGATTAATGAAAAGTATTTTTTTAGTCTGTAACGCCATTATTTGATGCGCCATTAACGATTGTTCATACGTTAACAGATAAGGTGCTCTATCCGTCCGTCTGTCGGTAATAATGACTATTTTAAATAGCACATCAATCTTTATATGGACGCATCTTGACAACGCTGATTTTAATTTATTTTCTTTAGTTTATTTTCCCGAAAGCACCGTTCTTAATCTTTAGTTTTAGCCGTCGCTAGCGGCTGGTGATTCTCTAAGGATGATCCGCAAGGGGACATAACTCTCAACCGTCCAACCTTTGCTTCTCATTACATAAATTGTCTTGATTAATAACGATCCGAATTTTTCGTGTTTGTCCAACGCTTCGTTGAATCTCAATAGGAAAAAGATCATCCCCGCCAAAAACTGCAGAATGATTACAAATCTGAACCCTATCGAAGTAACTTCATTCGAAATATTTGCTAATTGAACACCTCTGTTTGTTCAGCACATTAAAACAGAGAACTCTATTAATAAAAAGCACCTATTAAATCTTAAACTGTACAGATCAATGAATATCTCAATTTAAAAGGTTATAATATATATGTATATATATATATATATATATATATATATATATATATATATATATATATATACATATGCATATATATACATATGCATATATAATGTTTTGTTATATAAATATCATGACTGAATATGTGCATACATGTGTCGGATACAAGCTTAGTCATGGATCGTCATCACTACGTAACGGCCAGCAGTGATGACGCTTAACATACAAGTAATATATAAATATATATATATATATATATATATATATATATATATATATATATATAATTAGTAGAATGTTTTTAAATGTATGTGGGCAATGCAAATTCCGGATAGGATGTAAGCTGGAAGGAACAAACATACTAAATCGAATACAGAATGTACTTACTATTCATTTTTCTTAAAATCTTACATAACAGCAAGTATGGTATAGCTGTGTTTTTGTCTGAGTTCATTTGTTTTACGGGATATAATCCAATTTTATTTATTCAGTGCAGAAAAAGGAAATAATTCGATATGCAAAAGTTTCGTTTTTATTTAAATTGATGAACGAGTGCAATTGCCGTATAGCTTTATTGACCGCTTTCATTCAAGTGTACCTTATAAAGTCAATGTGGGTAGATATTACACTAGTCATTTTTCCTTGTTTTTCTGATTGTGAAAATAACCTATACGGATATTGTATAAGTCGTTCTGCTCGTGTAATAGACTCTTTATTGTCGGTTCTTAGGACTTAACAGCATACTATGCTCGTTTTCCAAAGTCTTGACATTCAATTGCGTAAGTGATATATTCACACTATTTTCTTAACAGAAGTGTTTAAACAAAAGTATGTGAGTATGTCGATATTTGTATTGATGTTTCTCTAATCGAAGCATAAACCCACTTGATAAAAAATAGCAAAAAAGAACAAATGATGAGTATCGTAAATAGGGGCCATCCCTATTACCCTTCGTCTTGAAAGACCAAGCCTATAAGTAGGAGGACAGCAGACTGAGAGTTCTACGAGTCTGTAGTTCTTGAAATAGGACGAATTATAATAATAACGATATATCTAAACTAGGAATTTATGAAGACAACTGGAACAACGAGTCAAACGAACTGGAACAAAGTAACAAGAATAGACATAATGAATTAGAAAATACTGAGGAACACCTGTCATTATAGTAGTTACAGAAGAGACTGCCACTAGTGACATCACGTCTGTGTGAAAGAGAGTAACGTTGTAGAGAAGATGATATTGCAGAGCCAACTAAATTGAACCTTATTAAGAACCCTCAAATAGGAGAGATTCACAACCTCAAATATGACAACAGTACTCCATACAAGGTCTGTGTATATTGTATATTGTCAAACGTGGGAAAGTATTTAGAGCGATCAAGAGAATCGACTTTACGAGAAGCAGTGATTGATCTAATGTATCAACTCTAAAATGTGTGTAGGCCCCCGGTTACTATTGGAAACACATCACACTTGAGACATACTTTTAAAAAAGGGAAATAAAAAGGAGAATGAGAAAAAGAGAAGAAAGAAAAGTAGAAGTAAGCGAAGTAATGAACATAAGAATGAAATAAATAATCCAAATATACCGATTTACATGGGAGTGGAAATACTATTAAGCAGGACATGATATTTTGTACCAGAACGACGTATCAGAGAATCTTTGTTGCTGTTGTTGTTGTTATTATTATTATTATTATTATTATTATTATTATTATTATTATTATTATTATTATTATTATTATTATTATAAATAATAATAATAATAATAATAATAATAATAATAATAATAATAATAATAATAATAATAATAATGATAAAAAATAAACTAAAATGTATAAATTGAATTAAATACATTGTGAGGAGTGGCATAAAGGCGAGGCCCGATGTCGGCCATCTTAAACATTTCATATCCGGTGGAAACGATCTGCACGAAACGATATTGATAATTAAACGGTTCAGTGTTTATTTGCTTGTCAGACACCTCAGTGTCTAGACGACAAAACAAATTGTGAGGTTCAGGTCGATGGGAATGTTTTCGCCTCCTTCACCCCCGGAAAAGTAATTCGCCAGAAAATAATTTCATTATAAACTCTATATTGTGTCTATCAATTATATTCATGTTATTTGTTGTATACAAGTGTTCACGCATGTGTATTGATCTATGTAAACTAGCTACCCTGCTAGATAACTATAGTTGGTGTATCTTTCATACGCACCATATTTATACGAATATCATGATTGTATATCCAGCTTATAAATAAAGACTTATTGAAGGACGATCACATGTTGAATTCGGGAAAGAAACAAAAAAACGAGCAAATAAGGAATATAAGTGCACATCCTGTCAGGGATGCATGATTTACCTGAATACTTAAGGGACTATGAAATTGTTCATATCTATTACCGCCCTAATCGAAACACGTGTGGTCATTTAAGCACTGACACTTGTTTGAAAAGGTATGAACCTGCGATTCCGTTTCAACCGCTTGCTTTTCTGCAATTTTCAATGAACACCTCTATAACAGTTTTGGTGTTTTTGAGTGTCAGGAATAATAGGAATCAAGCACTGTTTACTTTCTACAATTTTCAAAAGATCTACACAAAATGGATTGCTTCTATTCCATAATAATTAAAATTATTTCCTCCTTGAACAAAGACGGGTAAGTATTTTATTACCCCTCTTTCTATAATTCTCTTTCCCCTATCTCTCTCACTCTCTCTGGTTATATATATATATATATATATATATATATATATATATATATATATATATATATATAGAGAGAGAGAGAGAGAGAGAGAGAGATAGGTAGGTCGTTAAAAGGCACGAGAGGTGGTGAGAGAGGATTCAAAGTTAAGTTCCAAAAACCACAACTTCAGGTGCGGCGAAGATATAATGAATCCAAAGGATAAAAAGTCCAATAAGAGGTACGTTCGTGGATGCAGGCAAGGCTCAGTAAAACGTGAGGTGGAAAATATTAGCCATTAAAAAGACTTCCTGGGCAAAATATCATGGAATATGTTTAAAATGAAAAAAAAGACAGCGGAAAATATTTAAATATTTAAAAGCTTGCCCGTTGAGAAAACCGACTTGTAATGAAGAAAGGCAGAAACTCATATGCGACCAGTAGGCAGGAAGGGAAGGAGTAAGGGGTGTGGAGGAGGAGAGAGGAACGGGTGCGAAGAAGGAGAAAGAGAACGGGTGCGGTGAATAAGTGCGGTTAAAACTAAGAATGTGAGTGTGGGGGGTAAGTCGCTTAAAGTTGAAATTGGATGTTAGCGCGAATTAGGGTTCAACTAGAAAAGGGACAGAATGTTGTGGGGGCGAGTCAATGAGTGCTGGGAGGGAGAGTTAAAATACCAGAATGTGTCGAAGGGGATATGAACTGGGTTCGGGGTTTAGTATTTTAATCAGATGACCTTACTTATGAGGCAAAATATATTTGAAGGGTAGAACTAGAAAAATAAATAGTAAGAATAAAAATTAAAAAATTAAATAATTTAAAATTTATAAAAATAAAAATAGAAATAAGAAAATAAAAAATGAAAAAGAAATAATAAAATTAGTCTTAGACTCGCAAGGAAAATTATTGATTGCTCGATAAAGGAATAATATAAATGAGGGAAAGGTCGATAAAATTGGAGCTCGAGAGTGAGTATTAAAATAAGGAAAAGGTTATTTGACCTCGAGTAAATATCCGGAATGGGAATCCCCAAGGTGGTTAAAGATATGGGTTGAAATAAAATATGATGTTACGGGATGCTAGTGCTTCATGGATGTAGGAATATTGAACTTTGAATCAAAAAATGTCCAGAAAAAGGTATATGGAAGTTAATTAAGAAAATTATTAAATAGGTTAATGATGGCAGAAAGAAATATGAGACATACACGGTTACAGTGGTGACAATAAATTAAACCAGAGTGAGAATGGAGATCGCAGTTAAAAGTAAATATTATGGGGGTTAAAAGATGTAGAATGTGGGTGGGTTTGGGGTTGAGCAGGGTCTTAGAGAAGTGAGCCAAGGGCGAGGGAAACTAGGGGGGAATAATCGAGGCTATTAAAAGAGTGAGAAGAATTATTTAGAAGTAATAACAGGAGGGAAAAACAGTAATTAGAATGCACAGAGAAAACGGTAAGGAGTTCGATATCGAAGTGTGCAAAGGGAATTAAGAGTAGATAAGGCGAATCATCAAGTAAATAAAAGGGCTAGGGTTTAATGTGAATATGGTCGGTTAGTTATCAGGTTGAGAGGGAAGGATAGAAGGTTAGAAGTGTTGATGGGAAGAGGACGAGTGTATTAAAGGAAGTTAGATGGGAAAGTAATAGAAGTCATAAAAAGGTTATAGGGTAAGGAGGTTAAGTACAATAATTTAGGGGGTAGTGGGAGAAAGGTATTAAAGCTAAGGGAATTGTGAAGCTAACGGAATTCATGGGTAATTTTTTAAGTTAAGAGAAAAGCGAAAGGGATGAGGGAGATATATGCAGAGATTATAGAACAACAGGAATTATAAGTATCGGAAAAGAAATCCGAGATGTAGGGAGGGTAGATCCGAGATGATGGGAGGGTATTTAATCAAATGGGGCAGGGGTGTCTGGGGGATTACTATGGTTGCTATACTTGAATTTACGTTTATGCCTGCCACTGGAAATAAGTTCATTCTTAGAATTAATAATATTTTTAGATTTAGTAGCAGTAGCTATCATAAAGATTTCTAATGTACAAAGTTGGCAGTGGGATGTACCCGGGGTATATGATTTGGACTTTTTAAGTATTGACCAATGAAGTGAATAGGGAATATTTTTAAGATTGAGGTTTCTAATTACATTGGGGAGTGAAGTGCCAGTGCTATTATCGTTGCTATTTTTAAAGGAATAAATATGGTTAGAGATCCGGGTCTTAATGGGGAAATCGGACATTTGCTTGCATTCGGGCAGAGTTTTGCCCTGTGTTTCTTTCCCTACAACTTTTATTTAACTTTTTCAAATTTTAAATCTTGGCCTTTGCCAACTTATCTATCCCAGCGACTTCCTCTGATGATAAGATTTTGATCTTTGAAAATCCTGGCTTAAGGAAAGTTTAACTTGAATAAATTGCCTTTTTGCGGAATATACCTTGCTCTGAGCAATTGAATTGAAATTTGATTTGGCTTTTGCTTCTCTAATTCCTTTTCATTCTTCTTCATATCTACCTGCTCTATCCTGGATATTGAGCTGTATACTTTTCACAATAGGTTTTACCTTTCCCAAAAGTTCGTTTTAGTACACCACTATTGAAAGCGGTTAGAGTTATTTTTACTATAAGAAAGAAGAATGAAATAAGTTGTCATGTTTATTGCATTTGTATGGTTGGTATAGAAGCAGTAGAACAGTAAGTTTAAATAATAGCATAGGTTGCATAAGGTGATAGTGTAAATAGTGAGGAAAGATGTAGCCAGGCGATAATAATATACTAATATCGAATATATATATATATATATATATATATATATATATATATATATATATATATATATATATATAAACATACGTACATCAGCAGATTAATATATATATATATATATATATATATATATATATATATATATTGTTATGGTGCCGTACCTACCTACGGAGAACTAATGGACTCGTCCATCTTATAAATACGGGAAGCACGTGACACTTGTTCTCTTCTTCCCCGGCAAACCGGCAATGGCGGTTGAGAGCACCATCTCCTTGTATGTCTTTCTTTCTATTATATAATATATACCTTTGTTCATTTAAACCATGTGTTCCTGTGTCATTCATTCGGCCTTACCTAGGTCCACAACAAATGGCGACGAAGGAATTCGAACTCTTGGGTAAAAAAAACTGAAAATACCACGTGAAAATGCACTCACACGGTTAATGCAGGAAGCCGCACGCATGAAAAACAAAGGTTTTTGCCGAACAGTCAAGAG
The DNA here is from genome assembly GCA_963556195.1 of Sepiola atlantica. Lineage (NCBI taxonomy): Eukaryota > Metazoa > Mollusca > Cephalopoda > Sepiida > Sepiolidae > Sepiola > Sepiola atlantica. The sequence continues at coordinate 159,645,345 of OY744521.1, read as the reverse complement.
TAGAAAAGGGAACTCAACTGAAAAAAAAACAGCTTGAAATTAAGTGCGCGTTTCCTCTAGTTTGGGAAAACTTGTAAAAAAAAACAACTGAAATTGAATGCGCGTTTTTTTCTCTGGTTTGGAAAACTAACAACAAAAAAAGAAGAATACCGAACACGAAAGCTGCGAGCATTGTTTTTTTGAGACGAACGTCACAGCGAGTTTTTTTTGACGAGCACACAAAAAAAAATGAAACCGACACCACGTGCTTCATTTCAAGAAACCAGATAAAAGAAACAAAACATGAAATGAATCACACGTGCGCTACTCCATAAAAAAAGACGCACGATAAAAAAAGTCAGTTTTATTTTCTCTCTCTCTTTTCCGACTTGTACTGAAATATTTTAAAATGCAGAAAGAATTAATTGTGAAACAGATTTTTTTTCTCTTCGTTAAAATTAAAAACGTGTATAAGAAAAGAACATTACATAATCTTTTCATAACTAAAACGGCGTCTTGCCAGCGCTAATTTAAAGAAAAGAACTTCTTGTAAATTCATTAAATAACGAGAAAATATTAATTTTCAAAATAAAAAAATAAAAAATAAGTGAATATACGCGTATATAGATAAAAGGAAAAGTTTCATAATCTTTTCATAATTAAAACGGCGCCTAGCAAACGCTAATTTAAAGAAAAGAACTCTTATAAAATCATAAGATAATGAAAAAATATTAATTTTCTAAATAAAATCAGAAACTAAATGCTTGAATATGGAAGATATTAAGTCTATAATCGCCGAACTAGCGAAATTCCAAATCTCCCAGCAACAACAAACTAAGGAAAGATTTCAAAAGCTTTTATTAGAACAGAACCAAAATGTGTTATTACACAAAAAGGAGTATGATGAAAGCTTGGAATTTCTGATACAAACAATATCGCGCAGTGACCAAAAAAATGAAAAAGACGACACGTTTTCGCAGAACGCAATTTGGAACAGTATTGATAATTACTCATACACGGAAAATAATACATTTGAAGAATATTTCTAAAGATATGAAGACCTATATAAAATTGACTGCGGTAGTTGGAGTGATGCGAAGAAGCTACGCCTCCTTCTTAGAAAACAAAATACCACAGAACATACGAAATTCGTGGATTTCATTTTGCGTCGGAAAACTAGCGAGCTAACTTTCATAGAAGCGGTTGGTTTATTGACAGAACTGTTTAGTCCAAGAACTACACTATTCCACACACGATGGAAGTGCATGAACCTGGTAAAGAAAGACGAGGAAGACTACGCTACTTTTGCATCAATAGTGAACAAGCATTGTGACGATTTTAAACTAGCTGAATTAAGTGCAGATAATTTCAAGTGTCTAATTTTTGTACAAGGTTTAATCTCAGAAAATGACACGGAGATAAGGCGTAGAGTTCTAAATAAATTAGAGAATGAACCAAGCCTTACGCTGCAAAAGTTGGCTGAGGACTGTCAAAGATTTGTAAATGCAAAACAGGACTCAAAAGACATTGAATTGTCCGGCATTGCGCATATAAATAAGGTACATCAAGAAACAAAAGCTCAACCTTATAGAAAAATAAGAAATAATAATTTTGATGTAACAAAGACAAACCAAACCAGTAAAAAAATAAATAAATTGCCACCAAGCCCTTGTTCACTCTGTGGTAATCCACATTGGTACAATGAGTGCCCATTCCGTTTTAAAACCTGTATGAAATGCAAAAAAGTTGGACATAAAAGTTCGCACTGCAGTACGACCAGAGGAAATATAATGCGGGTTCAAGCCACTAGGACCAAGAAGGTAAAATGCCTGAACATAAGAAAATATGTACAGGTGAAAATCCTGGATAAAAATATAAAATTGCAATTGGATTCTGGTTCAGACGTTTCAATTATAAATTTACATACATGGAGGAGATTAAATAAACCTACTCTATCAAGAACAAACAGACTGGCAAGCACAGTTACTGGTGAAAGAATTACATTTGAAGGAGAATTAATCACAAATGTGTCCCATATGGGAAATAGTAAAAAACTCAAACTACTGGTACTGAAGGATTCGAATAATCTTTTTGGTTCAGATTTTATGCAGGCATTTAGTTCATGGAAGTTGCCGATAAATACATTTTTAAAAAAAATAAATAGTCGCGCAACAGAATCGGAAAAATCTACAACGAGAATTAAAAAAAATCGTTTCCAGAGGTTTTTCCTGGCGGTCTTGGATGCTGCACTAAAATGACTGTAAAATTCCGTCTAAAAGAAACTGTACGGCCGGTATTTAGAAAAGAAAGGAAAGTCTCCTTCGCCTCGATTGAAAAAATAAACGCTGAATTAGACCGACTGGTAAAGATGGGTATTTTATCAAAAGTACAACACAGCCAGTGGGCAGCACACACGGTTTATGTAAAGAAAAAATCTAATGAATTTGTGTTTGTGCAGATTTTTCAACAGGACTGAATACTGCCCTCGCGGACTATCACAACCCACTCCATACCCTGGAAGAAGTGTTTGCAAGCTTAAATGGAGGAAGATTTGTTTTCAAAAATAGACCTTAGTGAGGCATACCTACAAATACCGGTGGATAAAGATTGTTCTAAGCTGTTATGTATAAACACACATCGTGGTTTATATAAATTCGAAAGATTAGCGTTCGGAGTTAAGGTCGCGCCAGCCATTTTCCAACAAGTAATGGACACAATGCTGGGCGGACTGTATTTCGCAATAGCGTATCTCGATGACATCTTGATTAACAGCAAAGATATCGAACAACACCAAAAACATGTAGATCAAGTGTTTGCTAGAATCCAAGTTTATGGGTTCAAAGTAAAAGAAGAAAAATGTGATTTTTTCCTGGAGGAAATAAAATATCTGGGTCATGTGATCGACAAGGACGGCAGAAGACCAGCCTCAGAAAGGGCTACCGCAATAAAAAACATGTCTGCGCCAGAAAACGTCATGACATTACAGAGTTTTCTGGGCCTAGCAAATTACTACCAGGCTTTTATCCCAGAAATGCATAATTTGCGTGCCCCATTAAATGAGCTATTAAAAAAGGTAAAGCCTGGGTATGGACACCTGAATGTCAGGATGCATTTAATAAAATCATAGAAAAACTTACGCCAGAGTTATTTCTAACACATTACAACCCAGAATTGGACATAATCGTAGCTAGCGACGCTAGTTCATATGGTTTAGGAGCATGTATCCGACACTAAATGCCTGATGGAACCCATAAACCCATTGCACATGCATCAAGGACCTTGCTCCCAGCGGAAAAAAACAGTATTCTCAAATCGAGAAAGAAGCCCTAGCAATAATATTTGCAGTAACAAAGTTTCACCGATACATACATGGTAGACAATTTACCTTACAGACAGACCATAAGCCGCTAATTACAATTTATGGATCTAAAAAAGTCCTACCTGTATATACAGCTAATAGACTACAAAGATGGGAAACTATCTTATTAAACTACAACTTTAAAATGCAACATTTGCATTCAAATAAAATCTATTCTGCAGATGGATTGTCGAGATTAGTGCCAAAACAGAGAGAGAGAGAGACTCTAGAAGTCACAGTGATTGCGTCTCTTCAAACAGAGGGAGTTTTTAAAGAGATTTTGTGCAACGCAGTGAGAGAGCTCCCGGTGACACTATACGAGATAAAAAAGCAGCTCAAGAGGATGAATTTATCACCAGAACAAAAATGAAATTGGTAGATAAGGATTTACATGCGGCAAAGAGTTTCTTACTCTGTGATGACGTATTCATGCATAACGAAAGGGTGGTCATCCCAGAAAAACTACGAAAGCAAATTCTGAAATAATTTCATGTTGGCCATCCAGGGATAACCAGGATGAAAAGGTTAATGAGGAGTTTTGTGTACTGGCCAGGTATGGACAACGACATTGAAAAAGCAGTAAAGCTGTGTAAAGGCTGTGCCTTAGCGGCAAAAGCACCGCATATAAAGCATAGCCCATGGCTAAAGCCCGACCTCCGTGGGAAAGAATTCACGTGGATTTCGCGGGACCATTGGAAGGATTTTACTACTTAATCGTAGTCGACAGTTTTTCAAAGTGGCCCGAGGTACTACGTTGCAAGAGTCCCACGTCAGAGGTTACGATAAGATTCCTACATGAACTATTTGCCCGTTTTGGGGTAGTGGATTGTTTGGTGAGTGATAATGGGCCGCAGTTCACGTCATCAGATTTTGAGGAGTTCTGCGCGACGTTTCAAATCAGACATACAACGACGCCTCCGTATCATCCTAGGTCAAACGGCCAGGCGGAAAGCTCCGTAGACACATTAAAAAGAGCATTAAAAAAGGCTGGTGATACTCCTAAGGAGAAGGCTTTACAACAATTCTTACAAGTATATAGAATTACAAAAAACATGAACATAGCATCATCATTATCCCCCGCAGAGATGATGTTTGCGCGGAATGTGAAGTCCGTGTTTGATAAATTATTATCTAAACATAATAATCATGACCGTATCTCTACGGTACCGAAGAAAAAATACAACCCAGGAGATAGGGTATATTTTAAGATGTTCAAAAACAATGCATCGTTCTGGGAACCCGGTACAATTGAAAAGATGGTCGGATCGATGGTCTATATCATAAAAGGACCACGGTTCTCGCATAAGAGACATCTACATCAGATCAGAAAAAGACTGTCAGATGACACTGACAGCGCCCCACAAGGAGAAGACGTGATGGACGTGATATATGACACCTTCAACTTACCAGCACCCCAGGTAGTCACACGGAAACGACAACCAAAAAGAAAACGAATGGCTCCGGACTACCTAGAGATAGATCTGAAAAGGAAACGTTATTAAGACTCCTGAGGAGGTAAGGCTTGGAAGGGGTGTTATGGTGCCGTACCTACCTACGGAGAACTAATGGACTCGTCCACCTTATAAATACGGGAAGCACGTGACACTTGTTCTCTTCTTCCCCGGCAAACCGGCAATGGCGGTTGAGAGCACCATCTCCTTGTATCTCTTTCTTTCTATTATATAATATATACCTTTGTTCATTTAAACCATGTGTTCCTGTGTCATGCATTCGGCCTTACCTATGTCCACAACATATATATATATATATATATATATATATATATATATATATATATATATATATATATATGAGTAAAGGACGCAATATCACTCCTTGATTTTGAACTTTAATAACATGTGATTCATTTCTTATTTTATTATGTCATTCAATTAATATTATTACTTCATGAACTATATTAAGCTTTGGTTTCATCATGGGATCTACCAGTTTAATATACTATTTATATCTCTAATATTATGTTAATCTCTCTCTCGCTCTCTCTCTCGCTCTCTCTCTATATATCTATCTCTTTATATATATATATATATATATATATATATATATATATATATATATATATATATATATATATATATAAATGCACATACAACGCACAACATGTATATACAAAATTAAAAATGTTACCAAGATAGCATTTATGTCAAGACGTCTTCACGGTTATTAACTTGAAACAAATAGTCGTTAGAACATTGAAAAGTGTTGGTTTGTTTATTTTACAAAGTATACTATCGCTGTTGAAAATTTAAACGGGTAAAACATTCATGAAATTTATATATTTTTTAAATTTATACATATATATATATATATATATATATATATATATATATTATTGTAGCTATTATGTGTAACGTATGTTCAGAATGTGCTATAATAAAGCTAACCTGGGTGTAAATTCAAGTTTTATTCGAATACAATAAGTTTGCTGATTAAATGAGGTAAATTGTATAAGCCATTTAATTCTTTAATAGTGTATGATTTTTTAATGAGTGCTGACTTACTAACACTATTACACAACGTAATGGGGTCTACAATTTATATCTTTTTATCAGCAAACTTACGTTATCCAGACAAATATTGAATGTAGATGCAGACTTGCTATTACATACAATACTCTCTACATACTGCATAAATTGTATATATATATATATATATATATATATATATATATATATATATATATATATATATATATATATATATATATATATAAACAAAGGTTTACAAATATTAGAATAGACAACGTGGACAAACCTCTAAGTTGTATTGAGTACTTATGAAAACATATTGGGTTTAAGTTTATTTCATCAATACATTTAAAGGTAATACATTTAGTAATACCTATATATATGAATATATATTTATATATATATACTTATGTGTCGGTATTGATATATATATATATATATATATATATATATATATATATATATATATATATATATATATATATATATATATATGTGTGTGTGTGTGTGTGGGTGTGTGTGTGTGTAGGCACTTTTCTATTATCTATTTTAGACCGCACAGTATTGTCACACTTGATAGTGTATCAAATAATAAAATAAGTTTTCGGAAAAACAATATTAATTCATGAAATATAAAAATCCTAGTAACACAATAATCCTCAATTATACTTATATTGTAACTTGTTACAATTCATATGTTTTGAAATATGTTGTAAAGCGAAATCACGATGATTCACTATTATGTTCGTTCACCGATAAAAAATATATATTTCTCTACTTGTACTACGGTGTATACCATTTAAATTTGTAAGTTTGTTTAATAAGATAACCTAAGATTCACCTTCACACAATAAAGCAGAATCACATCAAACAAGCGACTAAACTTCATTTCAGACACCGATTAATGATATGCTAGAAGAATTTGTATGTTAACATATATATGTATGTGTATAAAAAAATATGAACTAATACTAATGTTATAATGTTTTACTATTTATTTCTTATTTGTGTTTTTATAGGAATACAACATGTCATTTAAATTGCATTTTCTTTTGAAAAGAAATAACACTGGTCTCAGTGTTTTCAGAGGTATGCGCTTGTACCGTGGGTTTTTGGTAGCAGAGGAAAAGCATAGCCAATGAGGTGATAACATGTTCACACGTTACTCGTATGTGTCCATCCCAGCGTGTTTGCACTTAAAGAAGTTAGCAGCTGTGGTGGCTTTGGTATGGACATTTTCCCAAACCTAAGGTTTTTTAGGTGTATCCAAATTGAACGAATGTCAAAAGGAGGTAAGGTGAGTTCACGGGAAAGTGTTGTAGTTGTAAATCCGATGTAATAATTGGTGTTTTTCTTAAATATTGTTAGAGATATATTTTCCAAATTGTATTACAAGAGGTATATTACATTGTTTAGTTGTTTACTGTATTTGGACCATGAAATAAGTTATCATAAATTAGTAATGCTTTCATTTTTTATATAATAAATAATGAATATTATATCGATGTATTATATTTTTGAGAACCTACTAATCACATTTACATTTCAGATGTTTCTGGTTATGATATAATGAATTAAAATAGAGGGAAGTATTTAGCTTACTATGATAAGTATTACTTAAGTTTCTAATCATTAACTTTATTTGTTTGTCTACAATATATTGATAGTTCATATGTTTGAACGCTGCATTGTCTTCTCTATGAAGCTGATACTTTTCTTCAGTATTTAAAACCTCTTCCAGTATTCTATCATCTATTAGGCAATTGTCTTGCATAATTTCTCCTATTCCATCCATGTCATGCCAACAAGATCGTTTGCTTTTATTTTCCTTTAGTATCTTCTTGTCGAATATAATAAGGTTATTACATGGTTTCTGTTTGTCAGCGATGAATTTGCGGCAACTTTTCTTCTATACTGTTCCAGTTTAACGGTCATCTTTCAGTAGCTACTTTTGCCTTTTTTGGATCAATGTTGTTATTACTTTAATATTTTATTCCGATATATCTACATAGCGTACACAATTGCACTCCCCTACGTTTTATGTGATGCTCTGTTTATTAGTATACTTATTAGTAGTTGTATTACTTACACGTTATCACAGAGTTATCTTCAGTGATTGCTCACCAACGACAACCAGTGGTGTTTCCTGGAGTCTAAGTGACAACGAGCCTGTCCAGATTTCAAGTACTCTCAACCTTATTTCGATCACTATCGCCTACCACTAATTTATCTACGACTATTTTGTGTGGTGTCAGCTGAGGCCGATGCCATCATTTTTTTTTGGGAGGGGGGGCAGAATATAATATTTATTACAGTGTATGCTTCTTGGCTCGTGCGGTGGTGTTTTCCATGTGGTTTTATTTCTTCCTATTTTAACTTCCCTGTTTTAAGTCGATTAGTATGATATATATTACTATCAGTACTCACTAGGATTTATCACACAAATCATCGTCAGTGATTGCTCATCGACAACAACCAGTGGTATTTCATGGAGTCTGAATGATAACAAGCCTGCCTAGGTTTCTATATATTCTTCACCTTTTTTACTAACCATTGCAAATAAGATTTCGGTATTGCAACAGCCTCTTACCATTTATTTCTCGCTGGTAACGACCATTGGTCTGTTCTAGGATTTGGGGGCAGTAAGCCTCCCTAAGGTCCCAGCATTCTCCGCACTCTTCCAGTGGATGTCTGGTTTGTGCTGCCCCCTCTTGGTATTCTCATCCTCCCCGACCCTCTACAAATATTCTGTTGGTGTCGGCCTATATTTATATTATATCATACTATATTATATTATATTATACTACATGGTATTATACCATATTATATTAGATTTTTAAGGGGATGAGTGGGAAAGGTAGAGGGAAATCTCATGGTGGTACTTTAATTTCTGTTCATAGGTTCATGTGTGTGTGATGTTTGCTGAGGCCGGTGTAACTTATAAGGTGGGAGATTATGAAGTGATGTTTTTTTACAGTTTATGTTCTTTGGTTCGTGTTGCGGTGTTCTTCGTGTTGTTTTGTTTTCTTCCTGTTGTAAATTCCATGTGACTGATTACCCTTTGTAGCATATCCCGGTTGGTTTTTGCCTTCAAGGATTCTCCTTAAGATTGCAGCTGCTTTGATCATTTCCGTCATTTGTATTGTTTCGATTGTCTCTTTAATTCTAATTTCTCCTAGTATTTCTGCAGGTTGTTTTATTGTCTCTAGTGCGCCTACGATTATTGGTGTTATACTCACTTTCGTCATGCTCCATAATCCTGTTAGTATTTTTGCTAGTTGTGTGTATTTGCTTTGTTTTTCCCTCCCTTTGATCCTCTACTCTGTCGTCTTCTTAAACGGCGAAGTCTACAATTTTGCAATAGTTTTTCCTGGTTGTCCATTATAATAATATCAGATCCCTTTGCTTGTATGAGGTTATCTGTTTGTATATCCATGTCCCAGACAATTTTGCGTTTTTCGTTTTCCAGTACTGTTTCTGGTTTATGTTTGTACTATTTGTTTGCGTATTTGAAATTCAATGGTTTGCATAGTTCCCAGTGTACTGCTTTCCCCATAGAATCACTTATTATATTATGTACTGTTTCGTCTCTTTGTCCACACAGTCCTCATTTAGTAGTTCCCTGTGTTGTATCTATTTTAGCTTTACTGTAGTTTGTCCTAATCGCATTGTTCGGTGCAGTCAGCAGTAAAGATTTCGTTTCTCTGTTTTAGTTTTCTTTTTCTTAGCCATGCCCAGCTATTTTTGTTCGTTTCTTCTCTTGTCAGTCTTAAGAAGTGCCCATGTAGTTGTTTTTCTCGCCACTTTTAATTTCTTGTTATTTTGTATCAGTTTCGATGCTTCTTGAGTTGATTCTTTCAACGGTGATTATTGCTGCGGTGATTACCCTTTCCGTGTTCTGAGTTATGTATTTCTCTAGCTCTTTTTTTTTAGTCTTTAACGTATTATTATTATTATTATTATTATTATTATTATTATTATTATTATTATTATTATTATTATTATTTTATAGTAGTCTAAAATTTGGATGTTTTTAGTTGGAGTTTTTTTTTGCTTGAACATCAAGTCAATTCCCTTGCCATTAGAAATTCAAGCTGTACATTAAAACTTTCTCTGATCCTTACAGTCAAGCTTTTTGAAGACTTAGAAGAAAATGTTTCGTCAATCTGTTTAAGCCATTGATGGTGTATTTTCGTTATGGTTCCTAGCGTTCCAATTACAACGGGAATCACCTTTACTTATTTACATTCCCATAGTCTAACTCATTCCTATTTTATATATGCATGTTTATTATTTTGTTCGATTTCTTTCTCCCGATCTCTGGTACTAAAGGGCAAGCTATATCAATGATTAAGCGAGGTATCTTGTTTTTGTTTAAAACAATTACGTCGGGTTTTGAATGTTCCAAAGAAGTGTAACTGTTGTTCTCCTGTACCACTTCTATCTTATGTCCATACCACTTCTCATTGTGGTCCAATTGATGAAGTTTGCATATATTCTATATTATTATTATTATTATTATTATTATTATTATTATTATTATTATTATTATTATTATTATTATTATTATTGTTATTGTTATTATTATTACTATTATTATTATTATTATTATGTTTATTATTATTATTTGACTTCGCTAGGAGTAATAACGCAAGCTATAGTAAGTGATTTCTCATTGATAATATTTATGATGACCATTGAAAATGACTTTGCGGTATTGCAATAGCCGCTTACTATTGATGTATCGCTGGAAGCCACCGTTGGCCTCCTCTGGGATTTGTGTGCCAATAAGCTTCCCCAAGGTCTCAGTAATCTCCGCACACTTTCAGTAGAACTCTGGTCAGTAATCTTCCTTTTCGCGCTTCCAATCATCTTTGAGTCCTCAAGACTATTTTGTGTGGTATCGGCGGGAGGCTGGTATCATCACTTTTGCTGTTGCGGGTAGTTAATAAGATTTATTACATTTTCTGTTGCTTTGATTCTTGTGGTAGTCTTTCTATGATGGTGTGTTTTCTCCGATTTTAAATTCCATGGGACTGGTTACCGTTTGTAGCTTATATGGGTTGTTTAAGAATTCGAGGATTTTCCTTAAAAGTGAAGCTGTTTTGATCATTGGCTTCTTTTGTGTGGTCTCATTGCTCCCTTTATCCTAATTTCTCTCAGTCTTTTTTCAGGTTTTAGGGATTGTTGCTAGTGCTCCGGCGATTATTTGTCTTAAATGGACTTTTTCATGCTCCATTTTTCTTTTCAGCCTTCTGGCAAGTTCCGTGTATTTGCTTCGTGTTTCCGTCTCCCTGAGCTTAAATGTTCTGGCTACTGGATCAGCAGAGTGTATTATTTGGCAGAATTTTCCGTTCTTATAGACTATTATAAGATCCGGGCTCTATGCTTATATGAATTTATCTGTGTGCGCACACATTTTCAAGATGATTTTGTGATTTTCATTTACCAGTAATAGCTCGGGTGTAAGTTTGTACTATTTGTCCGCATGTTCGCAATGCAGTTGTATATACAGTTACCAGTGGAATACACCTTTTTGCAGTCATGTATGCTCTTGTATTCTTGTGGCGCCTGTTAGTTGTATTCACTTAATATGGGCTATACAGTTTCCTCTCTCTGTCCACATAATCTGAATTTACTATTTTCCTGGGTTTTATCTATTTTAGCTTTGATATAGTTAGTCTTAATCGCATGTGTCTGTGCAGCCATCAGTAGAGATTCCGTTTATCTGTCCAAGTTACCTTTACTTAACTATATCTAGGAATGTTTATGGATCTCTTCTCTTGTCATTCTTATAGAACGTCAATGTAACTTTTTTCCTACCACTTTTCTTTTCTTGTCTTTTTGTCTTCAGTTTCGGTGCTTCCCGAGTTCTATACTGGGGCGGTAGTCAGCCTTTCTGTGTTCTGTGTTATACATTTTTCTAGCTATTTTTTTTGTCTTCTAGACAGTCTTCTCTACTTTTCAATCCTCGTCTCTTTTCGTTTGTTTGAACGTAAAGTATTTCCGTATAACGTTTTGAGTGTAGTGCGTTGTGCATTGTCATTAATGTCCTAGTCTTCTTGTCACGAGGATCTTTATTTATTTATTTTACAAGGTGTCTGCTATGTAATTCCGTTTCAAACAGTTTCCTTGTTTTTCTTATGTATTCTTTTCCAATGTCTTTTTTTAATTTCTGTAGATTTAATGATCTCTGTTTCAATGGACTCTAAAACATTTGTGCTTATCTTATTCATATAGCGCCCTTATCTTCTCTTGGTTGGGCAATATCATGCCCGCCATTGCCTACAGTTTTTCCTATTTTCATCTTCAGCAGTGCACACTTTTTTATTCAAAATTTAATTTGTATGTCCTGGCTGAGGATTGTATTCATATTTATCAGCTGTTCTTATTTTTTAATACTTATTCGCAAATAGGTTCATGTCGTCTAAGTACAGGAGATGGGTTATTCTTTGTTCTGTGTCTGTAAACTAGTATCCGGCATAACACTTCCTGGGTAGTTAGTTAACTGACATCATGGCTACGACAGTTGTTACATAGACTCTCCTTAGAAAATCTCTCTCTGTGTTTTATCTCAACCAAGAGTTGCCCTCTAGCTGCCAGTTCTAGTTTCATTGTTCCCATTGCTTTCTCTATGAGGTTTATACTCATGTTGGTTATCTTGTACATCTCGAACATTTTAAAGCATTAAGTTAGCCATGCATAAGACATTCTTTGTTAGGCTTTCTTTTAGTAAATCTTTTTTTCTGATTTTAACCTTTTCTTTGATCTTTTGATATATATGTAGCAGACCATATGTCTCTTTTTTCTTTTCCTTTTATTTTTCGTGGAGGAGTAAACGATTATTCAGGGAGTGGTATATTTGTTCTCTTATTTGTAACTTTAATATGTTTACATTGTTTATAAACAGGTTATTGGTCGAGTATTGTTTGGGATACTTCCCTATCATCGTATATTTGTATAAGCATTCTTCTCGTTTTGGGTATCCACCTTTGCACGGTTGTTTTGTGGGTACAATGTATCACTTTCTGCGCTAGGCTTTAATGTACGGTCGTGGATTAAAATAAAATCAGCACGTATTATGTATGTATTATAATGATTATTGTAATTAATTATTATTATTAGTAGTAGTAGTATTGTTTTGATAATAATAATAATAATAATAATAATAATAATAATAATAATAATAATAATAATAATAATAATAATAATGATGATGATGATGATACTGCAAATAAAAATAATTAACAAAAAGTAGTATTGTAAGTAAAACCTTTATGCTTAATGTATTGAATTGAAGATTTTTGGAGACCGTGTTCATTAGCACTAGTATGTAAAAAGCGTATTATCGTGTAGTATAATATTAAACACTCAGGATACCAAAATTAGTGATAGAAGTTCAAGTATTGATATAAAATTTGGTAGCATTTCGCATAAACACAAGCGAAGTCCTTAAGCTGCAATCTTGTTAACTGATAAACATATGGTAAATAAATCGCAATATACATGATATAGATACTTATTACTGGATTATATATGTAGGAAAATGAACGTTTACTTTCGTTTATTGTATAAAGTTCTATAAACAAATACATCTGTGGAATATAAATATCTGTATATTCATTCTTCCTTTTTATATAAAAGCATATTTTTGAAAATAAAATGATGATAATGGATTTTTAAAATGTAGGTATGATCTGCATCTTCACTATTATAAAGACGATATTAATGTCCTTTATTATGCTCGATAGTTGTGTAGATAACAGTACCGATGTCTCTTCGCCATCGTATGACACCATTGTAATATAAAAAAAAACATCAGTAAGTACCCTTATCGTATCTATCAACATTGAGTATACATATACGCACACACAATCTTATATATGTATATTATTACATGCGTACAAATTTACTTGAATAATAGGTATACCTTATAGGGATCAACGCCCCCCCCATATATATATATATATATATATTTATATATTTATATATATATATATATATATATATATATATATATATATATATAATAAGTTTCTTTAACGATTTGCTACATTGCCGCTGAATTTACGATTAAGCGTTAATTAACTTTCCCATTTCCAGACATCGCGTAGTCTGTACACTGATATGCGCTCTAAGAACTAAGTAAAATATGATTTTCTTAGTAGGGTTTAAACTGTGTGAGCAGCAGGCATTGTCTCCTCACATACTGACGGTTGCATGAACCATCTGTATATAAGTTAATATTAAAATCTCATGTATATATAAATATATATATATATATATATATATATATAACTACTGCGTCGCTTAATTGCAATACATATATTTTCATAACTTACTACATATATGTATGTGTGTGTCTATGAATATATATATATATATATATATATATATATATATATATATAAATATATATAATTATATACATACACCAACTATACTCATACTTTGTAATATTTATTCTAAAACAAATAAGTTTTGCCCGAGTTCAATGCCCCTTAGCAAGGATATAAATAAACACCATACACTTGGTGTCAGAAGTATTTTTTTCATTTGAATTTTGATCAAATGCATTACAATTTGATGCTGAAGCCTAAACGCGTATTGGAGACGTCGGACTGGAGTTGAACAATACTTGAGGTCCGGGGTTTCGAATCGCATGACCGGTAGTGAATAGTCATATCTCTATGCTGATGAGTCCGGATTAAAAAAGGACGAAACGTATACGTACATAGATAATAAACAATAACAAATATTTATTATTTGTCGCTCCTTGAAAGTAGAGCACTGTAATTGGTAGTATTAACACAGCATGACGTCACTTGCTTATAATGCATCATTCCTTCCCTTAATAGAAGTAGAATGCCTCGACGTCAAAGCCGCCGTTAATTTGTTAAAATTATCATAGTTTATTCGCTGTTTACAATTGGCCCAGCGATTAGCGACGTCGGACTGGAGTTGAAAAATACTTGAGGTCCGGGGTTTCGAATCGCATGACCGGTAGTGAATAGTCATATCTCTATGCTGATGAGTCCCGATTGAAAAAGGACGAAACGTATACGTACATAGATAATAAACAATAACAAATATTATATATATATATATATATATATATATATATACCTAACTTTATAAAGATATACATATATATATATATATATATATATATATTACTTTATATGAATAGTGCCTCGCATATATATATCTAAATGAGATAAGATATAGATCACATGCATACCTGTATGGTTATACAGAATATATATGCGAGATTGCGTGTGCATATCAACATATATCAGCATTGTGTAACCCTGTATTATATGGTGTCGATGTATAGTTTATTTTTTCGTGTATATGTTACCGTTTCATGGCTGATTGCGTTTATATCGCTGGTAATCAATACTACACGGGAAAGCCTAACTAAGTTCAAAAGTTAACATCTTTATGTTAATTTTTTCGTAAGAAACGAGCACAATGATGTCGTTTCTGATGTGCCTATTTTCCATCTAATGTTAGTTATTCGTTATTCTGTTATTCATTGCTAATTTTTTTTATATGCCAGATAATCTATATGATAGGCTTTGTCCGTCGGTACATGTTTCCCGCTTCAGAGTTAAATGCATACGCTATTAAAATTGTCCATCTATGAAGCTTGTTCAAATGTTGTGTTACCTTCTGGTGCAAGAGTAAAGAGTGTATGGAATAAGTTTATTGAACTTCTACAATTACAAACCAGCAGGGTGTTACAACGTTTGACAACATTAAGAATCTATCAGGTCCTTTTTCGCAGTGTGATAATGTATAGATCTGAAACCTTACAGTTTTTATAAACCTATTATATCAGAATGTATGTGTAATGTTACTCTTATAGACAAGCTTTGATTTGATGATCTCAGAGGAATAGTAAATCTGAACAGCATAGGCGGATATATGCAGAAAAGGAGACTTCTTTGGTATGCTTACGTTGAACAAATTGATGGAAGTGATGGAGTGTGTAAAATAAGAATGGTTGATGTAGCAAGGTCAGTAAGCACGGGTGGAAGAAATTTATACATATTAACTTTAGAGAAAGAGGGGAACACACACATCCGTTAAGTAGAAGATAAGTTTGGAAACCCATTTCTAAAATACTGCCCTACACATGTAAACATGTAAAACTTATGGTAACCCGAATGTTAAGATATGATGAATATCATTGAATTAGAGTTGCGTCTTAGCATCTAAACATGATCGACAGACAATGCGTTAGTTAGGTAACACCGGCAGTATGTGAAATGGTAAACAATCAAATAGTGACAATATAATCAATAATTTTCAAATAATTTTATTATATTTACCAGTGGTAAGTTCGGACCGTGATGGTAGGGTGGTGGGTCTTTATCTTTTTTTTCTTTTTAATTTGAATTTTCGGGAGAATCTCCTATCTTCAGAATATATTATTCACTCGTGTGTGTGTGGCTGGGCCGGAAATTACGTTGTTTTGCATCATAAATACCATTTTCGCTGGTCTGCCACTCTTTAGTCTGAAATATTATGTTCGTTTTCAACTAGTGTTTAAATTAAACATATCATTTACTCGATTTATGCGTAAATATATATTTTAACAATTGGCCACGTGTAAGTATGAATAGTATGTTGCTCAGTTTGTCACGTTATCAAGTGAAATAGAATATTGACATACACCTTTCGTTCATCACGTTTTACATAGCATTAACGTGTGTGACAGAGAAAACTATTATTTCAAAAGTAAGCCTTAAAGATCAAGGTAATAGCCTTTATATATTCACCCTCTAAAACATACAATCCTTTGGTATGCTCTTTTATTTTGTCACGCTTAGTTACGATGATCATTTTAATACAAATTGCAGGTAGATAGAACGGCGGCATCTTACAGATATACGTCCTTATTTTCTACTCTGAACGCAAGATTGGAAGGCGGAACTAATAAATATACATGAACACATTTTAAAGTGGCCAGGCCAGTGTTGTGGCAGGAGTGTATTTGAACAATTCAAAAATGTGGAAAAAGTTCTTCACGACCAATAAGTACACACACATCGACAGCTTGAAAGGTAACTTTTAATTAAATCTACTGAAAGCTGTAAATCTGCAACTATTCAGTGCGAATTTATATTATACCAGCAGGAGTACTCGCCAGTGCCCGGTGAAACATAGTAACATACTTATATTAAAACTTCTACCACTTTACCCCTCTATATCCGACTGTATATCTTTTCCTCCTTTCCTGTAACTAAACTTCCTCCTGCTTCTGCGCAACGCCCTCTTTCTCGTCCGCCCAAACAACATGCACACACACGTACACAGACAGCCCCTCCTTTATATATACTCCTCGAAGAATGCATTTTCTGTCAAAACCAGTACATAAAAGTGTTGCATAACCGAGCACATCTCACGAAACCACCCATCCAGAGAATACGTATTTTTTCATTGTAAATATTATTTATCTAGTAGGACAGCGATCAATAATTTGCCAAATTTGTGAGTGTTTTTTTTTATAGTCTTGTTTTTAGTTTTAGCTCGACATACACACACAGCGATAATGGCCTTTTTATAATGTATATATATATATATATGTAGTAATTAATACACATATGTTTCTACATCAATCACCTATCTGTGTGGCTAGACGCAGTAGGCGTATCGACACCGATACCCTTAATCAAAACGCCAATTCACATCCGAAAATTGTACACCAGTTATGTGTTCTTACTTTCTTTTAAAAATGCATATATTTATATATATATATATATATATATATATATATGTATATATATATATATATATATATATATATATATATATATATATATATATATATATGTATATATATATATATATATATATATATATATATATAACACATTTAGTCATTCATAACAAAACAACACAAATGTAGAGCTGATCCTAGGGATGCTTACTAATTCCGCATATTGCAAACTTAAACTACAGGACTACTACAGAGAATCCATAAGAACGTTTATAATATATCTGGAGAATCATTGACCCCTTACAAAACATGGTATCATATAAACCAGATATTACAGTTAAAAACCGAGGCGTACGAAAAAAAACTCTGCGAAACCCGATTGTTTGTGTCTGTACAGGTAAAATAAAATAACATTACACACGACACAGAATGTGATATCCATTTTCTGCAATGTCTCGGCCGAACTCAGTTTTTATATTAAACTTCTTTTTTGGCGTAAGCAGGAAATGAATTACTCAAGGTGTCGACTTAATAGCAATCTGATGATGCCATTATATTATAATCCGTAAACGATGTTTTACAGTTTCTCGAAAAAGACAAATAAAAGGGACCATACAGTGTTGATAGATTGTAAGAGGGCAATAATATATATATATATATATATATATATATATATATATATATATATATATATATATATAGAGAGAGAGAGAGAGAGAGAGAGAGAGAGAGAGAGATTGATAGCGGCGGTGACGAGACAAGATAGAACGAGGAGGTTTAATGATAGATGCTACACGCATATGTTAATTTTTAATTTTTGGGTTCATGCATATCATATATCCTGAAAACGCCGGGTTAGCATGCGTGTTCGATATATAAGAAAATAAAACAGTCAAAGTAGATATATTAGAAGAATTTCCTAATCAGATAATTCCACACAATTTGGTAGCAACTGCACACGTTTCCTAAACATAATATTCATAAAGAGGCATGTAGGATGGTGAGATCGAGTTGAACAGTATTCCTCAATACTACACTAAAATACCACAAAGACCAGAGACGCACTTATTGTCAGTAACATTACAGAAAAAGGTAAGGCTATTATAAGCGATGAATCAATGATGAGCAGCTACTGCGATGATAAGAAATGCTTTTAAATAGTTATCGAAATAAGATTAGCGTTCTAGAAATCTGGGGAGGTTTGCTGTCACTGGGCTCAAATAACAGCTGTTTTTACCAAAGAATAGACATACTTTTATTTATAGCGATAAGAAGTTATGTTAATACACAGTAGAAAGAGTGGCACACATATTTAACCGGGTCTCTTAAGCGGATACGAATGAGCTCGATAAGTCGCTCATGGAAAGAAAACCTTCCGTTCAAAGCGGATGGTTTCTCCTCTAGCGTCAAACGGAGAACTCGGAAGCCTGTCATTTACATTACTGAGTTTTATTACACTGCCTCATGGCACCGGAGTTGAATTCGTTTAGTGTCTCACCAACACAGATCTTATAAGGTTATACTTATTAGAAGTAAAGAAGCAGAAATATCAAGTGCCACAGCGAGAAAGAAAAAAAAAGGTAAAAAACACTAATTTAATGATTCTGTTGAATAATTCATATTCATGAAAAGCATATCTAAAAAGTGGGACAATGAAGGTGTATCAGACATCAATTTTATTCAAGATATATTATGTTCGTGTTCAACGTTTTATCAATGTTGAAGAGAACTATTTGCAGGTGTGCTTCCCAGGGAAATAAATGGCTCGGAACTATAGCTGAATGCCTAAAATGCCGACAAGTATGTATATAAATATGTGTGTATTAGAATCCCTGTAGGCATATATATATATATATATATATATATATATATATATATATATATATATATATATATATATATATATGTATGTATGTATATATATATAAATATATATAAATATATATATATATATGTATATATGTATATATGTATATATATATATAAATATATATATATGTATATATATGTATATACATGTATATATATATGTATATATATATGTATATATATATGTATATATATACATGTATATATATATGTATATATATATATTAAAATATATATATATAAATATATATATATATATAAATATATAAATATACATATATATATATACATATTCATACATGGATGTGTTTATTCGAGTGCTTTAGTATATATATATATATATATATATATATATATATATATATATATATATATTTATACATATGTTCACAGATGTATACAAATATGTCCATACATTTATCTGAATACATGTACGTACCTTTATGTATATTACTGCATGCGCATAAATATATATATATTTATATGTATATGTAAAATAAATTAATAATAATTATTATAGTGAAGAAATGTTTGATAGTAATACATATAGCAACGCGTTAGGAAATATTGGTTATATGAATGCTATCATTGAATACAAACATAGAAGGAGTAATATAAATCGGAAAATAATTTGGTATACGTTCTTATGTAATCTACAAGCACAATCTTAAATAGACACTTCTAACGTAATATTTTGAATCAACATTTCCGAATAAATAACAGACTGCATAATATATTTAATAACACAAGTTTAAGCTTTCTTATACTGCTACCAAAAAATTTGAAAGATGGCTACAAATCATTTAATACATATATTATATCATTATTATACTTATAAAATTAACAACTTTACACTTATTAATAACATATATTAATGTATATGTGGAGATACGTATAAATGAAAACCCATTTTTAGGCACTGCATTTCCACAAAACAATTTTATTTAAAAAAAACACACAGAGGATGTTAGTACTTCCTTGAAGCCGATATATCGTAACCACAAATGTTCACTTCATAAGCAATATGATAATAAAATAGGAAATTAACTATCCATGTACATAATTTTTTTAAAAGATGAAAATATAGTAACTGTAATAAAGTGGAACATTTTTAAAAAGTCGTCGACAACTACACTGCCCGATCCTATTTGTTTATTTTGTCTTAGTGAAACGTTTGTCATTGTTATGCTATAAGATACATGTTGTCTATTTCCTCAAAGGATGAGATAGATTTTAACTGTAGCATCTAAGAACGGTAAACTTATGTAAGTTTGTTAAAAAATCTAGAGAATTCAACTTGCCAATATAGCATATATTTAATGCATACCTGGATAAGTAGAATCTGTTATAATGCAGTAAAACTTCAGTAAACTAATAAAACATGGAAGGGCGTGTCTTAATTACACACAACTATTCCAAATAAATGATAGGACAAGGCTTATTTGTAAGTCTTCCACTATCTTAATACGTAATATCAATACGGATTTACATGACGGCATATTATTTTTGTGTGTTTTCTGTTGTAATAATAATAATAACAATAATAATAATGATAGTAGCAGTAGTAATAATGGTATTTGTTATGATATTAATAATAATGATACTCTTCATACTACTACCACTAATAATAATAATAATAATGATGATAGTAGTACTAATGACAACAATATCGCTAGTTATCATAATAATTGTAATAATATTAATAGTTGTGATATTAATAATTATATCGATAATAATGGTAATCAAACTAATAGTAATAATTGTAATAATAGGAACAGTACTGATAATAATAGTAATGGTAGTGATAGTTATGAATAGCAGTAATAATTATGATCGTAATAATAATACAAAATAATAATAGCAATAATAATAATAATAATAATAATAATAATAATAATAATAATAATAATAATAATATTAGGTGCAGCAATAATAACAAACATGATAATTATAGTAATGAAATAGATAATAATAATAATTATAATAGGTGTAATAATAATTAAAATAATAGTTAAAATAATAATTATAATAGTAATGATAATTATAGTAATGCTTTTAGTAATAATAATGATAATAATATTAATTATGATAATAATAGTAAGAGTAATAACATTTGCAGTACAAGTAATAATAATAAAAACAGTAATAAGAACAGCAGTTATAGTAGTAGTACTACTACTACAACTACTACTTCAACTACTACAACTACTTCTACTACTACTAATAATAATAATAATCGGCGCCGCCAAAAAAAACACAGAAAGAATACATCACAAACAAAGAAACAGAAAATGCAAGAAACATCGCCTCATCAGCTGATCCCCCCCCCCCCCAATAAATTACACCGACCTCAACTGACACGACACAAAAATCAAATTATGAACAGAAATAGTCAGAAACATCATCAGACACCCCCCCAAAAAAAAAAATGAATAAAAAATAATCAGCTCCCCGCCTTCCTCCAAAAATAAATAAATATGTAGAAAATATATTTTTTTTAATTTAAAAAAAAAAATGGTACCAGCTTAGCCTGACACCACACAAAATATTTGCATAGGAGGATGGGAAGACCGAGGAGGGACAGCACAAACCAGACCTCCACTGGAAGTGAAGTGACTGCTGGGACCTTGGGGAGGCTTATTTCTCACCTAAATCCCAGAGAATACCAATGGTCCTTACCAGCGAAAAATCAATCGTAAACGATACTGAACATTTATTTGCGGTGGCTATCGAAAAGAGGTGGATACTACTGGAAATCCGGGAAGACTTGTTGTCACTCAGACTCCAGGAAATACCACCGGTTGTCGGTGAGAAATCACTGACGACCTGTGTGAGACTTCCTAGTGAGTAAATAATAATAATAATAATAATAATAATAATAATAATAATAATAATAATAATAATAATAATAATAATAATAATAATAATAATAATAATAATAATAATAATAATAATAATAATAATAATAATAATAATAATAATAATAATAATAATAATAATAATAATAATAATAATAATAATAATAATAATAATAATAATAATAATAATAATAATAATAATAATAATAATAATAATAATAATAATAATAATAATAATAATAATAATAATAATAATAATAATAATAATAATAATATAATAATAATAATAATAATAATAATAATAATAATAATAATAATAATAATAATAATAATAATAATAATAATAATAATAATAATAATAATAATAATAATAATAATAATAATAATAATAATAATAATAATAATAATAATAATAATAATAATAATAATAATAATAATAATAATAATAATAATAATAATAATAATAATAATAATAATAATAATATAATAATAATAATAATAATAATAATAATAATAATAATAATAATAATAATAATAATAATAATAATAATAATAATAATAATAATAATAATAATAATAATAATAATAATAATAATAATAATAATAATAATAATAATAATAATAATAATAATAATAATAATAATAATAATAATAATAATAATAATAATAATAATAATAATAATAATAATAATAATAATAATAATAATAATAATAATAATAATAATAATAATAATAATAATAATAATAATAATAATAATAATAATAATAATAATAATAATAATAATAATAATAATAATAATAATAATAATAATAATAATAATAATAATAATAATAATATAATAATAATTAATAATAATAATAATAATAATAATAATAATAATAATAATAATAATAATAATAATAATAATAATAATAATAATAATAATAATAATAATAATAATAATAATAATAATAATAATAATAATAATAATAATAATAATAATAATAATAATAATATAATAATAATAATAATAATAATAATAATAATAATAATAATAATAATAATAATAATAATAATAATAATAATAATAATAATAATAATAATAATAATAATAATAATAATAATAATAATAATAATAATAATAATAATAATAATAATAATAATAATAATAATAATAATAATAATAATAATAATAATAATAATAATAATAATAATAATAATAATAATAATAATAATAATAATAATAATAATAATAATAATATAATAATAATAATAATAATAATAATAATAATAATAATAATAATAATAATATAATAATAATAATAATAATAATAATAATAATAATAATAATAATAATAATAATAATAATAATAATAATAATAATAATAATAATAATAATAATAATAATAATAATAATAATAATAATAATAATAATAATAATAATAATAATAATAATAATAATAATAATAATAATAATAATAATAATAATAATAATAATAATAATAATAATAATAATAATAATAATAATAATAATAATAATAATAATAATAATAATAATAATAATAATAATAATAATAATAATAATAATAATAATAATAATAAATAATAATAATAATAATAATAATAATAATAATAATAATAATAATAATAATAATAATAATAATAATAATAATAATAATAATAATAATAATAATAATAATAATAATAATAATAATAATAATAATAATAATAATAATAATAATAATAATAATAATAATAATAATAATAATAATAATAATAATAATAATAATAATAATAATAATAATAATAATAATAATAATAATAATAATAATAATAATAATAATAATAATAATAATAATAATAATAATAATAATAATAATAATAATAATAATAATAATAATAATAATAATAATAATAATAATAATAATATAATAATAATAATAATAATAATAATAATAATAATAATAATAATAATAATAATAATAATAATAATAATAATAATAATAATAATAATAATAATAATAATAATAATAATAATAATAATAATAATAATAATAATAATAATAATAATAATAATAATAATAATAATAATAATAATAATAATAATAATAATAATAATAATAATAATAATAATAATAATAATAATAATAATAATAATAATAATAATAATAATAATAATAATAATAATAATAATAATAATAATAATAATAATAATAATAATAATAATAATAATAATAATAATAATAATAATAATAATAATAATAATAATAATAATAATAATAATAATAATAATAATAATAATAATAATAATAATAATAATAATAATAATAATAATAATAATAATAATAATAATAATAATAATAATAATAATAATAATAATAATAATAATAATAATAATAATAATAATAATAATAATAATAATAATAATAATAATAATAATAATAATAATAATAATAATAATAATAATAATAATAATAATAATAATAATAATAATAATAATAATAATAATAATAATAATAATAATAATAATAATAATAATAATAATAATAATAATAATAATAATAATAATAATAATAATAATAATAATAATAATAATAATAATAATAATAATAATAATAATAATAATAATAATAATAATAATAATAATAATAATAATAATAATAATAATAATAATAATAATAATAATAATAATAATAATAATAATAATAATAATAATAATAATAATAATAATAATAATAATAATAATAATAATAATAATAATAATAATAATAATAATAATAATAATAATAATAATAATAATAATAATAATAATAATAATAATAATAATAATAATAATAATAATAATAATAATAATAATAATAATAATAATAATAATAATAATAATAATAATAATAATAATAATAATAATAATAATAATAATAATAATAATAATAATAATAATAATAATAATAATAATAATAATAATAATAATAATAATAATAATAATAATAATAATAATAATAATAATAATAATAATAATAATAATAATAATAATAATAATAATAATAATAATAATAATAATAATAATAATAATAATAATAATAATAATAATAATAATAATAATAATAATAATAATAATAATAATAATAATAATAATAATAATAATAATAATAATAATAATAATAATAATAATAATAATAATAATAATAATAATAATAATAATAATAATAATAATAATAATAATAATAATAATAATAATAATAATAATAATAATAATAATAATAATAATAATAATAATAATAATAATAATAATAATAATAATAATAATAATAATAATAATAATAATAATAATAATAATAATAATAATAATAATAATAATAATAATAATAATAATAATAATAATAATAATAATAATAATAATAATAATAATAATAATAATAATAATAATAATAATAATAATAATAATAATAATAATAATAATAATAATAATAATAATAATAATAATAATAATAATAATAATAATAATAATAATAATAATAATAATAATAATAATAATAATAATAATAATAATAATAATAATAATAATAATAATAATAATAATAATAATAATAATAATAATAATAATAATAATAATAATAATAATAATAATAATAATAATAATAATAATAATAATAATAATAATAATAATAATAATAATAATAATAATAATAATAATAATAATAATAATAATAATAATAATAATAATAATAATAATAATAATAATAATAATAATAATAATAATAATAATAATAATAATAATAATAATAATAATAATAATAATAATAATAATAATAATAATAATAATAATAATAATAATAATAATAATAATAATAATAATAATAATAATAATAATAATAATAATAATAATAATAATAATAATAATAATAATAATAATAATAATAATAATAATAATAATAATAATAATAATAATAATAATAATAATAATAATAATAATAATAATAATAATAATAATAATAATAATAATAATAATAATAATAATAATAATAATAATAATAATAATAATAATAATAATAATAATAATAATAATAATAATAATAATAATAATAATAATAATAATAATAATAATAATAATAATAATAATAATAATAATAATAATAATAATAATAATAATAATAATAATAATAATAATAATAATAATAATAATAATAATAATAATAATAATAATAATAATAATAATAATAATAATAATAATAATAATAATAATAATAATAATAATAATAATAATAATAATAATAATAATAATAATAATAATAATAATAATAATAATAATAATAATAATAATAATAATAATAATAATAATAATAATAATAATAATAATAATAATAATAATAATAATAATAATAATAATAATAATAATAATAATAATAATAATAATAATAATAATAATAATAATAATAATAATAATAATAATAATAATAATAATAATAATAATAATAATAATAATAATAATAATAATAATAATAATAATAATAATAATAATAATAATAATAATAATAATAATAATAATAATAATAATAATAATAATAATAATAATAATAATAATAATAATAATAATAATAATAATAATAATAATAATAATAATAATAATAATAATAATAATAATAATAATAATAATAATAATAATAATAATAATAATAATAATAATAATAATAATAATAATAATAATAATAATAATAATAATAATAATAATAATAATAATAATAATAATAATAATAATAATAATAATAATAATAATAATAATAATAATAATAATAATAATAATAATAATAATAATAATAATAATAATAATAATAATAATAATAATAATAATAATAATAATAATAATAATAATAATAATAATAATAATAATAATAATAATAATAATAATAATAATAATAATAATAATAATAATAATAATAATAATAATAATAATAATAATAATAATAATAATAATAATAATAATAATAATAATAATAATAATAATAATAATAATAATAATAATAATAATAATAATAATAATAATAATAATAATAATAATAATAATAATAATAATAATAATAATAATAATAATAATAATAATAATAATAATAATAATAATAATAATAATAATAATAATAATAATAATAATAATAATAATAATAATAATAATAATAATAATAATAATAATAATAATAATGATGATGTATGATCAGAATAGATATAGAAATGGTAATCATAATAATAATAATAACATTATTGAGTGGTTTATTCGTTAGACCTAGACTTATCCAAATTATAGGGCTAATGGATATAGTTATAAGTGGGTTACGCTGTAGTACATTCCTTAGATTGCTATCAGCAGTTTAATAAAACTTCTTATGATTTTAAAATGTATATTAATGTCATTTTATATACAGGTACATCTTCTGATTAAAATTATTTTAAGATGGGCTTAAACAGTAATAGTTTTAATTTAGTTTAAATATTTAAATACAATGTATTTTATAGTTCTCCATTTGAATAACTTTTTAGTCTTTTAAACTTTCCCTTATATATATATATATATATATATATATATATATATATATATATATATATATATATATGTAATTATATATATATATATATATATATATATATATATATATATATATATATATATATATATTTACTTTCTTTTACCTGTTCTTCTGGTTTTGTTTTGAAAATGATAGTTTTATCGAGAAAGGGGAGGAGGAATTTGTTATCATAGAGGTAGAAGGGAGGTGTTCTCTCTCTCTCTCTCTCTCTCTCTCTCTCTATATATATATATATATATATATATATATATATATATATATATATATAAGTAAAATGAAGTTATTTTCCCTGTCTGCATCTGCATTCAAACGTAATAGGATAATAACAGAACCATTCTGATTATAATCTGCGTCGCAACTTAAATAAGCTAACCCTCCATGCGTATTATTAGTAATTATGCATTTAGTTCGTCTCCTGTTTATATTTCTTATATGTTTTCCTGATTACCAGACTCTTGGAAATAAAACTTCGAAAGAGTATGTGGCATCAATGTTTACTTGCTACAAATATTCTATACTACCCTGTACCCGAAAGACAGTGTCAGTCTTTCGTAGAAGGAACTTTGAGTTTAATGATCTGAATTATACCATTTTGTATTTCATAAACCCACACAATCGTTTGTTTCGTTTATTTTAGCAAACCTATGTTGATTATTATCGTAAAAATTGGTTTCTCAATAATCAAACTAATATTCATATAAGTATTTGTTTCACAAAAGTAAATCCTTAGATTTCAGGGATATACTAATGGGGAAAAGTACAAAAGGTAATTGAAAATGTTAATGTGTTCAGTTCTTTCTTCAATACACTTGTGTTGCGAAAGCACAACATCATGTGTTCAAACTGACAAATTTATTTACACATTTTTTATCTAAATTCTTTTTTATATAAGCCACTTATCAACTTAACTAATTTTCATCGAAGCAGATCCAATGAAACATTTCATCAACTAAAAAAAAAGCCGATTTCGTCATTCAGAAAGTGTTTATCTTCAGATTTCATCCGTAATACAAGATCTATTGGAATCCGCAGAACTTTCTATGAGAGCAACAGCCAGACTCTATCTGTTACCGCGATTTCAATATTCGCCGAGTTTACCATGTTTTTTTTACTTTCTGTTTGTTTTCTTTTTTCTTTTTCAAAAAATACCGTTAAAGTGTATTATAGTTTATTTTTTCTGACCACAGTCAGTGAAGGATAAATAATTCTAAACTGAAAGAAAAACGTGGATATATCACATTGCAATATATTAAATTAGTATTTTAGATTTTCACAAAACAACGCCAAGACATTCGATATGAAAACATAGTTTATTCACCTTAATTGCTTAAATGGTATATTTTCTTACGTTTTTCGAGATTGATTATCTATTAATAATTTTAAAAAAATAAGAAATAGTATTTTATATTTTCTCCGAGAAATTCGTCTAACTCGTCTATAAAATGATATAAAATTATTCAAATGACATAGAATTATACCGGATACTTAAGAAAAAATAATAAATCAAAATATAATTTAATGTACATTCGACGTTTATGTAAAACTTTTCAGCTGGTGCTCTTTTTATATATTTTTTTAAGAACATTCGTAGAATAGGCATGCGAATAGTATTCTATTCCAATTGTAAATTTTGTCTATGTAATGGGTAGTTATTCATGCATATTTAACGCGTTTTTTGTTAAATAATCCATAAATGTAAACATATCCAACAATGTTTCTAGAATTCTCTTTATACAAACCACTATCAATATGCCTCTTCTGGTCTCATGAGTGTGCTATTATATATAATGTGAGTGTCGAGTGTGTATGTTTATTCAGAAAAATAGTGGTTATGCCTGCGTGGATAGTCTCATGACAACAGAACTAACACGCCCCCTTAATATAAGTTAATAGGAGGAGAGTTTCATCGAAAAAGCACATCTACGACACTTTTTGACCTACCTACAAAAGAGGAGAATATCGTCGTAAAGAATGTTCTATGAAACAGAAGAGATAGCACATCACATCCCCAAATATTGAGGGTAATGCTTAAAGGATGCTCATATAACAACAGAAACGGTACTCTATTACCACCTGAAGTGTGCATTAAAATATAGTACATGAATCTGAAACAGTATAACACAATTAATATATATGTAAAAGTAAAAAAGTGCGGATACAATCAGTCAGATACTAAACATTGATTATTAATAGAGGCGTGAAAGTAAAATTAACTGAAAAACAGTATAGATTCAGTTTCAACAAGCATATTCCACCTCTCTATTACTAATATATGTTAGATTAAAAGAGTATTATGATTATCGTAACTTTTTAAAATGGTAATAATGTAGATGTCATTAACGTTGAGAACAGAATTGTTGTTATGTTAGTTTTATTGAAATTCTTGCATTATTTTATACCGAAACAAAATACCTTTTGTAAATATTGCATTCTATGTGATTTATAAAATAGAAGTTGCAAAGTCACCCGTCGCTAAGAAGAAAATTGTGCGTAAACACCTGTCTACATAGTTATCGTAACTCCCGATTCACTAATTTTGTCATGTAGTCCTCGAATTCCATGAGCGATGTTTCTTACCAAAGGAGCAGAATTGCTATTACATGACTCGGAATATATCTTCTTATTAGTTATGATGGGCTAGTGTTTCACATTGGCGAAGTATTTATCTTAGCTCTTTTCATCAAGTGGCTTCATACCTTTTCTGGAGAGATTTCTATAACTAAAACACATACAGGGATGACTATTTACATAATTCCCAAACTTAACTTGCATACATAACGCCCACAGAAAAAAGAGAACATGTGCATATGTCATGTGTTGAATGTTTTAGCGTGTAATTGTATTCATGTGATATTCGTATGTGTGACATTTACATCTCAAACCCATTGTAGGAACGGAAACATCCTCTAATTATATTGAATATGTTTTTAATTAGGAGCGCGTTTTTATTAGATTGAAACAAATTCTTAATGCGATAACGATGTTTCGAAATGTTCAGAACGCTGTTTCTTCCATTAATGGATCTTGATTTATGGCAGACACGTGGATAGGATTTGCTGTTTTAATACTGTTT
Organism: Sepiola atlantica; assembly: GCA_963556195.1. Taxonomy (NCBI): domain Eukaryota; kingdom Metazoa; phylum Mollusca; class Cephalopoda; order Sepiida; family Sepiolidae; genus Sepiola; species Sepiola atlantica. Next base: position 159,614,435 of record OY744521.1, on the reverse strand, counting down.
ATAGGAATACAAGATTGGGAACTAGAAGATGGCATGGTCGCTCAGAAACGATACATATGATTCTTTCGAAATGTATTGCAAAGAAAATAAATATTAATTAATACATAAATGAGCAACGCCATACTTGAAACCACACGTATGCATTACATGTATTAGTTCTAAAGGAAGATATTGATATAGGATTTGAACATACATATATAGGTCTCCTTCTCTTTCCCTCTCGCTCTCTCTCTCTACATATATTTATATAAATATATATATATATATATATAGTTTATAATTAAAACATATATATATATATTTATATATATATATATATGTATATATACCACTTTAATGTCAATATTTATACTTTTAGTAATAATAGTGCTAATAATAACAATTATAATATAAATAAATAAACTGATTAATAGGTTAGATATATGTATAGCACTAGCCCAAATGGGACTGAACAAATATAAATTATAGCAACCTCCATTAAAATATATATATTTTTAATTATAAATAATGAGTAACTAGCGGAACCCGTGTAAATTACACGAAATGATGTTTTTAATACTAATTATCTTGTTCCTAACCAATACATGTTTGAATACAATATGATAAGATGTGGACGTGTATATTTAATTTTTATAAATGAACAATATATGAAACAATTTACAAAACTTCTTTATATACAATATTTCTAGTGAAGGTAATATTTCGACGACTAAACCTTACTTTGTAAATGTTTTCGATTAAATTACATTTGGCTCTAATTCATGAATATTTATTTTCTCCTCTCCAGAAATTAGGCACAAAGCCAGTTTTATCTTACTCCCACAAGTAAGATGTGACCCAAGGTGGGGTCGGGAAAGTGAGGTTTGAAAAGCCAGCACCTCGAGAAGGTGAGCACTCTGGCTATTAAAAATTGCCTGGGCAGTCCCGTTGGCATTCCCCGGTAGGGGCGCCCCATGCAGTAAGCAATAAACTTACTCCTCCCCAAAGAGGGAGGCGAAGCCAGGGAGGGTGGACCTCCTAGAACTGCACAGGACAGACACATAGACCGGCGTAAATCAAGTCTCGAAGGCCAAAACAATACCAGTCTATGGAGTGCAGTATCGCTCGGAACAGATACTACACTTTGATCTTAGCCAAAAGGCCAAGCCAATTCATGAGTAGCATACAAAGATTCGGAAGGTCGTTGCTTTTGATGTAAGCATGACACACAAAATCACACACGCTATTGTATTAATATGTGTCTTCCCGGTCGTCCCCTCCCTACCATTCTTCCCCTTCCCCTCGAAATGTAGAAAAACATCTTAGAGGTTGGTTGGGATCGAACTATAAACCAGTCGAGCCCAAGTCAAAAATACTACGTCGCTAACCGTTGCGCCAAAGGGAAATACTTTTAAATGTTGCGAAAATGAGGCGAGTAGAATGTTTTTCAAAATCTAGGTGCGACACGCATGCGCAGAGCTTTTGCCGGAAGCGTGACGCACGAACACACACGCTATCGTATTAATATATAGATATTATAAATATTAAAAATGTTCATGAAATGAGCATATATATTATTTAATAATAATGGTGATAACAATAATTGAAATAATATGGCGCTTTGCATTCAAAATCTTGATACATATATTTTTAAAAGTGAGGCAACAAACATTTAATTTTTAAAATTATTCAACATTCTCCACAAATTGTGAGATTCGTTTTTTGTATTCGGTGTTTAAATCTGATGTGTGAAAACTACGCGTTTTTTTAGCATGCCTGCTATATTTATGCATTCAGTTTCGAACTAAGAAAATACAATTCATAAGACGACTATCGCTTGTTGCTTAGGTTGAAACCATTATTTCAACCACACATTAATAGGCAGCATCTATTGGATTTGAATGGCACAATCCAGTACTACACCATGATCATGAGGAACCACTTCGGCCCTTATTCCTCGACTGCCTTTCTGAAGTAGTGTGACCTACATGTTAGGAGGTGGTCATGTAGCATTGGTTGGATCTGTCTATGAATCTCATTAAGCAAAATACACCTTTAATCAATCATCAACATAAGCAACTGATGTGTATAGCATTGTTACGTCACCAACTACACTGCATATAGCATCAGCACTATCTATTAATTGCCTCCATATTTCACCATCCAGAATTAACCTCTTGTCATCTCTCTTAAGCCATGTCTTTTGTTCTTCTTATTCCTGAAGATATTTATATCAATCTTCTCAAATTTGAGTTGTTAGAGTGCAAGCGATCTTTAAATAGCTTTACAACCGTTCGTTCTTCATAATGTCTTGCTTAAATATCCAAATAATGGAATTCGACCTCCCGTTCTTTACCATAACACTCCTGTACGAACTATTCGTATCTGATCTATTTCCTATTTTCTGCAGCAGCAAAGTGTTCTTACCATGGTACTGTTACGTTATGTATTATTCCTTTATACGTTTCTCAAAACGAGACGATAATATCTGGCCGTTGTCCAGATGATACCAACAGTAACACTAAACGGATTTCCGTATCTACACTTCACTTACAGTTTCCAGTCCATTTGTCATCTATTGTTATAGTCATTATATCTTTACTCAGACTATGTTTTGTGCCTGTTTTGTGTAAATCCATCTTCTTTATTTGTTTACTCCTGTGTAGTTCTCCATCTAGAAATTAATTTATCGTGGCTTGATGTGTTCTTAAATTATTCCGATCACATGATTGTGACACCACGTATACCTTTCTGTTGACAGCTTACACAGTTATAGAGTATGCCTTAATGTTTATTTCGTCCCGCATCGACATCTGTCATTGTCACATATCTTCAAACGAACAAGATTGTCAGGTGACGGCATTGCATCATATGTTGATCTAATCTAGAATTATGTCCTTGGTCATTCGCAGGCCTATATCACCTTCAATGTAATATCTCGCTCAACAACACACTCGTTCGATCGTAAACATTGTTTTTGTTGATCACATTTAATCAGACATCGGTTATTTTGTACTTCTTTCCTAATTTCTGTAAATACAGATTCCCTTTTTGCTGTTACATTACTCCTGGAAAATGGTTTCAAGTTTCCAAATACAGTTGTACTATTTCGAAACATCTCCAACATTATCTTCATGTTCCAACTTTGCTATTGTATAATTGACTGAAGTTTCTGCTCTCGATTCTGTGCCAGTTCTCTATTCAGGTCGATTATCTTTGATTGCTTCGTCGCTGGAACAGCAAAACATCATCATTTTACAGACTTATATTCTTCTACAAATATAGCGATTGAAATTGTCTTGTTCTTCCCGACATTGCAGTATTATTGAGTAACTTTAGCAATATTAGGCATTTTCTAATATGTATGGTGCATCACTGTTCTATTCTTTCCACTCGTGTCAATGGCATCTCATACATCTGTAAATACCACATTAACCTTGAGTATGCATCAACATTTAGATTTTCCCAGTAGATTACTGTTTTCATATAGATTGGTGCCCCTCTTCCGTTTGCTGCTGTATTTCGGCGCACTTACTTTTGAGATTCAAATCCTACTTGTACCATCTTCCTAAACCATTCACTGGTTCTTCTTTAACAGTTTGTATAATATAACCTCTTATCTTATACCGACCTTTTTTCAGTTTGCTTTTTACATATGTAACCCTTCTGGATAGCCTCGCTTTAAATTCCATTTTTGAGCACACAATCAATGCATCATATCGTGGAAGATCTTTCTATATCTATTAAACACTTCATTATTTAGTTGTAACATTATCCATAAATGCTCTAAGTGGTGTATCTACTAGTGTATTTCTACAATATGTTACTCTTAATTAAACAGTACACACAAGATTCATAAATTGTGCAACCTTCAGCAATTTCCATTCCTAAACTTTACCAATTTGTTCAAAAACTTTATTTGTAATTGGTCAGAATATTTCATTATCATCATTTACTCTGCTCTAGAAATCAAAAATAAATCCATAGTTTTCTGCATTACCACGTATGTTACTGAGCAATGTATGTTAAACAGAACAAACCATACCGTAACCGCATGTCCGTTGTCTATTTTTGTGCATTCTGTATACTTGTCCATTTTTCATAAGTATATCGACTGCACTCTTCAATATCTGCGTTTATTTCTGCACATAGATAATTATACGATGTGTTATGATACCAAACCCGATCTTTCCATAACTATTCAACAATGATATCGGATAAAATACTCCCTGTTTTTCTTTCGGCAGATAGATGCCTTCTGCCATACACCAACAATCTGCTACATATTTACTTCGCCTCATATCTTATATCACTAATTAGAGCCGCACGTGTAGTCGCTGACTATCTTTGTATACTGTGTAGCTTTCCCCATAAATTCCAGAGTAACACATTGCTCTAGATTTTTCACAAAATGATCTGCTTTCTTCTTCTTTTATATCATTAATATCAAATGGTAAAAAGTGAGAATTAGTTTAGAGCTCATACCTTATATTTTAATAAGCGCCCCTTTTCGGCTTACATCACGCATGTCCACTCGCTTTCTTAATGTTTAAATAACTCCGACCGCCATAATTTCCCTCGCACTTTCCGTAATTACATTTACATTGTGTGTTATTTTCTAAAGACCAATCATCCTAGGAAAGTGTTTAAGTCAGGACGAAATGTTAATGATATATATATATATATATATATATATATATATATATATATATATATATATATATATATATATATATATATATATATATATATATATATATATATAAACGTGAGAAATGGCTTCCAGGACTTTGACTATGACTAGAAGCCATATATATCAAGTCAATCAAACCTTCCCTTTGTAAGCAAAAGGAATGGCTTTTAGGGCTTAATGTGATCAACTTATGACTCTCCTCCCCATATTTTTTTTTCTCCTAAACTTGTCACTAGTTTTCATTACAAATTTTTTTAGGTTTTAGTCGTATTCAATCACTTCCACGTTTTACTCTGATGAGTGTGGACGAAAACCGGTTCAGTACATTAATTAATTTCTTTTTAATCGTTTTCTCTCGTTTTTATATTTATTTAATCTCATTCTACCCTCCCAAAAATGTCCCAAACGTCCGTATTCCTCGCCGTTATCAAATTTTGTACCACGAAAAATTTATTTATATATATATATATATATATATATATATATATATATATATATTCGTATACATATATAGATACATATATATGTGTATATATATACATATACATTTATATATATGTATATATATGTATACATATACACATATACATATACATACATATACATATACACACACACACATATATATATATATATATATATATATTATGAACATCGTTTTAGACTAGGAATAAAACAACTTGATGCAAATAACTAACACTAACGAAATATGATTATCGCAAAGACAGGAGACTAACCGTTTGCGATAAGATAGTCTCGAATCCTTTGGAAATAGCTAGACTTAGCCTCAGAGATTGGTATATTGCAGGCATTGCTAGCTCTTCTGTGGAAGTCCCAGAACTATCCCGATGATACTGATCAAAGAAATAGTTACGATGGAATATGGCAGAAGCACACACAGATGAAAACCAAGGAAGAGAATGGCGTTTGGTTGAAAACTAATGATGAGGAATGAAGGTGCCAATAACAACACGAATCTTGTCAGTCATTTTTTTTAGCAGCATCATTCGGAGACATAGCAAAGATACGATCACATTAGACGTCTCATATGAAGCTGCGAAATCTATCCCAATCAACTTCCTGTAGTTAAACGCCTATCTATACAAGGGGCGATCAATAGAATATATCACCGAAAGATAAACGTAAACATCAACAATGGAATGACAACAAGAACCCAATAGAGGAGAAAAATAGAACATGACTCATGAACAGAAGTGAGGAAAAGGACAAGTAAGGATAGTTAATCGATATCATTATCAATAAAAGCTGTGGGTGGGCCACAAGTTGAGACAAATTATGAGACTTAGAAAAGTTGAGACATATTTAACCAGCTATATCTATGCGGTTAGAGTGATGAGGCATGTTTGAATGGTGAAAATTGAAGTCAGAAAAAATCAAGAGGG